>VZSC01018790.1:154470-176592 GCA_013398225.1 Steatornis caripensis
CCCGCCTCTGCGCAGCAGCCTCTTCAGGTTGAGGAGATAATTTGAGCTGATAACAAAACTGCTTTCCTCTCCCAGCAGGGTACGAGGCTCTTGCTGGGCAGAAGGAAAAACAAATTAGATTTAAAACTGTTATTATTTGAGCTTAACAGCAAGAATGAAGTCAACAGTTGGGAGCTGTTAGGGCCGATTGTCTGTGGTGGCGATAGCTTGGAGGGATCGCGGGGAACGGGATCCCCTGTGCAAGCGCCGTCCTGGCAGAGCGCTGGGGACGGCGGGGGGACCCAGGGGCGGTTCGAGGCTGGTTCTTCTTGCCTTCGCTCTCCTTGTCCTGCTCGGGCATGCTGAAGGAGCAGAAGCTGCCCACAACCCCCTGTGGCAGGGGCATTGCATAAAGGTCTTTTGTGCGGTTCCCGGGGCAGGGCGAGTGTTCAGTCCCAAAGGGATCTGGCGATGCCAAGAGCAGCTTCATCGCAGCCACAAGCAGGATTTAGGCTTGGACAGGGCGAAGGGGTGAACGTCCTGCTGAGTCCCCAGGTTCCTGCCTTTGGCAGGGGGTCAGTGCTGCCTGTCCCACGGCAGCTGGTGGGGATGAGGAGGGGCCCCCTTTCTCTCCCTGTACAGCCCCCAGCTCTCCCCCGGCGCTTTCCGGGCTGTCGCTCGTGGCAGCCGTTGGTGCAGCTGTTGGCGCAGCCGTTGCCTGGGAACGGCAGTCAGACGCAAACAGAAGCGGGGCTGGTGTGACGGTGAGTGATGGGGTCCCCAGGGGGGGTCCCTCGGGGCGGCGGGAGGACTGGACGGTTGGGGAGGCACTGAGGCCTGGAGGGAGCTCGGGAACAGCCCTGCGGTGACTGGTGAGAGACCTGTGGGGCCGTGGCTGTCCCTGAGCAGCCGTACGGCCTGCCGGGGCCAGAAGGAGGGTTTTTCCCAGGGCCCCCTTCCTGCTCCCTCGAAACCTTTCTGCGCGCAAGGTTTCGGTGTTGGCTCAAATCCAGACCCGTGGAGCCGGAGATGAACCAGCCTGGGAGTAGCCCTACTGCTTATGGGGATGGGGACAAAACCCCATCTGAGGGGAAATGTCCGTGCCCGGCGCAGCATGCAGGCAGACGGGGAGGGAGCCTGATTCCAGCTGGAGTAACCAGGGCTGTGCTGGGCTTGCTTGCGCTTGGCGGGAGCGTTGCTGGAGATGAAAGGGGGCTCTGGGACCCGTTTCCCAGCTTCACGGGTGCGCTTTCCTCTGGCTGTGCCAAATTCCAGGTCGCTGCGCAGCCAAACCGTGGCGAGGGAGTATTTCAGAGCATCTCCGCACCCCAGCTCCCTGGAGGGAGCGTGAAGGTGCGGGTGGGTGGGTCGAGTGAAGTTATTCCAGAGGAGCCAGGTGGGGGAAGAACTGAAGTAAGCAGTGAGCCCATGGAGAAGTCCCAGGATGGACAGACAGCTCGGGACATGCCTGAGGGGGTGAGGGCAGCACCACGGCACGCCCTGCCTGATGCAGGGTCCTCGGCCGGGTCCTGGTGGAAGCAGAGCCCCCGACTCCAGGACAGGGGGTAGTGTCTCCTGGACGTGGCATCTCCTGGACGTGGTGTCTCCTGATGTCCCTGGGGAGGCGGAGCGGGGACCCCGCCGGTGGGGCTCGGCAGATGCAGCATCTCTGCGTGGTCTCAGCCCAGCCATCAGTATTTGCTGAGCACTTGAGCTGCCCGAGAGTTGTGTGAGCAGGAGGGAACCTGGCCCCGTCCCTGCACTGAGTGAAATGTTATCTTACCTCCCTCGGAAACGGAAACAGTGTCCAAATGAGGTCTACCTTGCGTGAGAGATTGCAATAGAAAATCAGTGGCCCCATGGGGAGAGGCAAAAGCTGATGTGGATCCCAAGAACAAGATTAAGTGGCCGGTGCTTAGATCAGGGGAAAGCCTGTCCAGGGGCTGCTGAGAGCTCTGACACCCCAGGGCTGTTTAATAGATTAATTAACAGGCTGGCAAGGGCAGCGCTGCAAGAGGCGCTGGCAGCAGAGCTGGGATTGCTGCATAGCCCTTTGCAGCCAGCTCAGCCCCAGTCCCAGGACCCAATTCCCCTGTTTTTAACCTCAATTTGCTGTCACTCCCTCTCCAGCCCATGACCGTGTGCCCTGCTGCAGCAATCCATAACCACTGCATGGGGAATACTCAGGGGATGGGCAGCAAAGAGGCCAGACTCTTTGCCTTCGAAGGGACCTATAGGTTAGTTTTGGAGGAGAATCTCGGGCATCTTAGCCCAGGTGATAGGAGCTGCCTGGGAGAGGTGCTGGTGTGAGACACGGGGTGCTGCAGAGGTGCTAAGAGGGCAAGATGAAATGTGCAGAAAGAGAAGCAGCGACTAGTGGAAAACTTCCCGTGGTATTCTTTTCCCTATACAAATCCATAGGCAGTTTGTACAGGAGTAGAGGAGCATGGTGGTATTGGAGCCTGCCCTGAGAGTGGCGTAGGTTGGATCCGAGGCGTGCTGGGGTGCGTTCCCACCGGCTGCAGGGCAGCCCCGGGCCAGCCCAGCGCAGGAACCAGCATCCGCCAAAACCTCTCTCCCTTTCCAAGGACAGGACCCCCTTGCTGCTGCCAAGGAGAAGGAAGGAGCAATGCAGGATGCTGGAGCAGATGCACCGTTCGTTCCCCAGGGGCCTGCTTCGGCGACGGGGATCTCAGGCACTCTGCCCAGCACCTGGGCTGGGAGGCAGGATGTGACTGCCTTGAGCACTGCCCTGGGAGAAGACACTGCTGGGACAACACACCTGGAGAGTGCCGGACCCCCTGGACCTTCCCCAGCCCTGCCTGAGCTCAGGGGGGGCGGTTCCAGCCCTCGCTCAGGCCGCGGAGAGGAGGAAACACAGCGGAGGAGCGGGGAGGATGAGCAGCACGATGGCACGGCCAGCTCAGTGTGGGCAGCCGTGCCGGGGATGCTCTTCCAGAAGGACAGGCAGACCAGCCNAGAAGGACGGGCAGACCAGCCCCCACCCCCTCGTGAGTACCAGTGGGCACAGTGCCACCACGATGGTCCGCACAGCACCTGGCACTCCTGCCCAGCTCTCTCCCACCGCCCTGGGGACCTTTTGTGGCTTTTTTGTCCTGGCCGCTAAGAGTCAGGGGCAAACGCTCTGCCTCTTCCCCATAGAGCCTGTCCTCAGTATTGGGCTATAACAGCAACTTGGCCGTGCACAGCCTGATGGACGGGGAGGACCGCGTGCTCCTGTACGTCTCCTCCCACACGGTGGTCATCTACGACGTCCTGGGGAACAGGCAGTACCACCTGCAGGTCTGGCACGTAGCCCGCACGTTTCCCTCCTCCTTCTCCCCAGCTCTTCCCCTGTGTCTCTGTTCCCGGTGCCCTCCACGTGCTGACACCTGGAGCAGCCCGTGGGCTTTGCCGCAGCTGCTGTGGCAGCTACGCCATGTGGGTGTTCCATATGTTTGTGGTTTGAGGGTGCTTAGAGGTCACCTATAACTGAATCGAGGAGCAGCCCATGCAGAGGAGTACGTCGTTTTGCTCGCATGCCTGCTGCTGTTCCCAAAAAGTGTTGGTGGGGGCACTTTGCATTGGATTGCAGTGGTGCTGGTGAGTGGCATGTGGCTCATGGCTCTCTCTTCTCCACTGCTCCATGGCCTGGGGAGCCACAGCCAGAAGGCACAGGGATGGAGTGACGGGCTTGGAAGAGCCTACGAAAAATGGGATGCAAAATTTGGACTGGAAGGATAAGAGTGGAGGACCCTTGGGAGGGAGGACAAGGGGAGCTCATGAGCAAAGCAGTTTGGTGAATGCTTCAAACAGCCACCGGGTCCAGAACCTCCGAGGCACTTTGCTGCTTCTCTTTCCCCAGGGCCACACGAACGCCATTTCTTGCCTGTGCGTGAGTGAAGACAGGCGCTGGGTTGCAACTGCTGACCGAGGACCAGATCCTCTGATCATCGTGTGGGACTCGTTCTCTGGGTAAGAGCCCGGGAACCTCCTCTTTGGAAACCTCTTGTGTCCAGTAAATTGCTTAGGACTGACTCCAGGTTCAGCTGAGAGTGAAACGGGAGAAACACGGGTGCAGGGTAAAGTGGCCAAAGACCCAAAAGTGAACTGAGATCATCCTCGTATCACCCTCACCCACAAGACACTGAGAAGGGGCTGAGCTCCCCCAGACTAGGTATGACATCACATCTCCAGGCTGTAATATTTTCTTAAAAGACCACTGGTGAGTTGTTTCCCAGAGCCGTTTACTTGGGAGGAAGGGATGGAGAGGATGCTGTGCATCAGCCACGGTGCTGGCCGCTCCCGCTTCACGTGCGGTGACAGCGCTGGCGTTTGCAGCGTCCTTCCCCGCCACGCAGACCGGGGTGGGCTGGGCCACAGGTTTTGCCAAGCAATTGCCGCGAACCCACTGTGCCGCCATGAGCCCCCCATGAGGACTCTGCCCCGTAGGATACCGGTGCGCACCATCTTTGAGAGTCATCCAGAGGGTGGAGTCAGTGCTATTGCTATTTCCCAGGATGCGAAGTATTTGGCGACGATCAGCACTGGCACAGTGCAGGTAAAGAAAATACCTCCTCTTTCGTAGCCTTGTGGGATGGATCCCTGGAAGTTTGTCCTAGTGCAGCGAAGGGAAGGGGGGAATTTGGATGGGGAGGGCAGAACAGAAGTGGTGGGGGCTGGCAGAGTGGTGGCTCGGTTTTGCTGAGCCATTGGGAGAGAGACCTGGATTTCATGAAAGGGAATGCTGTGGAGTTGAGAAAACAGATCTGAAGTTGGGATAAAAGCTTCTGACTCCGGTGCGCTTTCCTTAAAGCAATTTCTAGCATTATTTCATGAAATTAAACTCCCCGCTGCCAAGCCACGCTGTGTTCACCCTGCTCCAGTCTTTTACAGCCCCCTGTGCCCTGTAGCTGGAGGGAATGGGGTTCACCTGGCTCCCCCTCAGCTCCCAGAAAGCCCCAAATGTCCCTTGGGTTTTCCCTTCTCTGCCAGAGAGTTTGTGTTTGGAAGTGGACTTCGCCTACAGAGAAACCCGTGTGCAGCACGGAGCTGAGGCCTGAGTTTGGGTATCAGGTGAGTGACTGCGGCCTCGGGGCGCAGAGGAGTGGGACTGGGCACCCCCGTCGTCACCTGCTCCCCTCTTGCCCCTCTGTGCCCCTATCCAATATGGGGCTGCTGGTAGATGCCAGCTGGAGACGGGAGGCAGGATCACACCCCATCCCTGCCGTCCCCCAATGCTGCAGAGCACCTTGGGGCTGTTAATGCTGCTCCTCCACTGCCTGGCAGACACGGGCTGCAGCGGGGACCCTGGTGCGACGTCCTCCACCGCAGCCCTGGCACTGGCCACGGCTCATGGCAGGAAAAGCCCAGCCCTGCCGGCTTGCCCCCGCTCACAGACGAGAGAGCGCAGATCTGGTGTTTCACAGGGAATTTGGCCTCTGTTTTCAGTTCAGTGCAGGTGGTGAAGTGGGTTTTGGATAAAAGCAGATGTTTTGCATGAAAGAGTAAGCAGAAAGCATTGCTCAGCTTGGTGTTAACATGATTCTCACCTTTTAATTTCAGGATTATGTCATTTTTAACCCTCAAAATCCCTATGAGTTTGTCAGCAACAGCAAAACCCAGGTGATATTTTACCTGTGGGTAAGTAGGGACGCGAGAAGTTGTGTTTCTGGTGCCAGGCGCGCGCCCAGAGGGCTGGGAGGCGGCGCGGGGGGCTGCACGCTAGCGAGGCAGCGTGGGCTGCGGGGCCAGATGTCTGCCCGCGGCTGGGGTCACGCTTTGCTTTGCAGGTCTGCCCCTGCCCTCGCCTCCATCGACACTCCCCACTCCCTCCTCGCTGGATTTGAAGGTGGTCTGGGCAGCGCGCCACTCTCCCTCGGCTCCCACACCGGGGTCGGTCCCAGCTGTGGCAGTGACGCTCTCTGCCGCTCTCACCCCTGCTTTCCCGTGGGCCCCTTGTGTGGGGGTCAGCAGCTTTTGTGAGAGGAGCAGGCGGAGGGAAAGGGTGTTTTGTGCTCTTTGGAAGCATTTCTGCCCCAGGAGCCCTGCTTTGGTCACCACAGCGGGGGGCCCAGTGCCCAGATGACGGGGAGGAGACATGATGGCACTGCAGAGCACCGTCCCAAAATGCTTATCCCGGATGTTTTCTCTGCCTTCCCCAGGGCGATGCTGGTTTGCAGTACGGAGCGCCGCTCCTGAGCAGCCGGGTAAGCGTGAGGGGACCACAGCACGTCACCCTCTGGGCTCTCCATCTAGCAGCAGCACTGTCCCTTCCCATCCCCTTAAGCAAAAACAGTGGCTGTGTCGCCAGCCTGTCCCCCTTGGTCTCCTGAAGGGACAAGCCAGGATTGCCTGAGCTGAGGTCAAGAGTTTTCCCTCCCAGAGATGCCCCACTGCATCTTCTCCTGGCCTCTTGGCTCTGATGGTCCTGCCGTGGGACAGGGAGGGAACGTCACATGGAGGGACCAAGCAGGAATGTCCCTGCTCGAGGAGGGAAGAACCAGCACCCAGGACGAACACACGGCCTCGCTGCTCTCTCTGCAGACCTTCAGAAGCGTGGTGGGACGCTTCAGCCAGACGGTTTTTCACTTTAACAACTCGCAAGCTCTGACGGGCACCTCGGCTGGGAAGCTGGTGGTGTGGGACGCGGTCAGGCCCCGCAGCCCCTCCGAGGAACTGCGGGCCAAGCCGCACAGCATGAAGGCCACCAAGATGGTGCCTATGCAGAAGGACAGCATTACCGTGCTCAAGGCATTTGAGAGGTAACGGGACAGCGGGTTTCGGTAGCCGTGGGTACAGTCCTTGGACACCTCAGCCATACGAATGGCAGAGCTAACGCTGATGAAGTTTTAAGTCATTTGGCAGCACAGGAGGACCAGGGAAATTCATGCAGGAAAGTGCTGCTCATTTATGAGCCGTTGCTCCGGCTTTTTCCGGCAATGAGTTTGGCTGGGGGGGGAAAGAAAGAAAATTGAAAACTCGTGGTAACGTGTCCTGGTTTGATCGCATAATGTGATGCCAGCGCTGCTGGGGTAGCTCGGACACCGGGCTGCCAGGGTCCCGGAGGGTGCTGGATGGGTCCTGCTCGGGCTCCTTTGCCGGCAGAGGGAGCAGACAGCCACCAAGCGCCTTGGGGACAGGGCAGGGGACACTGCAGGGCCACAGCAGAGCCTGGTGGCTTCTGCACAGCCCTGGGCTTTCCCGCTGCACATCCGCGCGGGGCTCTTCTCATGCGCTTGTGCAGAGAAAAGGGGAAGAGACTTGCTTTTGCCCAGCGATGCTTTCCAAGAAATGTTTGGGCTCTCTCAATCAAGTGTGTTGATTAAGAGCTTTCCCTTCCTTGCAGCTGCATAGTAACAGGCGACGTGAAAGGTCAGGTTAAATTCTACGACGGGCGGCTGCAGCTCCTCACCTGCTACAGCCACAGCAAAGTGGGTCCCATTCGGTCCATCTCCTTCTCCAAAACCCCTCCTGGTCCTCCCAGTGCCTGCTCCACCGCCTCCGTTGCCAGCAACCAGCCCTTCGTCACCAGGTGAGTGCCCCTTTACAAACCCAGATCTTTTCCTGCATTTGCCCTGCAGCTTGAAAGCTGGGGAGATGGTCAGCTAAAAGCTGCCCGTGGGCTTCTGCCTTGGCCAGAGCAGGTTTCAACCCTGTACCAGGCTTCTGGGCAGAACAGGGACGCGGGACAGGGAGGGAACGTGCCCCTTTACACCCCTTCTCCACAGATTTTTCACTCTGGCTGTTTGTCCCACCTGCCCACCACAGACAAGCAGGGGAGAGTCTCCTGGGCAGCCCCCCCTCTGCCTGCACAGCCCCCAGGCATCTCCCGACAGCCACCAAAATCCAGGCGGACCCCAGCACATCTCAAATTCTGAACTTGATGTGACGCCTTGGTGCAGGCGAGAGAAGCATTAACGCAGGCACGGAGATGATCAGCTGGTCCCCTCTGTCACGTACCCGGCAGAACAGGCAGTGCTAATGCTGAGCCTCCAGCTCCCACTTGGCCCCTTAATCCCCCCACTTAAACCCCTCCTGTGTACGGCTATTTCCAGTTAGATTTTATCATGGCTGGGCAAGCTAGTTGGGGCAGTGCCAGCACGGAGACTGCCCCAGCAGCGATGGCACCGGTGCCAGGTTGTGCCACGTGGACTCAGGAGCTTGGGGCATCCCCAGACTGGTCGCTGGCCCCTCTCTGCCCCTCTGCGTGATGTAGCTGTGCCTGAGGATTTATAGGAAGTCTGCAGGACAGATAAAGCTGTTCCGTGGCTCGATCCAGCCTGCAAACCATATGTCTGTCACTGGCAATGTCTGTCCTTAGCTGCACACGTTTGCCAAAGAGCCATGTGGGACAGATTCCTCTCCGGCCTGGAGCAGCGCCCTGGGGAACGGTTTGGTTTTCCCTGTTGGTCTCTGTTGTCTCATCCCTCTTCCTGGGCTGCTGCAGCAGCTCCTGCCACTTGCAGCTGCTCTGGGCAGCACAAAAGGCAGAAAACCAAAGGGGAAGCTTGTCTCACCAGGCTGGCAGGGTCACGTATGGCTGAAGAGCCCAGCTAAGGCATGCAAGAGGCACAGCATCCTTCAGTGATTTGGCCGGATGTGCATGAACCAACGGCTGTCATGGACCAGCTAGCAAAGAGGCTGCCATTTCCCCACTCGTGCTGCCTGCGTGATGCAGCCACGCGTGCCTGTCTGTGCAGCTCCTAGCTCAGTACGTGGTCCTTTCTTGACCCTTTAACTGGGCCCAGACTTTCAGTCCTCGGGCAGACTGACGACTAGACATGTTTGTTCTGTAACGTGTAAAATTATTCGGATGTCTGCTTTACACATCACCAATTATGCAGCGGGAACCTCTTTGCCGCGTTGTGGTCGGCGCGGCTGAGCGAACAGACAGGCAGCTGCTCTGTCTGCGGCGCGGGACTGAAACTGTCCTCTGACCTTGTCTGTGGCAGCGCAGCCAACATGGAGCCACTGACAATGGTGGCATGGAGACATGTGAAAAGCCTATTCAGAGTATCTTCAATTGCTCATTTGTCCGTCGCACACACCAGTGACTTGCAAATGGCAAAAGCTACCCAGATGTCATTCACCTTCTGGCTTGCCTACCCAAGTAGGAGATGGAACTGGCTCCAGTGGCTTCCCTTGGAGATTTACCAGGTCATGAATACAAAGTGCCACCTGCCTTCCAGGCTAAGGAATGTTTCCATATTGTGTATCGCAAAATATAGGTGAATGTCCAACTAAGTTGCCAAAAAGAGACTGGTGTGTAATATAGCTCGGAGGGACATGAGCCAGCTAGTCTGATTCATCAAATTCTGTTTCTCTCCCGCTAAACAGGAACTTTATCCTTTCAACCTCTGATGCAACTGTGCTCCGTGTTGCAACAGACAGGACAAACTTCGAAAAAGTCATGGAAGAGGCAAAGGAAGCAGTGAATGCCATCGCCTGTCACCCCCGGCAGGCACTCATTGCTGTGGGGAGTCACTGTGGGCTGCTGAAGGTGTGGGACTACCAGCAGACCAAGTACCTCGTTAGCAGGATATTCACCGAGGCCAGCATCCAGTGCTTGTCCTACGACCCTGAAGGTATCCTGGCCTCATGACCTCCCCACGTGCCAAGCACTGGGCTTCCTGGGAGGAGCGATCACGTTGTGAGAGTTTCCTGGCATGCTTTTCAGGTTATTTTCTGGCCGCTGGTTTTACCGATGGAAGCGTTTACATCCTTGATGCCATTTCCCTTCAGTCCAGCTGCAAAGAGTTCAAGTTTTCACGTGGTCCTGTAACTCATATTAGCTTCTCTCACAATTCAGAGTACCTCGCAACTGCTGTAAGCTTGTTTTTTCCTCTTGGTGATTTATGTGCGCAGCTCGCGGCGCAGCTTTCGGTGGGACTGGGTATTGCCGGCCGTCCTGCGAGGTGCGGCACAGCGAGCGCTGCGCAGGGCTGTCCCTCCCACGGGGTTTCGTGACTCTGAAATGCTTTTCCTGGCTTGAGCAGTCACTCTGTAAAAACGTCACCCGTCACAGCTGCTCCACAGACCTGCTGCTGGCAGTGTCCCATCGCTAACTTTAGTGACAAGCCTTAGCTCTGCACCCATCTGTAGAAAGGGCTGGAGCGGGGATTTCTCCCTAGCTGGCGTGCCGTGATGGGGGTTGCTCCCTTGGTCCCACGTTTCGGTGCAGAACTGTTGAAGCAATTTGGCACAGAGGTTGTAGCAACCGGTGATGATCCGTACAAAGAAAAAGGCTCTCCCTTCACACACGGATGCCAGGGCGCAGCAGTGGGAAGCACCTTCACTGTGATTTCTGGGGAGTCACTGAACTTGATTTACTGCCTCTCTGCTGTGAGTGCACAGCACGGAATGCCCTCCAGCCAGCTGGGATGCTCCGGCCAGGCTGCGGACCACTGTGGTGCTGCCCTTGGGAGCAGCTGCCCAAATCTGTCTGACCCGCTGTTTCATCCTGGCTGTGACACTAACCCTTCTGGTGGGACTCACAAAACTGAAAGGGCCGAGCTAAGGCCGGAGGGGACATGTGAAGCTGCCTGCTGCCAGCCAGGGGATGTGCACGGGGATTGTGGCTGGCTGACCTTTGCGCTGTCGTTCCAGGATGAGAAATACACGGTGACTGTTTACAAGAGAGTCCTGCAAAATGGGAGCAGATGCTGGGAACACCTAGCAGGGATGCATTCCCACTACAAACCCATCCGGAGCATCCTCTTTGGAGTCCATTTAGACAACAACGAGGTCAGGCTCCTGAGCCTTGGGGAGGACCGGCAGCTGGTAGGTCGGTGTGAAAGTCTAAAGGGCAGTGGAGCTTTGTAGTTGAAGTGGAGGGCTGGACAAGGGCATCGAGGGAGACTCAGTCTTCGGTTCTGCAGCTCCTAGTCCTCTCCCCACCAGCTCTGTTGCAGGGCGATGTTTCTCAGCCTGGTCTCAGGGCAGATCTGCCCGCGGTTCGGGGCTGAGACTCTGCTGCTGCAGGCTGCTTGCCCCAGCTGCTGCGAGAGATGCTAGATCCGGTTAATCTGCAAGGTCCAGGGTGCTGGCAGACCACAGCGGAGTTACTGTGTTTACTTGTCTTCCCTCCAGGTTGAATATGACCTGACCAGCAGCAGCAAGGACCACTTGGTGGTCTTGCACAGGGACCGGGTAGAGCAGATTGCTGTGCCCCTGTGCTTGGCCTGGTACCCACAGCTCAGCACCGAGTCCTTCATCCTCACTGCCAACAACTGCTACAAAATGAAGCTCTACAACACGACAACCAAAATGTGCAGGTAGAGGAGATGTTCATGCTTACCACTGCCTGGGAGCCCTGTCCTGACTCGAAGTTCTCCTCTGTCTACTGCCTGCCCTACTCCCACCCATGAGCATGTGTTTGCCCATCGGTGATGTAGCTCTTAGGGTAACTCTAGGGCCCCAGGTTGCTCCATCCTTGTGTCCACTGTGCTGTTCACTAGCATGTCATCTAGTAAGGTTGTGGCTGCAGGTGGGTCTCGGTCTGCCCAGCACGTTGGACTTGAGACACAGCAGCTGGACATTAGATGAAGAGATGGGAGCCCACATGAGCAAAGCACAAGGACCGAATGGTCCCTGAGCACTAAAATCCTCTCTTAGTGCCAGTGTGGTCCCTTCTAACCAGGGGCCCTGTCCTCTCAGCCGGTAGTAGACAGCCTTTGCACTCACCACACCTCCCCATATCTACCCATCCTTGTGCACAGCAGCTGTTTGGAGAGGGAAAATGTTTTGTGAGCCCTAGAATGGATGAAAATGTTATTTGACTTTAGAAAGACCCTTTTGGGACCGACCTATGGCTCCCCGGTGGAGAAGATGCAAATCCTCCCAACAACAAACACTGCGGACCCCCAGAAACGCTATCTGGCATACGTTACAAAGGACAAGGTATGGAGCCCCATCTGTACAAAAGCCGCTGCTTGCAGGCGTGGTGGTCCCTGGGGAAATGTCAGTGCAACCAAAACCATGTGCAGGCTGATCCTGCCTGAGAGCTGAGCGAGCTCCCAGAAGGAGGATGCAGCGCTGCCCTGGCGTGCAGTCCTCCCGTGGCACCCCCAGCCCTCCCAGGCTCCCTCTTTCCTTACAGGTGGGCTTGCAGATTTTGCCTATTGATGGCAACCCCCACAAGTCCTCAGCTTTCATTTGCCACCCAGGTGGTGTCTCTGACCTTGCTAGCTCCTACGACGGACGCTACGTCTTTACAGCAGGTGGGAATGACTGCACCGTTATGAAATGGGAGGTCAACCTAAAGTGAGTACCGCAGGAAGGAGAAAGGAGTCTTGTTATGGCTTTGCACAGCTGTTTGGCCAACACAGCTGAAGCAAATGTTCCCCAGCATTTACACTGAGAATGTGGCTTTTGTCCTGAAAGGTCGCTATTTCTGTGTTTATCCTGGTGTACAGGGCGGTGCTGCACTGATGGGGCAACCCCAGGGTGCTGCACGGGGAGCGTTTCTTTGCAGGGCTCTCTTGAGCACAGGTCCTTTCGGGGAGGTGACGAAGCCCTGCAGCTTCATTCTCTCCTTCCACAACACCGTGCCCGCAACCAGGCCAACCAACTGCATCTGGCAAGGGGATGAAGGACAGGTCCCAGCACTCGTGTGAGCAGGAGACCCACTGCTTGCGACAGGGAGCAGGCGTCGAAGCTGGCAGCACCCCTGCCAACCCTGTGGGCTGCCAGCTCCCAGACACCTGGCCTGCAACTGGGTTTATTAATAGTGGAACCTCACGCCCTGCATTCACACGGGCTTTCCAAAAGCCTTGGATCAACATCTACAGACAGCTCAGCGCGATGGGCATGTGCCGCACTGGGGATGGTGGCGTGGCCGTGGGGTCAGCCTAGATTGCGACGACCTGTCAGGCCCCAAGTAGCTGTACAGGGGGGTGGCAGCTGAAACAGGAGGGACACGCATTTTTGGGGGCTTTGTTTCCCCTCTATGTGATGTAGCTACGTAGTCAACAGGGGGGATGAAACCAGCAGACCTTGCAGGCAGCAGCTGTAGTGCCTATAAAATACTCCAGTTTGGGGAACGGCACTCAAATCGTAAGAAGTTGAGCAGAGGAGTTTCTGGTCCTTCTGAGGGCCTGGCCAGTGTGGTGGCGATTGTTGGGGTTAGGCAGGGGATCAGGAGTGGCACAGGCTGCAGGAGGAGCATACGGGGGCAGCTGCTGATACAAAAGTGTCTGCTGTCCAAATGGGATAGGCCAGCATGCGCTAGGAAATCCCCCCTGCATTTGAAGACTGGATTTAGGACAAGCCACCTTAATCCTGTAAAGCTTTGCTAACATGAGTAAATGGACTGCAGTAAATGGGGTGGCTGGAGGAGTGAAGGCTGCTTTTGCAAATGAGGATTTCCAGGCTCTGGCCCGGAGCATCGGTGATAAACCCTGCCAGGTTTCTTCTGCTGTTCTCTGGAACTGTGCAGTTTCCCTCTGCCAGCTCCCTTGGGCAGCACTGCCAGACGCGTGCTCCCACGTGGCAGGCGGGTAACGTGGCAAAGGCAGGATATATATTTTGGTTTCTTTGCATGTCAATGACCAAAGCTGCTTGTTGCAAGGCGTGTGCAGGGCAGAGGGCTCTCCCATGGCAAGTGTGGTTGCAGATGCCTGGTAGACACACGTGTACATCGAAAGGGAGCAGGCAGCTGCAAATGAACTGAAAACTGCCAGGCCAGCATGGAGCAACTTTGCACTTCAAGGACTGGAAAAGGAGCTTAGCCTGTGTCGCAGCTAGAAAAGTTGGGTAGCGTGGCATGTTCCCTGTTGCTCTGTGGCTGGATTTTTTTCTCCTGCATGTCACGCTAGTAGCACAGAACATATCTCCTGGATCCAGCAAATCAGCTCCACGGGAGCTGGCTTTTAGCCCTCGCTCCTATTTTTGCCTTTTGGAGTACACTGGACCTGTGAAATACTGTTGCCCCTCACCATCCTAGGACAAAGGCTTCATGGTTAAGACACACGCTCATCCTGCGTAAAACACTTCTTGCAGGTACTGCTCGCCCAGAGGAAAGCCCAAAGGGTGCTGAGCCAGCTCACCTTCATGTCCCAGAACAAAGGGAACCTGGATGGGAAAGTAATGGGCTTATTTATTTTCTTTTCCACTTTGTGTGGCTTACGCAGTCGGGGGTCAGAATAAGCGACATTTTAAGGAAGGCAATAGAGTATAAATGATCCTTCTTTATAATGGTTGGCAAGGGTCCAGGCAACATTGAATTTCTATGCAATTTGTTTTCGGAGCGAAGCTCTTGATGAGCTAATTATCATTTTATTGCTGCTTCTGGCATCTTGTGCATCTCCACTGTGTTTAATACCCAGATAACTTAATAATGAAAAAAGCATGAAGCTTGCAAAAAAACCCCCGGTGGAAGCAGCACTACAGAGGTGTGCGTGAAAGCTGCAGCCTTGCTGCCAGGCGTGGGTTATTATGTGGCAATGCTACGCCGTGATTGCGCTACCAGGCTTGGTTTCCTTTTTCATCTGCACAAGCCAAATGGATTCTTTTGGCTCCAACTGCCTATGAAATTGAAACAAAGAGGTGGCACTCGGATGCTTTCAGTTTAACGTAGACTGCACCTGCGACACAGTCACCCATTACAGCAGAGGAAGTAGCGTTATGGATTGCACTGAGTTATTGGGGAAGAATGCGTTAGATCAAGGATTGGGGAGCTTAGGTTTGTGTGGTTTATTGCAAACACCAAGGCCCAGACTTCTCTGCATGTTCAAAATGCTGATCTAGCTAATTCATCTCCCTCAATGTCTCTATAAGGAAGCAGAAAAGCTAAATGCCAGACACCAAGCTCAAGTCCATGGAAAAGCTCCTGGCTCCCAGCCCTGTGCTCATTCCGCTAAACAAGAGGACCATTCAGTAATAATTAATTCTCACACTGTGCTATTGTATGTAAAACCTGGGTATGAAATATGCTGTAGAAGTGCCGGCTGATGATAAAATAGTACACGGTTCAAGGCAATGCTTTTCTTTCCTGAATTCTGAGGCCCAGGGATTTTAATTATTTATTGAAAGTGTCTGTGAAGAATGACTAGAAAGGGAAACCCGAAATCTCTCCTTACACGAACCCTTCCCGTACCTTCTTTTCTCTGCTTCTGCCAGTGCCTTGGATGCTGCTGCTTCCCTGGGTGGGGAGGACTTGATCCCGTTCTACAACCTACTGGATGGCGGCAGAGAAGGCAAATTCTTCAGGGTAATTACGCTTACCGTGAACGCTGTCTTGCAATAAGTGGTTGGAGTTTAAGATTCATTTATACAGGCCTGACATTTCTTTATTTTTTGTCCAGCTCGTCTTTAACAGCAACCTCATTGACATGCCTCTTAGTAAATCTTAAAAGGAGCCTTATCTTCCATGCCTGTTGGTATCTGAACCTTACAGTATTTCGTTTGAATCCCTCGCAGGAACTGGAAGACTATTTTTACTACGTGCAGCTGTGCAGCCAGGGTATCGATACACTGGAGACCAGACAGGTGTCAACGCATATTCCCTTGGAGGAAATTCCTTCTGTAATGAGAGCGATGGGATTTTATCCATCAGAGGAGAAGGTCGGTCAGTTGTTTTTGTTGTCGTTAAAAAAGAGCGAGACAGATTGCATTTACCAAGTGTCCCAAGGGCCAGATTCTGACCACTGTCATGCTGGATGTCTCCAGAGTGTATTTGCTGGCTTTCAATGTATTTAACCTGGTCTGCATCAATACAGTAGCGGTCAGAACATGGCAACAAATTCCTCAAAAAGAAATGACTCCTCACGAGAGAGCTGGACAAGCACAGGGGCAGGCTGAGCAAACCTGGAGCGTGATGGTTCAGAAGTGTTTAACAAAAGACGGCCTCAGGGTCTTCTGGAAGTTCAGTGCTCTGCCACCTCTGCAGAGGTGGGTTTCTTCAGAAGGCAAACTGAGACAGTTGAGGAATGAATCTTCCTTTGGCTCCCAAGGGCAGCAGCCTCCAACTTTCCACAGTCCGTGGGCCAAAGTACGTTGTGTGCAGACAGCGACGTGCCTTGGTCTCTCTGTGACTTCCACCATCGGCTGAGCTGCTTTACATGCTGCATGAGGTTGGTGGGCCATGGGCTGAGCCCCTCTGGGTCGGTTGGAGACGCAACCAGAGCATCCTGTGTGTGTTACCAGTGCGGGTGGGAATGGCCAGCTGCATGCAGTTACTCATTTGGACGCTGACGGAGCCTCTTTTTCTTGTTCTGGCTGGGACAGACGAAAGAGTGATTTTTAAATGGAGACAGCAGCTTTAATTCCCATGGAACTTACAGCTCTTTCATAACTGATAAACTCTGCAGAAGCTCTCTCTGAGCTTGCCTTTCAGGTTGCAGCAGCGGAGCTTGCTATCAAACATTTCTCAAGAGCTTTTACAGCAGACAAAGACAACTGATTTAATAAGGGTGCTGCTTCTTCCCCTTTTGTGGCTGTTTCCACAAGGCAGTTTGTATTGTATACAAACCTCATTTGTAATGTTGTAACCTGTCAAAAGGGTAATGAAAGCATATAAAAAAAATAATTACTGGATCTCATGCAAGGAGGTTTAAATAATGACATCTTTGCACCAGCTACAGCCCTTCAACGCAGGAGGGGTTCTCCCAAGGGAAGCGGTACATCGCTGTGCTCCCTTCATCTTTCTGCAGGGGAGGCGGCGTTCATCCCTGCCATTGCACAGGAACCCCACAGGCTGCTGAGATGGTGCTGTGAGTCAGTGCCACCCCATCTGCCCGGGCGTGCTCTCTGCCAGGAGAGCCAGCAGATGGGACGTGGGACCTTTACCACAGCTACTGCCTAACAGACTTGCTTTGGAGCCCCCGCAACCAGCGAAATGTTCCTGCGAGCCAAGACTGCTTTGCCCTTGTGTCAAGCTGTGGTGTTATCCCCTCATACTTCGTTAGATCTTTTCCTTGGCTCATTATATTTGTGCCTCTTGAGGACAGAGAGAACGTATCCCCCTGGAAAATGTCTCTGGAAGAATAACTGTTAACCCCTACCCTTCCCCAAATCAAAATGAAAACAGCATTACAGGCATGGAAACAGAGGTGCAACCTACAGTCTGTTTCTCGAAGCAGGCAGGACAGTATTAAAATCCGGAGGGAAAGTTCATCTCTCTCTAGAGTGCTTTAATAAAGGAAAAGCAGGAGGGAGAAAAGGCAGCTTGGGCTAACTAGCAAAGCTTTTGGGAATTGGTGTTTTTCTTTTATAGTTCAGTGGGGCTGATACAAAACCTAATCCCAGATCAGTCAGAGCTGAGTGAAAATGACTGCTCTTGCCTTGCATGACATTTGCTACAGGAAAAATATAAGGCTGAGATTTTCCTCTTCCCCAGGCTTCATTCAGTGGAAAAACTTGTGACACAAGGACAAAGGCCCAAGGCTGAATGCAAAGTCCTACCCAGGGAGATCTTGCATCAGCTTCCCTTCCTGGGGAGTAGCAGGCTTGGTATGTGTTGGCACAAAGAATTCCCCCGGTGTTTTTGTGCTGCCCGTGTATCTCCAAAGGGGCTGCCTCTTGGACCACGAGTACAATGAGGGCATGGAGCAGATCCTGCCTTTCGAACACACATCTGCACAGCTGCCAGCTGGGCTGACTCACAGCACTGGACTTCAGGAAAACCGCTAGTATCTAGCATGGCCAGTGCTTGCCGGTTTGCCAGAGAGGAGTGAGTGATCCAGCTGTGCAGGATGTCAGCCCCACTGAGCAAATTTCACATTTGGCTTGTGCAGCGGCAGAACTGCACCAGAGGCACGTCACATCGGGGCAGGGAAAGATTGCTTATGCCGGCCAGGGTGCGTGTATACTGTGTGCAGGCTGGTTATGTCGGGACTTTCATGCACATACTTCTGTCGTGGGGTGGTATATTTACGGGTTTGTGGTTTGCCTGCCCACTGTCCCCAGAGTGGAGACACAGCTGTGGCAAAAGTACTGGTAACAGCTGCAAAGTCATCGAGTGCCTATCGTAAGAAAATAGAGGAAATCCAAAATGACTACATATCTGCTACCCCTGTCTTTACCTAATATCGTAACGGCAAGCGCGTAACTGTTAGTCACTCAGCTGCTGAGTGCTAGCTTATTATTGGGATGTGTCGTGGCATCTGTGGTACCAGTACGTGCGCGATTACGATACATTGGTATTCATGAGATCGATAACTGGCCTGATGCTCTTCAGAAAAAAAACATGTAACAATCTGTCTTGCTTTGGTCTTTAGATTGAAGAAATGATAAATGAAGTAAAATTCAGCAAGTATGTGGATACTGGAGAACAAGTGACAAAAATAAGTTTAGGGGATTTTATAAAACTTTATATAAATCATCGACCTGCGTTTGGCTTGTCAATGAAAGAAATACGACGAGCGTTTCAGGTTCTTGGTTATGATAATGAGAATGGAGACAAAGTTATCAACAGGGGAGACTTACTGTTGCTGCTTCAGCGCAAAGGTGAGTTATTTCTTTTCTAATCTTAGTTTTATGCTTGCTAGTTCTGCCTTCAATTTCAGAACGTATTCACTGCAGCAAAAAATTAATCTGGAACTATAGCTTGGTAACCAGGCAGGCATGTGGAGCCACCTGTCTTAGAATTTTAAATTGAATAATCACATCTATTGTCTCAGCTGCACTTCTTTTACTGCTCTGGAAATCTCTGCTGGCCTGAAGTATCTTGTCTGTCAAACGGTGAGTATGGATCTTGGCGAATTGTATCCTTCTTCCAGTAAACCCTTGTCTGAGTCGTCGTTCTCTCCTCCAGTCGCACAGTCTGCAGAAAGGTAGTATAAAACTGAAAAAGAGGAGGAAAAGAAAGAAGGGATGAAATTGGTCAGTTCTGTACCGAATCTATGTGTGAAAGACTGAAAAGATGGGATGGTTTAGTTCAGCTGAATCAGAGGGAACTCTGTACAGGCATGTATAAACATGCTTATGGCCAGTGCCGTAGAGAGGTAAACAACGTCCTTCTATTGCCTTGCTCCTGTTGTAAAGGCAGGGACCGTTTAGTGCAGCTAAGCATTAAAAGAGCTAAAAGGAAACGCTGTTTTACACGGTACATCACCTGGCAAAACTCCCTGCCACAAAGATCCTTGGAAACCAAGGATTCAACCAGTGTGAGACAGGTTAGTTAGTTATATGGATGGTGTCAACATCCACAAGCAGCACATTAGATAGCACAGGTTCATAACAGATCTACAACCTTGCGCTTCAGGGCACGAGCAAACCGCTAACTGGGACTGAGTGCTATGTCCAGGTTATTCCAGGATGCTAGATCAAGACTTTCCTGCACCTCCTCTGTGTGGAAATGGCTACAGCCATGGACACGGGGCGAAATGGACTGTGGTCTGTCCTATGCCAGGAATTCTTCAGTGGGAACAGAAGCTCAAGCCCCTGCAAGTGCAATGTAGCCTAATGAGCCGCCTGGTCCAAATTTCTGCCTTTGATAAATATTTTTGCCCAAAATGCAATACACAAGAACAATTTTCCTTAGGATAAACATCTTCCTGTGTTGGGATCACGTGTTTCAATTGGCAATGTGGATCTCTCTATCTCAGGGAAGCTGAGTGCTCTTTCACGCTGTCCCGTTTTGTTTCTATACCGTCCTTGTTTAAGTTGCCACCTAGGCTTTGCGCTAACAACACCGTAATCCAAGAGACCGGTTTTGTTCTGTTGCGTACAGGAGAGTGTATGACAGAGGACGAGCTGGCGCAGTGTCTCACCTTCCTGATGGGCAGGCATCCTGGGGGAGCAGGATCTGAACCAGAAACCTATGATTGCTCAGGTACAGGATCAGCATCCCACACAGCACAGAAGCAGGATGGCTTCAGTTCCCAAACAGCATAATTTAAATTGCAAACCCATTACCCTGTTAGGCCAGGTGCTGTCAAAAACATTCAGGCAGGATTGTAAAAGTAGTCATAGAGCTATACATTGTCCTTCGTCCATGCAGCAATTGCATGGGTGTACCTGAAAATAAATGGACAATGAAATATAACTGGGACCTACATTGCTGTTTACCTGGTGGCTTGGAACTGAAATTAGACAGACGCAGTGGGAGGTTTACATGCCAAAGTCCACTGGCAAAAAGGAATCCTACAATATGCAAATTACAGGGTTGATTTCATCCAGGCGGCAATGCCCGTTGTAAGGGAGCTGTTGGTAACTCCCGTGCCTGTCTACAATTTATGTCCCAGTCTGCATCAGTCTAGAACAGCAACTGACAGCCTTGACTTCAGCCGAGGGGCATTGCCCGTTGTAGTTGGAACTGCTGGGAAGTGCTACATTTTTGTACAATTCATGTCCCGGTCCACACCAGTCCAGAACAGCGTCCGGTTAGTGCTGTTGGCAACGGGTCATACGCAGCAAAGGTGTCGCTCCTGAAGGGAACTGCCTTGCACTGCAAAGCCACTTTGAAATCCTTGGGCTCCTTGGGATCCTACAATCACGTCAAATCAACCAAGCACAAAAGTTGCATTTGGCCCCTTGACTCTTCTGAGGCGGGGATCTGTCGCAAGGTGAGGCTCACAGCCTTGCGGATTCAATAGATTCGATCCCTGATACGAATGCATAAAGTACTAAGCTAGTAAACCAATACTTTTTCATTACTACTTCGTACATCTTTAAAAGCATTCCATCCACTTATTGCTGCTTGTAAATTGTACTGATCTGGAAAGCAATTTTTACGTTGCTGTTGTGTGCTTTGTGTTGTTGTTGCTGCTCTCCAGGTGCAGCGGCTTTGACTGAAGAAGGAATTCCAGAGGAAATCACAGCTGAGATATTTGCTGCTGATATTCTTGGCTTACCTATTGCTGAACCAGAAAAAAAGAACAGAAAGAAGAGATGAATCTTTGGTCTATGGAAGACACAGAAGTATAGCTGTCACAAAGTTTTCCTCTCGTTCCCACTTTCCAGTCTCCTGTCCTTAAATACCTTCAAATTTTGTATTTTGTGTTTATTCAAAAGTAAAGATCACACAGCTGCACTGTAATCAAACCCTAGAAAAAGCCCCAAGTTTAGCACATGCCACAAACCTATGGAATCAAATCCATGTAGGGAAACACCGGGGTGGCTGTAAAGAACGAAGCAGTAGTTGCCACATTGTTTTCTTGCATCGACCATCCCTACCCTTGGCTGGAACTTTCCTAGAATTAATCTGAGGTGGGTTTATGCTAGATGCAGTCTATTTTCATTACGTTAAGATAGTGCTTATTTGTGAAACCTGATGGCAAAATAGCAATGTAAAAGTATCGTATTGATTAAACACATTGATAAATGTAGCGTACAAAATGCTTGGATAGGTTAGAATGGATTTGTAATTATAAATCCAACGGACTTCAGTAAAGAAAGGAATGCTGTGATATGCATTAAATCCCGGTTACCATTTTGGCCTTTACAACTTACTTTTTCTTTCTGAAAGTAGTAGTTCCAATTAGTAGCATAATGCCAATGGGACAGCATCTTACTGTGTTTGTATAAACAGCGTAATGAGGCTGATATAAGTTGCTGTAGAAAGATCAGTGAAGTGCTGTTGAACAGGCTTCCTTCTTTACATCATCCTCAGCATCAATTTGAATAATAATGCAGGCCCTTAAGAAGCGTTCCTTTCAGCTGCGATGTTTTTTAAACAGAGATCGCTGTTATGTACTCTGAAAGTACCTGTGATTGTACAAGTAGTACAAAGAGCAAGGTGTGCACCAGATGCAAGTTAATGAAGAAGTCCAGCAGCACCATGACCGGAGCACTGTACGTGACAGGATAAATTTTCTGCAGGGCATCGCTTCGTATGTAACTCTGCCTGTTTACTGATGTGTTCACGTACTTCCACTCCATGGAAATTACTGGAACTATTTTAGGCAGCTGAGAAACCTTATAACCGCTGCAAAAAAAAAAAAAAAATCTGCATGTTATGGATTTATTAAGCATCCAGTTTAACAAGGCAGATGTTCTGCTGGACGGGACGCATTGCCAGTCCCCACACTGGGGGTCTGCGAGGCTGCCACAGGGCCCCGCGCACGGGCTGGGCGGGGCCGTCCCTCGCCCTGAGGCGGCTGCCCGGGAGCGGGGGCTCAGCTCCGGCACCCCCGAGCACCACGGCGGCGCGGGCGGGCTGTCCGTCAGTGGCGGCGCTGCTCTGCTCCCCGCCACGGGCAG
>VZSC01018790.1:177449-202106 GCA_013398225.1 Steatornis caripensis
CCGGCTCCTCGCGCCGCCCGCCCCTACAAAGGGCCCGGAGGAGCGGGCCTGGGGGAGCTGCGCCGCCGGGTCTGTGTGGAACGAGAGCTCGAAGAAGTATTTTTATTCAGGAAAAAAAAAAGCATTAATACTACCCCTGCAAAGCGCCCAAGAGTTTGTTTTTTATTATTACACATGCGTTTATTTATTTTACCGTTCAAGTTCCCGAGGTTTGCACGTAAGCGCAGCAAACCCGGGCAGGATCATCTCCCACGAGCGTTCCGGCGGGTGTAAATCCCGAGCGGAGCGGGCGAGAGCGTGTAATTGCTGCTGGAGTTTGTTTTAAATTATATAATTAAAGGTTGTACCCCTACTGAAATAATCCCCTTTTGTTAGGCCTTAAACGTGTTGGGGTACTTTCCAGCTTTTGTCAGTTTTTCTGCTTTCCTTGGGAAAAATCAACGTGAGGTGTTTAAACAATACGGTGGAACAGTCGCTGCAGTGCTCTGCACGGTCGTTCCAGGGGTTTTGGATGGGATAAAGAGCAGTGCCGGTGTGACTCGAGAGCGAATCTCTCTCTTCCAGCAAGTTGACTGTTCCGTAGTCTTTGTGTGTGTAGCTCAAACTACTTTCTTTAAACACTTGAAACCCACGGGGAAATCCCCTGGGTTATTATTAATCTGCATAACTCAGCTCTTTTGAACTTGGTAAAATAAGGGGACACTTTTACTGCAGTCCTCAGCTAACGCTTCGCTTTCATTCAAAGAAAAGCGAAATACAGAACGAAACGTGTGTTATTCGGGTGAAATGGATTGTTGCGTTTTAAATGGCCTTGAGCAGATGAATGGGCCCGTTGGCTTGAGCCGGACAAAGAATCTGGACGTGTGTCCAATAACGCAGGGCACGAGATGGGGATTTCAAAGAATCCAGCCATTGTGTAGGGAGCCAGAGCGGCCCGAGCACCACAGTTCGGTTGGTTTCAGGAACTCTCTTCTACTCGGCTGGTGTTTTTAAGTGCTGTTTGCTGACTGGTGGGCCAGTTTTGAAGGGTCAGAACAATATCTAGTGATGTGACAGGACTTTTGTTCGAGCAGGAGTGTTGTTGGATGTGTGGGACTATTTTGTCTGTAGGCATTTCATTCATGAGCGCAGCATACTTCCCTTGAATCCTAGTTTGCGGATTTCAGAGAGGAGTGGAGGCAGAAGCTTGACCATTCAACAAAATGTCTAATTTTTTTTTTTTCTTGCCAAGGGGCCTCTGCCATCACATCAGTTGCTATGGCTTCCTCTGTGAAACAGAAATCTTACGCTATAAATAGATTTTGTACGTTTTAACCCTCATGAGAGACAACTTGCTTTAAAGGGTTCCTATACAGAATCATTAGATTATTGTCAGAAGTGTTCACGTGGCTTTTTGTGCTTGCATCTCGCAAGTGTTTGCGTAAACCGTATTTTTTATCTTTAAAGGTATCGTAATTTGAAGGTGAATCTCATGATTCCTCCCTACCTCCAGTCAAGTACAGTGGGAAATTAGCAAGAGTGGTTCTGTTGTCTTGTGGTTTTAATGTTGAGAAGGCTTGGCTTGTTAAATTGAACTTTACACACTAGCGATTCCTGCATCTTCAGAAGAGCCACATAGGCGATTTCTGAGCATGCAGTTTCATTTGCATAATAGGAGCAATTTGTTGCCATCCACAGCTCTTCTGTGGAAATGCAGCCGCTGAAGATTAAAATACCTTGTATCCAACATTTCATAGAACGGAGTTTTATGAGACTTGTGCGCTCAGAGCGCTGCGTCCCGAAGATGAGTAGAGAAGCAGAGCGAGCTGTAAGCTCCGCTGAGCGGACAGTGGCTCCAGCGCGTGCTGCCCAAAGCTTTATCAACCTGTGAAGGTGTGCAGCAGCCTTGCTGTGCAGTATTACCACGTGCCTGTGCTGCCGCGTCTATGAACATGCCTATTGGAACACAGTTTCCATCAGCGCAGACTTGGTTGCTTAGAATATTAGCAGGTTTTGTTACACAGTGAGCACTTTGATGCAGATACTCTGTCTTCATGTGTGTTTGTAGAGCACCTAGCACTATTGGTATTACTGGAACTTAGTAGTAAACAGTCAAGTTGTTACATTTTTGTCTTGAGATTAATGTAACTGTATCTCCTTTGTTTAAACGGCTCTCGTGAATGAGTATCTATTTTAGGAAACGCATAGCACGTGTCTTACAGAATACATGGTTGTGTTGTGTTGTATCTGTGCAGCAGAAATGTTAAATTTCCATGGCTAAGAGGGTAGGTCTACTTTTTTTTAACAGTACTTACAATTTTTCTTCCAATCTATTTTAAAAAATCCTCTGAGATAAATTTATCTCAATGAATTGTGAAAGGTACACAATTGTTTTTTATCTTTGAAGATTGATGGGCATGTGTAGAATGTAAATGGGCTCTCAAGAAGAGAGCGGCAAAAACTATTGTGCCCCAAACCACCGTTAGAAAAATACTGGCAACAGTCTTGTTTTATAAAAGCCCGATTTATTAAATGAAAGAAAAAGCAGGCATTTACTAAAAGGCAAGTAATGGGCAGGAGGCAAGCGTAAGTGGGTAGGGCATCTTGGGAGGCAGTGAAATAATTTGCACGGGTATGTAGCTCTGCTGAGCTTTTGGACAACCGTGCAGACATTTAGGATGGAGGTATGGTGTGGCTGATGGAGATAGGTACCCTGATCTAGAGAATGCACCAGGAATGAGGACATCTCATTGTGTTGCCTTGTCTTTGAAGTGCAGTGTCTTTGCAGAAGTCATTCGACCTTTTTCTGACCCATCAAAGCTGTAATCTAGGGATAGTGACAGCATGTCATGAAGAAGAGGACCTGCACAACTCATGAAAGTACTTAAAGAAAGTGCTAAATATTTATTATGGCAAGGAATTCGCTGTAGAGTGGCACTTGACTTGGGATGTAGCTTAAAACAAAGCGTGTTGTGTAAAAGTTGAGGAGCGAAGTCACCACGGACCGTGAGATCATGTTACCTGGTACCGTTGGTTGGGATCGCTAGCTGTGGCTAGTTAGAGTAGAATTTCTAGACAATGCTGCAGTAGGTTTTCTGTTCACTGTCTCCATTCAGACTTGCTAAAATATTTTTGTGTGGTGTGTAATGCTCTGAGATGGAGGTTCTGCAGGTTTTGCCGCTCATGCTTCCTTCTTAAAATAGGCTTTCGCTCTGAAAAGTGGTTATGACATAGAACTTCTTAACATGATGTCTTTGGGAAAAAACTGTTTGCTGCTACCAGATTGCCACTCTAGTTTAGTCTGACTGCTTTGGCTGTGTTTGTTTCCTGCTAAGTTTGTAGTTCAGGTAGTGGCAGTTGAAGTAAAAATACCCAGTGTACGCACAGGAGCTGTACTGAAGTACTGTAGTGGCCCAAACATGCTGTTACCATGCTTGAATTACGATACGTGTTTTCTGGCTCGTGGTTCTTTCTTTTTGAGCCAGGATACGCTCTCTGACTTCTGTGGAAGCTGGGTGTATGTTGAAGGTGGAGTTTTGTCATGCATAAGCCATGTTTCTCTTTACTGTAAGAGAAGGTGCTCGTTGCAATGTGGAACTTAGCAGAACTTGCTTAAAAACATGCTGGCCTGTGTAAGTTAAAGGGGACTCTCATAACGCACCATATTTAGCTAAACTCAAAGAGGAGGCGCCCTTAACCATTAGTCTTCGTCTGTTCATGCTACATGGTATTCTGTTGTCTCTGCGGCATGGTCAAGAAGCACCATCTATATTTGGGGCTGCGTCACGTTAGTCACTAGAGACATCTACATAGCAATAGGCGTGCTCTGAAAAGCAAGCCTACATTTCAAAAAAATCTATTTTTGTGCATCTTACAGCACTTTTTCTATATAATAATGGCATTTTCTTTTCCATTCCCCTTTCTCCTTTGCTTGATCCCACAGGGAGGTCATAATTCTGTGATTTTCACCAAACTCTGTTGCAATGCAAGTGAGTGTGATGTGATAAATTCAGCATTATGACGTCACTTCGTGATCATCAACAGAAGATGGGGTATGTGGGAGCAAATCCTTGTGTGAATACAGATCACTATGATAAATGATAGTCACGGTAAAAGGCTGAACAAGCGTGAAAGCCTTTTCTTGAATGATAATGTATTGGCAGTAAAGGCTTTCTGTTTCTGTGCCATGAAATGTTTGTAGCGCTCCTTGCTGCTGCAGAAGCTGCCTTGATGCTTATGTATAAGTGTAATATACACTGTTGTGTTTGCTCACCAGTGTATTACTTTTATACATGGAATTAGATATTCATCTTTGGAGCTTTGGTGTTAATATACAAAATATAAATACATTTAAGAGTCTTGGGCTATTTAGAATGGGGAATTGAGTATATAATTATGTAAGTTCTGGGATATTAGTATGCCTCAGGCATAAGCACTAAAGAAGTGTTGATACTAATGCTTACCCCACATATCCTTGACTGTCCTTTAAATGCTGTGCAGATATGGTTCAGAATTTAAAACCACTTTAACGCAATTTCAGATAAACGTAAGGGTTTGCTTTTGTTGCATTGGCTAGTTTCTGGATTTACTGTAACTAAAATATTTAAGATACTTTTTGGTGTGGAAGGTTAAAAGAAAAAAGTTACTGTATGTATTTTCAGTTTTGCCATTTTCCATTCTTGTTACGCTTGAGTCATTCGTGGAGGAAAAGGAGAGGTTTGAAACCAGAAATTTTTTTTTTTTTTGTAAAGCTGTGGAGTTGGTCAGCTAGACATGGGCAAGTAAAGTTGATAATTACCACATTTTTAGCCTGATTAACTCTCAGGTGGTGGTGTTCCATCAGCCACCTTTTCCAATCCAACAGTCAATGCAGAGATCAATCTATATAGTGTAACGGAGGATGGTGCAATAAAAAATATTGCCTAGTGACTGCTTAACAAAGGTGGAATAAAGTTACGGGGATGGAATTCGGGTCGGGGTCTCAGGATGAGTGGGTTCAACAGCAGACCCATTTTACAGACAGGAAAACAGGTGGAGAAACTACTTAAAGTTTCACAAGAAAAAATGGGCACAAGAGTTCATTAATTCCTTGCTCCCACTCCAGCACTTGGTTGGTGAGAATATTTTGTAGGTTGTGCAGCGTTTAGCAAACTTACTGTTACGGGCAGCATCAGTAAATTGTCAGTTCTAACTAAATGAAAAGGAAAGTCCCTGATCAGCAGGTTGGGGTGGCGTCTTTGCAGAAAAGATAAAAAGTGAGTGTTCTGAATAGAAGTTGGTTTGGGTTTTTTTTTTGTTTGGTTTGGGTTTTTGTTTTGTAATGGAAAGGCAATAAGTATTACAGATAATATTTGAAGCTTTATTTGTATTAAACATCTTAAATTCCTAAGTTATTTTACCCTGTTGATCTTAAATGTCTGAAAGTCATTGCATTTCTTTGTTAATGAATTTGCGTTTATGCTGCCAATGATTTTATTAAGTTTTAGGGGAGATTGTCTTCTTTTTTCTTATTAATATTTTTATGGTCTTAAACCTGCAATACTGTGAATGCTTACACATGTGAAATATTTGAATAATAGCAGCATGATGTTGGGTTTTCTTTTTAGCCATAAGTGTTGCAGGACTGGGATGTTGGTGTACTTCCATCACAAAATAGCCTATTCCCATTGTTGTCTGAATTACTGTGTGTTGAATTCAGTAAAAAAATCCCTATAGCTGAGGGTTATTAAAACTTAAAGTGGTACTTAAGAAGCACAAAAGAATTAAAATGTCAGGGCTAACTTTAATACTAGAAGGAAAAAGTTACTAATATAGGTTTCCTCCTGTGTTCTACAGTCTGTCCAGTGAAGATGCTGTGTGAGGCTGCTTTGAGATGCTAACAGGTATCTTGAACTTTTGGTTTTCCAGTGCAGCATCTCTAAGTAATATTTTGCTGTAGGAAAAGACTGAAATCTTGATTTTTTTTTTTTAAAGCATTTATTCACCTCTCCCCACACTCAAAACAAAACCCCAGCTAGTTCTATTTCAAAGGTTTTCCTAAGTAGAAATAAGTTTAGTTTGTCTTGTATCCTTAAAAAAAAAAATTATATCATGATCATCTCCTCACAATTAAGTATGCTCTCATTATTGACATGCCCTCATCTCCACTGTCATTTAATTCATTCAATTCACATCTAGCAGTAGAGCTCCAAATTAGCGTAAAATTGGGTTTTAACATCTGAACGGATGTATCTAAACACATTGAGGAAAAACTGTGCTCCAGGAAGAGCAGTGGGAAAGAAATGAACCTGAAATAGTTTTGTACTTTAATTAAAATATCCTTGTGGACAGATCCAAAACTTAGCAAATTGCCATATATAGCTTCTTTTTTTTTTCCCCCCCTTAAACAGGAAAGTGTCTCCTCTGAAGGGAAAACAAATAAGGTTGGCTTTCATAGCTAAAACAAATAGTCAGGAGGATGTTTGTGGCATTTGTACAACGTGGCTGCTTTTCATTCTGGAAGCCCTTTCTGAAAATGGAGCTATCACACATAAATTGGAGTCACAACCAGCTTCTCCCATCCTGCAAAGAACATTTAAAAAAAATCATCTATAACTGGATCCCAAATCTATTATTTAAATGTGTTTTTAAAAACAGAAAAATGCTTGAGATCTCATGCCAAATTAATTTCAGATGTTCCTGAATATTTAATGGAATTGGTCTTTGTTGCTAACTTTTAATTGATCCATTTGCAGAGCTATATTATGAACCCAGGAACCAGCAGTGGTAACCTGTGACCTGAAAACTGATCACAGAAATGTGGTGAAATTTCTCTGGCATTGTGGACCTTCTTTCAATACTCTGATGTAAAGAGCTCGAGGAATTCATCCCTTAACTAAGTGTTCCGCATCCTTTCCATCTCTGCACTCTGTGACTGTGTGACCCACTAATGTAGTGACGCCCTCCAGCCAGATTTCCTTCTGAGTTTGTCAGTGTCACGACTTCATGGCTGGCTGGCAGGGGTCTGCACAGAGTGCTGTAGGTTATGCTTTTTCCCTCTCCGATAGCCTTCTCAGCTTTTGCTGTCCAAGAGAGCTAGGCTCTCCAGAGTCTGAATTCTGCATCATGGCACATATTGCTACCAATGAGGCTGTTGGTTCCGAGGCTGGAATTTCAGAGCTGTCTGACAGGAGTGTTGAGTGAATGTTAAATTGCTAGCAGCAAATTTCTACCCCAAAATAAACCTCAGATGGTCAAAATGCATTTGGATTTCTAATACCATGAAACAGCTTCATGACAATCAAGACACACTGGTCTGTCTAAAACCTCGTCTGTTCTCTAGACACTTAAGTGAAAATTGTAGGCATTAAATCTGCATTTTTAATAGCCGTTCTTCTTCACTGTATCTTTAATCCATATCTTATTACTGCTACTGCAGTTACTCAGCTAGTCAAGTAAGAGCCCTGAGAAATCTGGAGGTTAGCAGTGCTCTAACAAGTTTTTGAAATGCAGAGAACAGTTTGCACAAGGCAGTACTGAAGTCGATGTAATAGAGATCATCCTACTTAATAGCCTATTTAAATCCTTGACAACTTGCAATAGTAGATCACTTTCTTTTGAATCCGAAGTTTAACTTTAACTTCTCCTGCATTGTAATTTTATAGGGAGAAGAAGTGGGTGACAGTTGGCGACACATCCCTAAGGATTTACAAATGGGTACCAGTAACAGAGCCCAAAGTCGATGATGTAAGTATCCTGCAGATGTCTTGCTTTTTTCAAGATGTAGACACTCATGTGTAGTGAAAGTCGAATTAAATATGCTCGCTATTCTTTGGGCCTTTAAGCTAAGACTGTTGTGAGTCTGGTGAGTGTTTGAGTAGAGAAGAGCTCTAGGGAAATGCTGATCTCTACAGAAAGTGATGTTGATGGTTCAGCGGGTGGCAGTCTTCCTGGAGTCAGCTTGCATCAGTTCTCAGATAACTGTTAAACATTTGGCTTGAAACTGATTTTTGAAACCTTTCTCTAACATAATAGTTGGGAGGTAAAGCCAAGACATCAGTTACTTTTCCCCTCTTTCTGCCTGATGCTTTAAATGAAAGTATCTGGTTTGGAACTGTGCGGAGAATGTATTTTATCTGTGCATCACTGCTGTTTTGCTCAAAACAGAAGCAAAACACTGAAGTGTAAGGGTAGGAAAATCTTGTGGAACTGGGATGACTTGTATGAAGATGTCCAGCCCAAGCAATACAGCAGACATGCTTCTTTTGTAATGTGTGCTTTCGCTTGATAAGTCTTCTGTGTATGCATCATGTTTACATTCTTAGTGTGTGCTGTGCACGTGCCATGATAGAGTCATGTGGCGTAAAAATAAGTGTGAAAATCAGAGTGGATAGGGCTTACAAATTATTTTTCAAAACGAACATTACACTCGTTTTATAAATTAAGATATTGTTATAGAGAGAAAACTAGTCCGTGGTACCACAGTAAATTAATGGTACGTTGGGCACTCCTTCCTTGGGCTGTCATGTGCTTTTACTTAATTTGAAATACGAGTTAAGACTGATCTGGAAGAAAACGACTGTGTTAATACATGTGTAAAATGATGGTTTTTCCGACAAGACAGTGTCATGATCTGGTGTTACTCAAAGTCCAAATTCAAGACCTATTTTTGATTAGCATTGTTTTCAGTGAGTTTGTTTCTTTCTGTACCTTTGGTTGTACCACAGATCTCTGTGCCTGTTGGAGTTGTGGTGAGCCTCTTGTATTCTTCCAGTGCTTGAGCAGCATATGTGTGAAATAACGCCTCGTGAACTGGGAAACCTTTCCTGGTTTCTTTACAGAAACTTGTTCGTTCTTTCTAGTTGTCAAATGTTTGGTCTTGATTTTGTTGTTGATGGTAATAGGGAAAAGCTGTGCTATCTGTGGGAGAGAGACAGCTACATATATTTAGGATATTTAGGCTCATGGCTTCTGAAAATTTTTTTCCTGCAGTTAAGCTATGCTTGTGTGATGAGTACCATGGAACTTTGAGATAGAATTTCTAGTGAGTTTCTAGATGAATTTTCAAGGTGACAGGTACCTGAAGTCAGATTCTCTGTTAAGAAGAATGGGTTTATATAACGGTCTCTTATGTGCAGAGTTTAATTGTATTTTTTGAGCCATCGTGTTAAGGTTTGGGCTCCAGATTTGCTGAAACTGAGATGCTTGTTCAAGACCAGTTACTTCAATGTCTACAGTCACATTCTGCTCATTATGAGTAGAGACCGTTGCATGGCTGCGATTGCTGCAGGCGTGATGTCATAAGATTTCTGTATTTTTGCTCTGCAATTCACAATTGCACAGTTTCCACAAAACCGCATATATTTTAAACATAAATATCAGGTAGGGGTCATCTTAGCTATTTAATTTTGTTGTGAACATCCTTTTAAATCTGATTTAATCCACTTGTGAAGGAGCAGACAGTGACCTTGCTTTTTACTACAATAGGAGAAGGGGATCTTTTTTATTGCTTTGTGTTTCAGATGTTGTCTTTGATTTTTAGTAAACACAGATTAGATTACTCCCCCCTCTCACATGTTGTTCCTAAGCCACTTCAACATTTCTTTGAAGTCGAGTTAGCTAGGCTCTTTCCTCCTACTAGTTTTGGAAGAAGAACCTCACCTGTTGTAGACCCTCACCACTTTGATGGTTAAACCTTTTTTTAAAAAAAAACTTTTCAGCTTAAATCCTTGCAGTCATTGCAGTCGTTTTTCAGTATTTTGTGGCAAAAGTGTCCTTTGTACCTTTGAAAAAACAAACCAAAACCAAACCTGAGAGAGATTATGTCTTCTCTGAACTTCAATTTTTTGCAAAAGTAAAGAAGTCTGTGTGCTTTCACCTGTTTCACGTATTGGGGCATAAAACCTGGCTTCTCTGAAGTAAGAAGATAATTTAAAAATAAGCCTAATAATATATTTAAAATAGAGGGAAAAGTCCTTCCAGGTATCACTTGTTGAATTTCTTCTGCAATCTTAGACAATATTTGATGGTGGTTTTAGTTCCTTCTCTCATTGGAGGACATTGTCTAATCCGAGTGGATGGATTGCTGAGCGTTCTTCCTAGAGTCAGGCTTTTAATTTTCTTCTCAGCAGGCGCGCGGGATTCTCCAAAAGCAGTGCAGCTGGCTCTTTCTCCTATGAGACCGATTACGTCACCTCTTAATTGAAAATGCTGCATCCCTTAGCAGACGCAGATTTTCCACGTGATGGATGCTGCTGTCTCTTCCTTTGTTTTAGTGCTTGCAGTCCATGCTGTTGTTCGGTCATGAGCACGTTGTGACCTATTGTTCATGTAGGACTGGCTTGCTGATGCTCTTTGTTTTACGCCAGTCTGATTTTTTGTTAATCCGTGTTTTGGTTTTAATGAAAACAGCATTAGTTGTAGAGGAGGAGGTCTCTGCAGTGTTGGTCATTGAGAAAGAGGTAAAGAGCTCTCTCTCCAGTGTTAAAATTCTAGATCTGTTGTCGTTCCTGTTGTGCGTGCATGCATATTGTCTGGGTGTATTCTACAAGCTTTCTGATATGAAAGGAAGAATGTATTGGGTTTTGTAGCACTGTGTTGATGTGCACGAACCGTACTGTGAGCACAGTTAAGAGCTCAGAAATAGGGTAGTTTCACGAATCTTAGCCCTGCCTCTGATCAGCGATGTTCTTCCCTTTTCCTGGTGTAGTAGAGATTCTTTTGACCTTGCTTTGTAGCTCTTCGGAAGAGTACAGAGTTAGCAGCCAGCGCCTCCCAAGTTCTCCGACTCTGTTTCAGCAAGCCATTTAATCATTGTGCCTCAGATTCCCTGTGTGTAGAGTGTATTATTGAGAACTTTTAAACTTTTTTCAAAAATTACGCAGTTGTTTGAAGACGAAAAACATGTTTAATTGCTAACCTTTACTAGAATTCCTGGATGAAAACCTATATATCCTAGTGTTTTGTGTCATGAAGAATACAATTAGAAAAACAACCCTGCAGTTATTGGGACTAATGCATTATTGATAATGTCAGTTATTATTACATTGGCTTTATTTCTCACTTGCAATTAAGAGGGATGCTTACAGAAGTAATGAGTGGGAAGGGTGTTACATTGCAACATGAATTTCTCTTCATGGTGGTAGCCTCATTTGTTTGTGGTACCTTTTATTTTTCAGAAAAATAAGAATAAGAAAAAAGGCAAAGATGAAAAATGTGGCTCTGAAGTGACCACTCCAGAGAACAGCTCCTCTCCAGGGATGATGGACATGCATGGTGAGTGGGAGAAGGTCAGCCCCAATTACCCTATTACATTGCTATGAAAGTATAACCTAACAGTGTCAAATTCTCTGTTGCTCAGATGTATGGGCAGCATGATTGAGTCAAAATGAAAACAGCGTCAGATACTCATTTGGTACATTGGACTTTTCTTCTGTGGATGTACTAACAGTTGTTTAAATGCCATTTTTATTTGGGCTGTGTGGGGGGAAAAAAATTGTTAGTGGAGCTAACTAGCTAAATAAAAATAGAAATACCTACCATTCGAAATGCTACACTCAGGTGAAGTAGTAGCTCTGACGAGTTTGCTGCTTGAAGAACCAAAAGACCCCCAAAGCTTCAGTGGCACCTACTATAATTTGTGCAGGTTTTGTACTTTTTAACTCTGTAGGTGAGTCAGGTCCAAAGAATTCTGTAACAGCCAAGAAAGCAAGCTCTGATTCTGTAATGTTTTCCTTCTGCTTCAGCTGGATGAAATTAACTGGTTAAGAAAATATTTTTTGGCTTGACAGGCACAATTAGGTCAATTAAAAAAAAAATTTTTTTTTTTGAAGTGTGAACTGTTGAGTGTTAACCTGGTTACAGAGGATCTTGAACAGCTTAGCTCTCTCAATTTTTTTACCTTCTAGGTGTTTAGATACAATTATGGCTGAGAATGCTGCGCTATTTGAGCTGATAAGAGGGGATCACTTTTTAGTGGGTTGTAAATTTTTCGTTTCGGATTTATTTGCATTTCTATTGCCTCCTGGTTGGTTTTTGCAGGGGTCGCAGGGAGTATAGTCTTGCAATTAAAGGATTGAGTGGGATTTTCACAATTTGGATTTAATTTTTATCTGTTTCAAACGTCTTAGCTTTTGCCTTGGTCAGATAATTTAATTTTCTTAAGCCTTGTTTCTCCCATTCATGAGGTGAATACACTGCTTGCTTTCTTATATATCGCTTGTGGTTTTAAGCCGGTACTGTACAATTTCATGATAAACTTAATCTGATCTGACTTCAGGCTGCTCTGAAAAGAGGTGGTCCCATCGCCAGCTGTGTGTTTCTGAATTCTTTGGATATAATGATTGTACAGTTGCAGAGGGAGGTGGATTGACTTGCGTGCTAGTGATTTAACTAATAATGTTTTGCTGGGTTAGTTTTCTTTAGGGAGCAGGAACTTCCTTGTTGGTTACCCGTGGTTGTTAGACTGGCTTAAAGATTACAGGAAGTTGCACCCCCACTGCTATTCGTAAAGTATTAGCTGAGATACTTAAACCACTGTCACTGGTTTTCACAGGAAGAGGGTACAGAATATTTCCTGTTAACTATAGAGACACAATCTGTGCTTGCAGAAAGTTACTGTGGTCCAAGTTTTTGGAGGCTAGAAAATACTCTGGACAATTACCACTTAGAAACTATTGATATTGGGACTGGATATTACATTATACCTTGATGGGGTTTTGTTGGGGATTTTTTTGGCCTTCAGGACACACTTCCACAACTATCTCATCATTGTGGTAATGGGTGTTTGTAAGTCTGCAACATGAACACTTAATTAGTCCTGTGTTATATGAGCTGTAAAATGAGACTGACACTTCAGTTGATCTCTTACTCATGTTACAAAATTCTGGGTTCTTTTGGATGACATCTGAGTAAAACACTCTTAGTGTTAACGTATACTACTAGTTGGAGCATGTTTTTTGAAGTTTTCTGAATTTTAGTAACTGCTAGAAAATTCCTGCATTACGGCATAGGCTGCAAGAGCAAAAATTGTGGTGGTGTGGAAAAAAGTTAGATGTAGTGTTAGTCTAAATGCTTGTACTTGATGCCCAGCGAGCTAGACTGTATGATGTGTTACCAGGGAATAACACAGGAAAAATATGGAATAATTAAAGTGTGTTTTTTATGTCGTCAAATTAGACTTTCTTGTTTTTAACTCTTTTGTTAACAGATGACAATAGCAACCAGAGTTCAATAGCTGATGCTTCTCCAATAAAACAAGAAAACAGTAGTAATTCAAGTCCAGCACCAGAACAGAACTTGGCAACACAAGCAGACGGCGCTGAAGTAAAGTCTGATGAAACTCAGACAGAAGCAAAGGAGCAGCCTGGTTCAGAAGGTAAGCTGAAAAGTCCATCTTGAAACCCCACAAAAAATGTTACCCTTTAGTGTATCGTTTATTTGCTTATCCTTTCTAAGAACTGAATAATAACAATTTGAAAGAAAGGCTTTCTGAGTTCTCAGCATTTATGTGAAAATGGGATGTAATCTTGCTGGCCTGCCAGTGATCCTTCTGTACAAGTGGAAAGGTCAGATTTGAGGTCTTTTCAGAGAGAAAACAAACAAAATACTTGGTTGATTGTTGTCATAATCTCAGTCTTGAAAGAAGAAATACTTTAAAATAATTTTTGAAATGGCTGCTGCCCTGTAATCGCACAAATCGTAGAAAGTATTACTTTTGTCAGTCTGTGAATGTTCATTGTCCAGTGTGCCAGTGAAATAGAGGTGAGATACTTCGAAATTATTTTTTAAATTGTGTGCACTGTAACATAAGCTTTCTTTTTTCTTAACTCTGCTAGTTATTGATTCAAAAATTAGCTCTGAATTCAGTCCTAATTTTGTAAAAGCATTACAAGATTGTACTGCAGTTGTGTGCAGATTAAAAATACATGTGGGTTAAGAGATTGTTCTGAACCTCACTCTTTAAATGGTATTTTGGGTAATTGAAACATGCTCTGTGTTTATGTTCTTGGGAAGATAACTTTCTTTGTCCTGTTATAACAGATAAAAGATGTCCTTAACACCATTCTAATGATTTGGTTGCAGAATTCTTCCCATAGCAAAGCAATTAAATTATGCCCTCCTGATTTAGTTCTTAGCTCAGTAGATCCACTAACCGATTTGAATTTAGAGCTTTGATCTTGGTAATCCCACAATAGTTAAGTATGTTAAATGTTGTCATTGTTAATTAGAGTTAAAATTTGACAACTGAATCGTCACCAGATTGAAATAAATCAGAATGCCATATCTTTCGAAGAAAAGCTCAGCTAGCATATTTCGTCGTGGTAAATGGTAAGGATTTACTCCTAGGTCTAATATTGTCTGAACCTGCTTGTGTGAAGTCGTTACATAGCATACATGCTCCCCTGGCTAAATTTAGGTTCAGGGAAAATCATACCAAGCTCTCTGGATTAGTTCCAGAGCCAGTTACTGTAAAACGAAAGGGAGAAGTAATGGCAAAAAGTACCCATTAGTAATGTGTTTTTTTCCTATTGGTTATATGCCGTGTTTAAAAAATTATTAAATAATTATTTATTTACCTGAGTGTTATGGTTGATCAAACCGCTGAAATTGTGACATTATTCAAATGGATAGGGTTAATGACCTTGTACGTCTATTTCAGGGAGGCTCCTTAAAGTTAGGGGACAGTTTGAGTGGTCAGAAATGCCTAATGTGGACTTCTTTAAGAAAACATTCAAAACATTTTGCTGTGTAAGCAAGTCATTGCAGGCATTGGAATAGCTTGGGGTTTGGCAGTTTAAAACATAGATCCCCTTGCCCAAAGGCCAGCAGCAGCATGAGTGGTAGCTCTCAGTGGAGACTGGAGGAGGACACAGCAGCCATGAGCTGTCCGCTGAGGAAGTTGCTCAAGGTGTGTGTTTCTCATGGCAAGATGGACGCGTCACACAGAGTGCTCCTTAGCTCAAGTTGGAATGTATGCTGAGACATAGACCACAGACACTGGAAGTGAAATTCCTTCTGACCCTTGGGACTTGTTTCTTTATCAGTATGAACATGCTTTTCTGGTGAGGCATGGAAAGGAAGATGATTCTGTCTGAGTTTGATGAACATGATCTTTGAGACTGCTCATCATAGGCGTCGCTTTATCTTGCGTTCAGTCGGAGAAACTTCCAGAAATGCTTGTGATGCTTTTTATACAGTACACCACAAAAATATCCATTAATCGCTGGTTATGTCATCTTCGTTAACCAGAGTTGTACAAAAAATTTTTTGATCTTGCATTTCTCTTCATCTAGAATAAACTTACATGTTTCTTGGGTCAGGGCCATGTGGAGAGATCATTTCATAAAACTTGACTCCATGCATGTTTCTGAGAATGCTTTCACGTCAAAAAGGGTTTTTAAATGAGGTGAAGGAAAGAATGGGTTCCAGTCCGTACACCGTTCATGATGTGGGTACTGAAGGAAACATAACCGACCTTTTACAATGAAAGGGGTTTGGTTTTGGGTGGAGGGGTTTTGTTTGGCTGTTTTTTTTGTTGAGCCTCTGGTTCTGGACCTACTGAGTTAAACTTCCAGGGATCTTTAACCGGTAAAGACATTTTAAATGCCCCTATCCCCTCTTCAAGTGAATGGGTGCTTTAACGCTGAGTCCTCTCTAAGTCTTGCTTAGAGAGAGAGAGAGAATGGTTTAAAGAAACAAACAACAACAACAAAAAAAAAACCCAAAACAGTCCCAGGAAAATTGGAAGCAGGTAAGAGCTGTAACAAGCTGGATGACTTCTCCACAGGTATGCACCAGAATTAAAAATTCTACAACCTTAATGGTTAAGCAAGCTAGCTAGCTAGCTGATTTTCTAAACTTTGTTAAAAGTAGTATCAAGCAAAAAAGTGCATTTTAAATACATGGTTGAATTTTGCTTCAGATAACTTTATTCTCTCTCTGTAGCTACACACTTTCAGAATCATTAGCACAATTCAGTCCTTTTCGTAGCTGTCTTTACTTCTGGTTTGAAGCAAGTTTCCTTGTGTTCTTTCGCAAAGTTGACGTTGAAAGCTGATGGCCAATAGCATCGGCATCGTTCTGTGCGGGAGCTCAGCTCCCTCTAGGGACCCATTCCAGCAAATGTGTGCTCCCGGCAGCGTGAAGGCCAAAGTCTTCTCCCGTGGTAGAGCGGGTGGTTTTGATCCTGGAGTTTGATCCTAATTCATTTTATTTATACTGTTATGTGTGTTAGCATTAATGGTTACATGTGGGTGAAATTTGTGTGTTTGGGATGTTGCTAATGAGAAGACATCCTATGCTGAATGCTTTTGTTTAAAATTATTTCTTGACATTTCAGATACCTCTGATGAACAGAATTCACAGTCTTCAATGGAAAATTCCATGAATAGTTCAGAGAAAGCAGAAATTCAGTCCTCTGGGGAAAACGATATAATTACAGAGGCATCTAAAAACTCTCAGGTAACTTTAAGCGTAAAAGCCCAATTACTTGGAATTCAGAAAAGAGCATTTTTACCAAAAAAGCAAGTATAAGGAGGCCAGTTGTGTATTTAGGCTCATTTCTGAAGGTGATGACAGTAAAGCAGCTGTAGAGTGTTAAATGTACATACATCTGGTTTTGTGGTTAATTTGATTGGCTTCTTGCATTTCACATAATTTGAACAGTAAGACTGGATTGGTCTGGTTTACATTGCGGTTTCCTAAACCAGTCTGTTAGTTTTGTAAGGGAATATTAAAATTCCACGTTAATAAATTGCTTGAATCTAACCTACTGGACAGCTTGCTTTGAGGACCGTTCAGAAGTAAAATACCTTCTGTAAAAGTAAATGCATACATTTTATGTAGGAAAGTTAATTTTTGTAGACTCAGTGGACAAGTTGTTTTGATGTTTACTCGCTGGTATAGTGAAAAATTCTGGGTGGGCAGGAGAAAACATCCTTGTAGTTGTCCCCTTCACGTGGAGATCCTCAGGCGGAGCACTGCTCAGTCCGTCGGTTTTCCTTGTGGGTGGTTGGTTTGTTTCAGTGCACACCTTGCGCTTTCCAAACCTTGCGTGTTCTGTCCTGTAGAGATTGCTTTGGCTACTGCAGGAGAAAATGCGTATGCACTTGGTGCGGGTTGCACTCGAGTGCGGAGCTGAGGGAAGTCTGGGTATAACCATGCATCAAGGCTGTTGCTTGGAATACTGGCTGTGCTTTTTAGCCCGGAACTAGAATATTACCCTTTGTCAATAGATGACAACAAGCGTAAAGATGTTGAGGTAAGATGGAAGTAGAGGAGTGATTTCAGGAAGCAAATGCACTTGGTCATGTCATTCCATATCCAGGGGTGCCTTGTATTTTACAAATGACATACCGGGGAATTTGTTCATGCTTTGTGTTTGATGTTTGTGGTGCCTGAAATGCAGTGCAATGGTAACTTGGTTGTTTTTCTTTTCCCCCTCATTAAGGACTCTGAAGGAGTGCCACCTTCTAAAAAGATGAAAGTAGAGGCTTCCCAACAAAATGTTGAAGAGATTTAGACTATAGATTTTTCTGGTCAGTTTTTATGTAAGGTACATCAGTGGGCTTAATTATAGAACAACCTTACTTAAGCATCTTCTCTTGGATGAGGACAGAACTCCTAGCTTTTCAAGTTACCAAGCAAAAATCCAAGAAAGCCTAACAAAGGTTTAACTTCTCAGACACTGAAAACTTTTTCCTGTGAAACAAACATTGAGAACTTTTAAGTTACTGTCTCTGAAATGGTTGGAGTAAACAACTCAGGAGGGGTCTACGCACTGTTTCTAAAGTCAAAATTACAATTATGTTGCTGCTGTATTTTTTTTTGTTTGTTTTCATTTCTCTATTTAACATTGTAAGATATTTAAGGATGGTACAGGTCAGGTATTAGCTTTCATGTGAAGTTCATTGTTCTGGCGTGATGTCTGCTTTTGTTTTGTGCCTTGTGTTCTGAAAACAGTGCTAACTTTAAAAAGTTGTTTTGCAACTGTCTCCTTTGCAAAGTGGCCTATGTTTGTATAATGCCATGTAGTAAGGCTTTTTCTCTTTTTTTTCTTTTCCATTTTGTTTGGGGTTTTTGTTTTGTTTTTAATTTTTAAATCCCTGGTGCTTAAATTTTTAACAAATACAGATCAGGAAGCCATTTTCACTCTTGGAGTCCAAGGAGAAAAAGGAGCTTGATATTTTATTTTAGCACCTATAGTGGAGATCTTTTATTGAATGCATGGCATTCGCAACTGTAAATTTGGTCTTCTAAATACTTAACTTCATCAGAAGTTAACATGATCTGTTTACCATTTGTAGTCCAGATCTGAATATATACTATAACACAGCAGTTAAAATACTTACGTATTAGGTCCAGATCTCTGTACTGGGTACAACTTGCTTTACAGAAAAGTTCCACTATGTACATAAATAGGATCAAAGGGATTGATGCACAGTGAATTTCTTTTCAATTGGTCTTTTTTGGTATCATGTTTTCACTGAACTGGATTTCATTGTACTGTTTCTTTATGAAGATGTTTACTTCTGTGTTCCAGGTTAATGCTGTATTTGGGATTTCTCTTTCCTTTCAGCAAGTCTTGTAAATAAGCCTTGTTGTTTCCATAGTCCCTACATCATTGTTAGAAATGTTCCTTCTTTCCCAATTATGTTGAAGTGTGCTTATGCTAAACTTGATTGAAAGGCACTAAGGATGTGCAACTCCCTTCAAATTCGTGGCACGTAGAAGTGCCGAACCATCTGCACCAGGTCACAAGGGCCTGATCTTACAGTGAGCTTTGTACTTCCAGGGTGAGCTCCCGGTTATAAGCACCCGGTGTCGGTGGGAACCACTTATTTCTCGCTTCAGTACACACATGTGCGCGTACTTACGTTCGTATGTACGTACGTATTGCTGGGTCGGGCCCTTAGTCTGTCTTCACTTTGTGTGGGAGATGGAACTTGTAATTTTAAATACGGTCTCCCAGCTATGAAAATGGTTGCATATAATTTGTAAGCTAAGAACTGTAAATACTTTTTTAAATGAAACAAAAAAATTGCTTCCAGTTGTTACAGTTTCATAATCAGCTCTTCATTAAGTTTATTTATTTCTGAATTCTCCAATAGTGAAAATGGCTTGCACTTAGACTACTGCATTGCATTTGCGATTACCACTTTATTATGAAAAACAATGGGGAAGTGTGGGGAGGTGGGCGGGAATAGAGGGAGGGAGGCGTGGGGAGCCAATACTGACCTTCCGTAAGATGTTTGTAGGATTGAACTCCAAATAACATATGACACTCAGTTTCGGAACTTTTCCTTTATGTTGAAATAAAACTTTTTGGATTTTAACTGAATAAAATTTGATTGCAAATCATTCATGAAAACAGTGTGCTCCCTAATAAGTTTTTGGGATTTCTGGTCTGATCATGAAGCCCATTAACATTCTGAAAATAAGGAAATGAGGAGCCAAAAACTATATTTGCACAATATATGCAATGAAACGGTAGAATTCTCTCTTGAATTGTGTGTATGCCTAAAATGTGGCTAACTGGTCAATGATGATTGATTTGTATGTATATTACATTCAGATTTAAGTGATATTTTGTGAGAAGTTCTATTGATATATTAAATGGGCAAATTTAGAAAGATTCAAACTTTAAAATATTTTTGAGTTACTAACTTTTTGTTGTTCTTAATGCTAAAACAAAACAAATCGGATGCCACCTTTGACAAGTAGTCGTGTTTACTAATCCCTATCTTCAGGTGCATCGCAGCAAGTTTTTAATTTTGTAGACGTTTCCAAGGGAGTAAATAGACTTTTCGTTTAGAAACTAATTCCTGTACTTTAGGAAGAAATAAAATATATAAATAGCACTAAAAATACCTCAAATTTTTCATTAGATAGAAGCATTTATTGGCATTATTGACATCAACAGGTTTAATTATAAACTTCCTTTTCTCTCCTGTGGCTTCTGCTCAGAACTGTTCATTGTTCTGTGGCTTACAAGACAAGGCATCATAATCATGTTCCTAGAGGCTTTATTTCTGAAGTAGTACTGCTTTATTTACAGCTTATACAGAATACATCCAGAACTTTTTTTTTAACCAGAGATTTTAGTGACAACAGACAACTGAACAAGCAGATAGATTTGGGTTCCTTAGACCTGTTATTGTCAGTCTCTAAGGGAAGAGACTTTGACATTATCTGGTAGGAAGAAATCCAAAATAGTGTATAAGACTGTTATTAGTCTTTTTTTTGAAGTGCCTGATAACATTTATGGGCCAACGGATGTGATTAAACACATTTTAATGCCAGAAAGTACAGATGGGACCAAACCAGAACATCGAATTCAAATCGATCTGAGGTTTGAAACCAGATCTAAATCCGGCTTTTTTTGGCTTGGACCTATCTCTACCAGAAACTTGTTTTATGAACTCACTGTAAGAGAGTTTTCTGAAAGCATTGAAACGTGGAGCAGAAGGAGAGATGTAATTTTCTTCTAGATGACTGAAAGTTCTCATACAGCTAATGTTTTAGAAATAGTGCAAATATCAAGAAGTGCTTCCTTGCTACAATGCTGAATGTTGGAGCTTCAGTTACAAATAAAGAAATAAAAAGAAATTAAAAAAAAAGGAAAAAAAAAAGAAACTAGAAGCAAGCAAGTAAATTAGCTGAGTTTGTGGAACATGTGGGAAGGCCTTCCGAATAAGCGATTTACTCAGCCAAACATTTTATAGCAGAACTATTCCTTGGAATTTTTATGCTTGGGAAAGTAGTTGTTAAACATTCCAAAAAGTGCTGGCACTTACAAAACAACAAAAAAATAATCAACAAGGCAGTATAAAATACTGGTTTTGGGTGGCTATCTTCATACATAAACATTGTCATGTTTTGGAATGTTCTTTATATCTAAGGGCCTGTTAGAAGGTGTAAAGAATTTTGTTTTCTTTAATACCTAATCGTTTTCCATCTTATGATTTGTGTGTGTGTGTGTTGTACAGCAGTATAATTTTTCACTTATTTATTCCATCGGTAGTTATGGTTTGTACAATGTACAATGGTTTCATTTCAAAAATAAAATAAAAAATCACAACATGAATGCTGTGTGAATAATTTTAATCCAGAAACTTAATCGCAGTTTGTTTTTTTAAATTTACAATAAATTTCTGTTTTTATAAACGGTATTTTAAAATGTGCATTCTATGGTGTTGTCTCATTTGGTAATGTGTAAAAGGATTCACCTTTGAGTGGACTAGAGGTATCTTGAGAGGGGGCACTGAGCGGGGCACGGGCAGTTTGTGGTTGGTACAACAACAAACAGATAGATATGGCCAATGCAATAACAGCAACCCTCAGAGTAACTCGGTAATTTTGAAGGTGCTTACTGTTGGCTCTGTAGTCGGCTACCATGTTGTGGCAACTTAAACTGGAGGGAGGAGGGCATAGTGTGGAAACATGCTCGAGTGATGCTAGCAAGGGTAAAACTCCTGAAGAGTTTTGGAAACATTCTTTACATTCAAGATGGGTATAAAGTGTCCAGCTTATTTTTAGTGTTCTGTGTGCTCTGGCCTGAAGTAGCTTGCAGTTTCACAGACAGCTGAACGGGTCTGCTGGCTCACTGCTAGCAGAAGGGTGAGCCACAGCCAGCCCGCCAGCTCCCAGCTTGATTTTGTTGCCTCACTTGTATTTACTGGGGTGCTCGTAGCATCCTCTCATCAACCGCTTAAATTCGCTAACCTTGGAAGAAAACAACCCGTTTTAGTGAGGTTTTTTCCTTCTCTGGAGTAGTGAGTTAAACCAGCAGGCTTACATAAAGGAATTATATATAGGGTGGAGCAGGAGAGAGAGAAAGGAACAAGTAGAAACGAGGATGTAATTCAAGACGAATCCCAGAATTAAAGGCCTCTGAACAGGTAAGGCTTGTGCCAGTAAAGGGTGAAGGAGCGAGCAACAGCCTAGCCTAGCAGCAGGTACTGAGCTGGTGGTTGGCCCTGTGGTTTGCCTGGGAGCAGGACGGGTAGAGGAGCCAGCAGAGTGGTCACGGGATGGCTGGACGCCCAGCGCCCGCAGTCAGCCCCACAGGCTGAGACTGTGAGTAACATTCTTTGAGCTCCCGCGCCTCATCAAAATGGGAACGCTTATCTTGTCTGTAGATTTAGGAGGATAATCTCTTACCACTAAGTGTTGTGGAGTACACTGAGGGTGTATTTTTAAACGGCTTGAACATCTCTCTCTTCAATGTGTATTACAGTTGAATTCCAAGTTGCTGAATGGCTGTCTCCTCCCTGCCTGCGCTGTTGAAGGAATATCATCAGAAGATGGTGGCCTGCATTTCGCTTTCCACTGCAGATTGCTAAAATGAAACAGTAAGAAAAAGCATACTCAAAAGATCGTGCTACGGCCCCTTAATGTGTTCCTGTGGCTCCTGGAATTCCGTACTGTGGAGGAGGAGAGGATAGACGGGAGTCTTCACCCGTTGCTGATCACTTGAATGCTGATCTTAAAACAGCAAACCCAGAGGTCTCCAGAAGAATGGCATTTATTTTAAGGGATGCCTCTTTCCTTGCATCTGTGGTATTTGCACTGAGGATGACTAGAGGAGAACACCCTGAACCGCATCAAATGCTAGTCATAGCTTAAGACTGCTCCCCCTATTTTAAATGATGGTTTGGGGTACTGCTAAGTCCTTAGAAAATTGCGTTGCTACCTAGTGACTTCATTTTAACAAGTTACCCCTCTTTTCATACAGGAAGAAGGAAGTGTGGCTTGCTTACAGTTTTGTGAGGTATATGTATAGGCTGTTGTCATGGTAGAACTGTATACAGTGCTGCTACTGATGGGTGGTTGCGATTTTTTTAGTTCGGGTTTAGTTTTTAACAAACTACATGTAAGACTTAAAATACATATTGTAAGACTGTGAAGGTTATTTTGAAATGTTCTCAATTTTTGTACTTCAAAATACTTCCAATCAGAATGCCTTGCTGGGAGATAGGATTGATTTTTTTTCTTCTTTTTTTAAAACCAACGTTAATATAAGGTAGCAGTAACCAGCTTTGAAGCTAAATATGGCTGTGGCCTTTCCTTAAGAATTGTAGTCGTATGTGATGCTGACTAAGAGCTGAATGTTAAGTCTTGATTTTTAAAGATTGCTAACAGCCCTCACATGATGTGACCGTGCCTTACTGTTCCTTTCTTGTGTGGGGAAGTATTTGACCTACCCCTCCTCCCCTAAACACGGTGATCTGTCTTGATTTCATGCTCTCTAATGGAGAGTATTAGATCACTGCAAGGGCATACTTGTGATATTCCAGGAATGCATCTTTCTTCTGTGCCCAGGCCTTGCTATCTCTGTCTCTTGAGTTTCCTTTGATCTTATTTCTCATTCTACAAAGCAGAAAAAGTAGCATGTGGCAATTTAATATGTTTGGGGGTTTTTTTCCGTCCTGAGGATGACATGTAGAAGAGCCTGTTTTTAAGTATGAGGTCCTAGAACTGAGAGAATATAAGCAATTTAGTATAAATGCTTTGGAGTCTGCCACCTAGAATACACCTAGAATTGCTCTCCTGGTGATGGAATTTTGCTCTACGGGGCAAGCTAGAGATCTTTTAACTTTGTATAGACATATGTACGTATATGGGGTTTTGCGCTGTAAGCTGCTGTTCTCTCCCCAGACGAAAAGATCTGCCCCTGTTGCTGTGCTTTCATGTTGACCTACAGGATCCATTGCTGCTTCCTTGATGCTTTTGAGAAGGATGAAATCCAGTCTTTACTTCTCCTGGAACAATTGTGCTTGCTTTATGCATGCAACCGAGCAGGTATGTGGGGTTAGGTGTGAGCCACCAGGCTGGCAGTAGAAGCTCCGTGTCCTGAGCTTTTCTCTGCGATTGCAGGCTGATCCCTCCAGCCGTTTTTACAGCCTGCCTGCTGCAGGTCTGCAGCTACTTCTGTAGCTGCCCTGGCTTCTTGCAGACTGCTTCTGGAAAATGATAGGCAATTTACTGTATTAAAGATAGTTTAAAGCCATGAAATATTTCCAGCGCAATCACTATGGATTCATCAACATTCTTCAGCCAGTTCTGGGCTGTCCTCTGCATCTTCTCATGTTCATAAGAGTCCCTTAAGTTTAGGAATGTTTTTTAAGACCCTTGACGTCCTGCTGGATGGAAGTGCCACACTGGATCGTTTAAACCAGCAGCCCCGTGAGGAGTGGGGACAGGCCTCAGGGTGGGAGGGACAGGACAGCAGTGGCGTGAAACACAGCCTTGTGGCAGTGATGCCTTCCCCTTTCTTGGTGAGGCTGGTGGTGATGCAAGGTGGCGGGCCATGCCACGGGGCTGTTTCCTGATCGCCAGTGGTGTAAGGGGAAGGGTAAAACACGGCGAGTGTCACTTACAGCCAAGAACCCTCTGGTTCTGGGTGCGTTCAAGGAGGTGTGATGGTCCTGCCCTTTCCTCTGAAGGAGCCCTGCTCTTGTAACTAAGGATCTGTGGGGTGAGGGAAAGCAGCCTCCTGGGTGATGGCGGGCTGCTGCTTTCACTGAGGGAAAACGCCCTCAGGGGTGTTTTCCAGTGGCCTTTGGGGTTGGGTGATGGCGGCCTGGGGCTCTCCCTGAGGGGACATTGCCTCAGGGGCGGCTGGGGGCCCCATCGAGACGAAGCGGCCTCGGGAGTGGCAATGGCGGGCCGGGCTCTCTGCCGAGGCAAAGGGTCCCG
>VZSC01018790.1:203468-216138 GCA_013398225.1 Steatornis caripensis
CGGGGATCCCCCCCGCCACACGCGGGTGTTCGTGGCGCTTTTGTTTTCCGTGAACTTCGGGATCCTTGTGGGCACTTTCCGTAGGCCTGAACCCACGGCGGCAAAGCGTCGCCTCAGCCCTCGCCGCGAACGGTTTCGGGTGAGCGGAGACGTTGTCATCGCGTCTTCAGCGAGGGGAGGAGGCGGCGGGGGGCGGAGGTCGGGTTGAGCGTGTGAGGCGAAGCGGGACCTCATCCGCGGCGCGGGAGTGCGCGCTTGCCGCTGCGGGCTCCTCGAGGCGCTGGGAAACGCTCAGCATCTGACGGCCAGGCTGGAGGTTGCTGCGAGCATCTGGTGCTGAGGAGTCTGGGGAGAAATCCGTGAAGGGCAAAGTGAACCTTTGTGCCCCGGTCGGTGTGAAAACAGGCTTATTCTTCTTCATCCCCCCCAGCCCCCCCCAGTTTTATTTTTATAACAAATTGAAGAAAGTGGGATCTCTCATTGTTTCCGTTGTTCGGGTGGTTGCAGCTGCTGTTAGCACTTCCTGGATTTATCTGCGCCTTTCGCTCAGACTTCGGTTTTGCTTTTCATCTCTTTAATAAGGCGCTGTATTCACATTTACTCCCTTTGTCTGTCATCCAAAATGGAGGCAGAGCTATGGGATAGAAGTGTTTTGAAAAGCTGTATGCCTGCTCGAGGCTTTTGTTCCGTGTGGTATAGCAGAAACTGGATCCAATCTGATGTTCTCTGTTGAGCATATTTTGGAAGTTGATTAAAAGGAACGATGGAAAACGCCTCTGAGCATATCAACGGAAACATTTATTTTCATTTATAGGAACCGTATTAGCTTGCTAAAAGAAAATTAACTTTGCCTGCCCCAAATTCCTCTATTTAAGTGTTGCTCAATGAAAAGGAAACAATAGAACTATCCCTTCTGTACGGCTAGCGAGAAAATACAAGTAATCTTCTCATTTTGATATTTTTTACCAAGCACATTATTAGTTACTGCCAAGAGAGTGAATCTTAGACACGACAGTGAACATAAACTCTTTGTGTTTACAAAAGAAATAAAAATGTAAAACTTAACAAAAAATTAACCAGTTTGCCTTTATGGTACAAGCTGAGAGAAACAGGCAGAGGAACGACAAGTGTTAGGAGGGGCAGAACTACGCTTCTCATGCGTATTTTCTTATCGGCCTCTATCAGCTGTATTTTGTGTTGTGCTTTCACTAGTGTATCCTTGGCATTTTGAAACTAAGGATCATATCTAACGCAGAGGAGTAATTCTGTGATAGTAATTTGGCAATACTGAACTCTGATGTAGATGCGTGAATTGAGCACCAACTCTGTTTTGGCTGAAAGAATTTTATCCATCTTGTTGGTGGCAGTATGAGGCAAGGTGCAGAAAATATCTTCGTAGATGCTACCAAAGAAGAGCATATTCTTAATACTTCAGTGCTTGGATGCCTTAAGGTTGGCTTAGTTGCAAGCATGAAACAATCTGCACAGATTCAGCCTGCTTACTCGACGGCTTCGTGATGAATTTTTTAAATCTACCTGACAAACCACTTGTAAAAGTGGGTCTACAAAGGCTTGAAGTAATTTCGGAAAGCCTAATTTGAGGTGATGAACATGGGCGTGAAATGAGGAGTCATCGACGTTTAACCAGTGATCAAATAAGCCCATAGGTTGAACCTTCCTACCTTAGAAGCCGTCTGTCTGTCCGTATGCTCCTCAGGGAACATACGACACTCGGTAAACAGCAACTGCCTTTTGTGCTGTGCTTCAGGTTTGGTTTGAGAAATACTGGTTGGCTTATGGGGATGTTTTCATTGCCGTTGCCTCAGCTGTATCTTCCCGTCATTGTCTGTCTGAGCTAGCGCTGACAACATGCGCAGATTTCGTACCGCCTTTGCTGGACAGAAATTCACTCTAGGTGGGAACCAGGGAGGTGGAAACCAACGCCGAAAAATGTAAAATAAAAAGGTGAAGAAGCGTGGGTTTTGCTTTGTGGCTGTTGCAGAACCAGCAATGAGGGGCATGAGCTAACTCACCACATTTCTAGAGCTGGGGTGATGCAGCTATGCTAAAAACGAAGCCAAGGAAGTTGCTGTAACTGAGCTCTCTGCGTAGTATTTATTTACACTTGACACCCATTGCTAGTATTTCAGTGTTCAGAGTTTTAAAAAGCAGCACTAAACTGTGTGGTATCCATTAGCTTTACCAATGAGCTAGAAAACAAAGTTTTTCTAGATTACCTAGGTCATTACCTAGGAGGGTTTATGTTTGAAAGTGACCCAATTTATGTGGAATCACGTTCACCTTGGGATGCACAGTGTAGCTTGGGCTCTTTTGATTGTACTCTCTGTGGTTTTTTTTTTCATACGGCTTTGTGCTGTTCACTGTCAGACTTCTTATGATAAAAAAGCTATTTCTGAACACGAGGGAGGTGATTCCCTCAGGCCTTTCAGCAGTACAAGCTAACCTGATTTTCATTTTCAGCATAGCTGTTTCAGTCACGTATCCAGTTGCGCAGGTTGAAAATCCTGATTTCAGGTGAGCCGTTTCACAGGGGAAAATATGACCATAGCATATTCACTCCCCTGTAAGTCAGGAGATTTAAACAATCTCCTAAATCAATAAGTTACTTATAAACACTAGGGTTTACAACAGGTATCACGCTGGCTGCACTTTATCTAAATGTCATCCGTTTTTCTCATGAGATTGATTGTTGGAACTATACCACACTGACGAAGGTAAAAGAACACTGTTTTTCCTCTTTTAGCCCCTCCATCTCAGCCCTTTAAAACAGTGTGACCTCGCAGATCTTAATATGTGTAGGTAGCTGTAATTGACCTATGGCAGGCAGGATGCTTTAAAGGCAAAAACATTTTTAAAAATGTGCTTTCTGAAATGAAAATGACCTTTGATGTTGTTTATTCTAATGAGAAACTATGCCAATGGTTATATGGCCTACTATGGTTGTTAAGCAGAATTTAGTCTGATGATATGTGAGCTAATATTTAATTTAGTAAAACCCTTTAATAACTTTACAATTATCCAAATAATTACCTTACCCAAAAGTAATTTCCCAAAACTGAACCGTATTCTGAGGTGTTCTGACCACAGCATATAATGAAGTTGTTTTCTGAGATTGGGACAGAAGAATTTTTTTCTCTTCATTTTGGAGAGCTTTTGTCTTTGGCGGAAGAATAATGTTCAGCTCCTTGTAGAATGCCCGCTAAAGGTGTATGCGAAATGAAAAATTATGTCATTTATCGCCTTAGCAGGCTGTAATATGGGGGCGTTAGACTCCCCGGTGGAAAGCTCTGCTTTGGGAACAATGGCATATAGCTTGTTTAAGGTCCCAAAACCTGAAATACACACTTGGAAATACAGATCTGCGTATTCTGACCTCTGCATGTGGAGCTCTGAAAAGCGTACGGTAGAAATCAGTGGCACTGTGCTAGTTTATCTCCAGGGTTTTGATGCTGAGGTAGTAGAGAGGTAAATCGTGCTGGAATGACTAATGTAGGAAACACAATGCATTACTCCTGGAAAAAGGAGGTTTAAGTAGATCCTTCAGTTACTTTCTCTAGGTGTAAAATGGATAAGTGACAGTGCAGACTTTGGTTAGTACTCACCCAGTGTGTCTTATCTGTGCCCTCTAAGGAAATAAGAAGTTGATCAAGCTCTGGGACCATGTAAGTCATTAATTTTCTTTATGAAGGTTCCCCTCATGCAGTGCTGGGGAGAGGATCTCTGCAGCGGAGAGGATGGGCTAGTCAGTTGTGTGTGGTCACGTACGTCATGACGTCAACAAAGCGCAAGCTTTCGTTTTGGAATTATTAAAGATACTCCTTGCACTCGGTGTGGGTGGTGTTCTTTTTAAACTTCTGTTACATACTGTAATGCCAGTTGATGTCCGTCTTACTTAGCAGTAGGGTATGACAGGGTAAACGAAGATGACTTTGTGGGCTCGTTTATTATTAAGTAGCCTGAGAGTTCTCTTGCCTTCTAATAAGAGCTTACGGAACGTGCCAGGTGTACTTTAGGTGAGGGTGTTAATGTTGGCATCAGATACTTGTCTGAATCCTTCTGGATCCTGCTTGTTAAAGTTGCACGGAACAGGAGAGTGGGATCTGGGAACTGTGACGAAGGCTACCTTTTGAAAAGCTTGCCAGGTCATTTCTAGATCTCATCTCTCCTCTTTAGCAATATGACCCCTTCACTTCATGCAGATGTAAGCCAAAAATATTCCCTTCATCAGTGGGCTGGCATTAGGGATCAGCTTGTTTCCAAAGCACCTTTGCCACATATTCTTTGTTAATGTGCTTTGGGAAGTTCTTAGCAATGGTGACAGCAGGTTTGAGATTAAAAACTTCCAGAATTTAGTTAGGTGTTTCACATGCTGCTTGTAGAAACTCCTCTGATAAAAACACCTATATTCATCCTGTGTATTAAGCCTAACTTGAGCAGAGTTGCTGTGTTATAGGTACTCATGGTTAAGGGTCATTTCAAAGCAAGGATGCTATATCCAGAGTGCAGTATGAATCAGGACGTCGTTACTGAGCCTCTTACCTTGCTTATGTCAAATGCTTGATATAGTCACAATCTTTTAAGCTCTGTGTAAGACACGCTTTTAAATTCCACCTTGACAACCTTGAACCTTGGAAGGGTTTGCGGAAAGATTGCTGACCTGCTACCGTTTCAAAAGATGCATTTCTTTTGCCAAAGTAAACATTTAGTAGTGGAAGTGTGAAAAGGCCTTCGTTGAAATTAAGGTTTTGGTGTCTTCAGGGCTACACATGACTTACAGGAAGAAAAGACAAATTCTGTAAACAGAGTTTTAGATATAGGGACAAACCTTTTTGTTCTGCTCCTGGCTATTTTGATGGCTCTGCAGGCCACAAGCTTTTTGTGGTTTCTGTGGACCTGGCTGTGTAGGGTGTTACGACAGAGCTGTGGTGCACAGTAGACACGTTTTTCATTAAAAAAGCACATTGTTGATACCACCCTTCAGTTTACCCTTTAATCTGTATGTTTTGTTGTAGTTCTCTTGTCTTGTGTTTTCCAACAAGAAGCAGAACTTATTTTCTGGCTTAAACGCAACATGGATTTCATAATCCTGTTTTTCGATGGATTGCTGAAATAGGGAAGAGGGAGGTAGTTTGTCCTCAGATTGCCAGTAACTTTTGCATGGTCTGGAAAAAAAGCTTGGCTGAACTGTGAGATTTGGAATTACTTTTAGTGAAGATTTTGTGTTGCGTGATTATGATGTACTTTGAATGAAGTGGAGTTTGATGGCAACAGAAACGAACACGTTGATTTCCAGTTCTCTTCCCCCTTACCAGGTTTAATTTCTTTCTGCTGAGTGGCGAGAGAAATTAAAGCCAAGAAACCCGAAATTCAGGTCTTTGCTTTACTCATGTTTTTCCACATACTCCTTCAGTAGGTCAGTGAATCATTATTGTTTGTTACTCTTCCACATGGGGAAAAAAAATTTCCCCTCTTTTGGAAGGCAGAGTTGATATACAGTCACTTCAGCAGCTGCTTATCTGTGTATTCTCACGCTATGATTAGTCTTAATCAAACAAAGGGGTATCTAGTGTTCCAGCAAGCTGGGAAGTGGTGGGGAGGAATGACGGGAGCTTTGTAGCCACATTTAGCTGATGGCTGGGCATTTCTGAGATGTCGGAGAGGCATTTTAAATTTGCATAGAAACTGGCAGGCTTGAAGTAGAGAGCAAACTCTCCAAGTTGTTATGTGTGAGTGGAATTTTTCCCCTTATAACAGTACTCGGAGATCTGTTGCAGAGAGGGAAGAGTTGAGAGGGCAAGGAGGGAGGCCAGAAGCTCACTGAGATTTGGAGTAAAATTAAGAGGATCTTTGAGGAATGCATTGAATTAATTAGAAGGGCCAAGCTAAAGCCATGCAGTGTGGTAGATGGTGTTGATAGAGGAGGTCACAGGGATGGGAACAGGAAGGAAAAAAAAAAGTTATTGTGAAGTTCAAATCAAATGACCTTTCAGCTGACTGGGTGGGTTTGAGCCTGGGTTACAAACTCACTGAACGTGAGTGAGGAAATGTTCGGTGGCAGGGTTGGACCGAATGACAGCAAGGAAAGGGAAGTCTCTGAGGATGATAGGGCTGTTGTGGAGAAGAAGAGAGATTGGAGTTGGTCTTGGAGGAGATCTGATAAAAAGGGCGAAGGTGACTGCATAGTGATGAGTTGGGGAGAAAAGAGAGTGCCAGTGTAGCACTGTTCAGGGCAGGAGAAATAGGTATGAAAGGGAAGATGATACGGAAAGTAAGGGTAGATGACTGAAGGTGTGGCTGGAGTCAGAGAAGTTCAGCATTTTGCTTTGATCTGTGATGGGAGAGTTAGATAGGAAGCACTTCATGAGGGTGTGCCTGATACAGGGGGAGAGTGAGCTAGATGGACCCAGATATGGAAGTCATGGATGATCGTGCAGTAAAATGGGGCAGCAGAGCTGGGGTTCCTGGTCTGGCTCTTCTAGTGCTGCCTTGCTTCCTTTTGCTGTTAGAGAGAAAGGTTTGTCTTTTTAAAACAAAACAACAACAACAAACCTTATCAGTTTAGAAACTTGGACCAGTTTGGGTTTAATCTGGTATTTCATTTTTAATTAACAGACTTCAGGCTATATGCTTGCTACTTACTTTCCTTTGTGTGCAGAAATTAATTGCATTTACAGTTTTACTCATCTGTTCTTTGATATTTTAATGTCACTGGCGCAAGCAGTCTCTTTAAAGACAAAACTTCTAAGCTACTTCTGAGGAAGAAGACAAGCTTTCGAAACTCTTTGATGGCTGCAGAAATATTTTACAGCTTTCATACAATTTTCCTCTCACTCTGGGAAGGAAACCTTTAACATGTCTATAAAACAATTATGAAGATGATTAGGAAAAGTACTTGTTTCAGTTGCCTCCAAAGAAAATAGAGTTGGTTCTTTGTGTTTCAGACAGTGATGGAAAAACCTGAATCTGATTGTTGTTAGTACAAGCTAGAGTTACACCGTTGTCACAGTTTCTGAAACAGGAAGGCTTGAAACATGGGGTTAGGAAAAGCTAGGTTTTTCAGAAATTGCTTCTAATAGTTTTACTGCTAGAATGGAAACTCTAAATGCTGTCTTTTCAAAATAATTTTTTGTTTGTTTGCTCAAGTGGGAGTTGGAAGGTCATTTTTGATTGTTTGCTTTGAACGTAAAACGCGCTGTCTTGGTGCCATTCATAATATAATTAATATAGACGTCTCAGATTTCTAAGTAAAGCAGTAATCGCCATCGGAAATGTTCTAGTGTGCGTTTGGCACGGCTTATTTACTTTGTGACACAAGCACAAAGCTTTTTGCTAGCCCTTAGTTTCTTGGCTTGTTGATCTTAGATAAATCAGTTAACTGCTTTTTCCTCCCTTGCTCCCTTCTAAACATGACCAAAACGGCCTCGACACTTGAGAGACCCAGGTGTATGTACTGGTCTTTTTGAAAGGGGGAAACAAAGGCATGAAGTTTAAAAGTGAGCTAACACAGGAGTCTAAAAGGAAGCTGTATTGAAGATGACACTTCAGACACTTCAGCTGCAAAGTTAAATAACGAAGGAAAGGAGACAAATGGAAGAAAGATTTAGGAGGGGAAGAGGAAGATGATGTGCAGCTTACTGCCACCTGTGTTAGAAAAACTACTGGCAGTTGTAACTGATGAGGAGCGCTACGGATGCAAATTACAGGGTAATAAAATCAGGCTGGTATTTTAATGTTAACCATAATGCTTCTGGAAGGCAGTGTTCTGCTGACTGCCTTTGGCATTCACTGTACTGTGTGTGAAAAGCACCTGCTCCCTGCCGTGACTGGTGGTTGTGGTTCTGAGAGGCGTCATCGCTCTCCTCGTGCAGTCGCCAAGAAAGCTTGAATATCTGGGGCATCAGCTCTGGATTCCCAAGTCTGTTGCTGATGGTGGCCTTCTGGAGAATCTGGAAAACCCTCCTGCTTTTAAAACAACAGGAGCTGTATTATTCATAGAGGAAGTTGGGGTTTTCACCTCTGGAGAGCTGTTTTGTTGGGCTTGGCAGTCTAAATGGCATTGGGTTCCCTGAGCTGTCAAATGCTTAACTGCCGGCTGAGGCATGACCCCTTTCTGCAAGAGAGACTTGTTCAGAAGGTGAACGTGCCACTCCGGTTAGCTGAAGGACTCTGCCTGTTAGGAACCGTCTTTGCTCTGCAAGCACGAGTGACGAGGGCTCCTCGTCTGCTTTCCTCCCTTGGCTTGACGTGCTGCCGTTGCTGGACTCTGCCCCACTGTGTCAAATGTGGTGTTGGATTAAGCAGATGTTTGCCTACTCGAACTCCTGTGGGGATGGAGTTTATCTTCCTGTCACTCACCAATGTGATGATGTCTTACAAGTCTCTTACGGGCTTAATGCCTCTGAGGAGGGGGTGTTAGAGGAGAGCCTGAATGGCACCTCTAATGGCCATTCCATCTCTGTTAAGTAGATTTCAGTTTGTGCCTTAAGGTGTTCAAACTCTGGGTGCTACTTAAGAGCAAGCTCAGCAACTGTTAGCTTTGTGAAACACTAGTATTTTCAAAGTTGGGCTGTCCAGCCGTGCAGTCAGATGGATAATAGAAAATGGGACTGCAGAGGGCCGTAGGAGGCCATCTAGGCCCAGGGCATGGTGAAATGATTCCTGCCCTTGGTCGGTTAACCAGACCGTGGCCACTTGGAAGGTACATTAGAGGTAGAAAGCCGAGGGTGTTAGGAGTGGCTCTCGGAGCTGCTTTGTCTCCTCTGAGACGGTAAAATAAAAGGTGACAGATCAGATGGGACGGCCCTGCAGGCCACCACTTGGATTATCACCTAGCAGAGTATTAATGAAAGAATCTGGTTCTGCTTAGTTAGTGATATGTAAGTGTGTTTTGGCCAGAACGCTGCTGACCTACAGATGACCCTTTTGACATGATATGTTTTGGGATGTACTGTGATGCTAAGAAAAGGGTTCAATTGTTGAAGTAGCTAAGCATGCTACTTAATGAGTTGAACACTTTTTCTGAAAAGCACAGAAAGATTTTAATGACTTGTTAGACAGCTTTTTGATCTTTGTGTTCATAGCACGTTACCTACAACAGTAATGTTCAGTTGGAGACTTTCTCATCTCTCTGCTTCTAGTTCAGCTAAAGGTGTAGTGACAGGAAACAGTGGGTGCAGTCCTCTTTGCTATATTTAATGTCTTTTCTCACTTGAATTTTTATATGTGGGAATGTCTTGCTACATACAGAGAGAAATACTTGATTTTAATATAGTGGGAGATCTCTGGGTTTCCAGAGGTATCTTTGTACCACACCATTGCTCATTTATACCACACCGGAGCAAGCAGAGGATACCTTTATGGGTAAAGTACGTGTGGTGTTTGTGCTTCTCTTTAATTGCAAATTAACAATTTTTCCTTGTGCATTCTCTCAATGATTTGGGAAATAAAGGACAGAATTTGGGGGAGATAATCTCGGAGCAGAAATAGACAAGCTGAGGCTGCTTTCAGCTGAAGGAGCAACGGAGCAAAGCTCAAGAGAGCTTCTCCCTTTAGTCCGTAAGAGTTGTCCTTACACAGGTACAGGGATCTGATGCTTGCTGCAGCTTTATTTCTGCATGAGCACGAAAAGGCTTCTTCCACCTCAGTTGGGAGACGGAAGAGTGGTCTTGTCTTCGCTGGTGTTAAGTGGGGTTTACTTGTACTAGAATTGGCTTGTGAGTAAGAGCAGGAACTGAAGAGTTGAGCATTAAGGGTGACCGAGGGTGTAAGGAGAAGATCCGAATAGCTTTGCTCTTATGTAGCAGGTTTGCCCTGCTTGAGAAAGAGGCTTGCCATTATTAGTTTTGGAAGCAAGACAGCAGCTGCGTTGTTTATACTTGGGTCTTGCAAATCTAGGGGGAAGGTGGCAGTTTGCACGTCTGCCCTGGTCTGAACCCTCTGTGTGGTATACATGTGGTCCTCTGCACTGCTTGCCTCCTATGCGGTATCTACCCTGATACTCTTCTAAGAGTCCTGCTTATGTGGATGCTTCAGAGGCTGCTGTGTGGAGAGCTTGCGTGAACACCAGAGCCTCACTGCCCTGAGAACAGCCGTGGTAAACACAGGAGCTTGGTCCTGGGGCTGTGTCTTGCCAGGCTGGGTGCAAGAGGCGCGCGGAAGTGTTCTGTCCTGAAGAGTTTGTGTTGCACCTTGTACTACTGCTTAGAACAGATCCTCAGAAGCATACATAAACAGGATGAGGCCTTTTCTTTTCACTGATCCTTCCAACAGCGAAGCCTGTTAGTCCTCATATATCAGCAGGGTTTTTTCTAAAGGCGTACGTCTGCGTAACAAGATCCAAGCAAATACTGCAGAGGCACGAAGGACACTGCTGCTGCTGGAATCTGTCAAGTTCATTGTTTTCAGAACTCTCTAGCATGGGATGTTTACTCAAAATCCTGGTCTCACTTTCCCTCTGTTTACTCTCCCTTCCCTCGAGGTCCCATAGTAACTGGTGCTCTGCCTGCAGCAGTTCAAGGACATGTCAGCTGAAGCGACCTTGGCCAGCATGGCTATGAGACCTCTAGCAGGGCTGCAGCAAATGCAGTGACTGCTCTGTCCAGCAGCCAGACCACATGAGCTGGTTGTCCAAAACACTCTTCTTGTCCGCATCATCCTGCCTGTGTCAGGGGCTTTGTCGCCTTGGCTGAAATCTTACCCAGCAAAATTCTAATGTGGGGCAAGGGTTAGACTCAGACCATCAAACCAGGAGTGATGATACAGAGCCCAGGCCTGTGTGATGGCGGTGGTGTGTCTTTGGAGCAGCTGGAAAGACTTGACATTGGGGTTTCACAATAGACCTAAAAATTACTTGGGCCCATTGCATTTAGTTACCATCTAACAACGGTACATTCATGTGAATGTGCACGCGAGCCATCACAGGCTGTTCTGCTAAATTCTTGCTGCATCTTGCATCCAGATTTTAGGCTGCAGTTAAAATTATTCACTGTTTGTCTTCACTGTTGACACCATTCCCAAAGGGACAGGGACTAAATGGAGCATGGATTGTGGAAGAGCTTCTCTGTCCTTTGTGATCCTTCTTTGAAGTCCATGACTGCTCTTGGCTGCTCCATGACCGTGACAATTATCTTGTTATGCAGGCTTTTGCTTTTGGTGCTGTGGTATGACAGTTGATATAGCCTGTGTTAGTTATTGAAAACTATTACTTTGCAGTGTGTCAGAGGCAGAAGTGATCAACAAGGTAAAAAAGGAAAGGCATGCACTTAAAAAGGAGAATTTAAAAAAAAAAATGTCTAAAAAGGAAATACCTGGGCTGTGGGCCTGGCAGCTGTTAGAGAAGAGGTGCCAAACAGGAAGAGGCCAGTGGAAGATAGCGTTGCGTTCCTCATCTGCCAATCAATGGATATGGATATTATCTGCTGCCGCATTTCCCAGAGCAGAGAGTGATATAATTTGTTATTATGGTCTCTGCTCATTGTGATGAATTTCTGAATGTGTAGAAGCTGAAGTCATGTGAGTAAATGTACGCATGGCAAGTCAAGCTCTACTAATAATATTTACAGTGACAACTGCCTGCATCAGGAGAACTTGTGTTTGAGTGAGAGGCAACACAACGAAGTCCTGGTTCTGCAAAGCTGCATTGTGGATTCAGAAATGGGCTCTGAAGTTTGCTTGTCTGTTAGCAGCACATAAAGGTCTGGATGTTACATGTCGTGCTTCTCATGTTAACTCATTGTGTACAGTGTCCAGAGAAGGTGTAAATATTTCCCTGTATACATTCAAAATCCTGAATGTTAGTATCTGCACAGATACTTCAGCTTAGTCCACCTTTCTGTTTGCTTGGTAAACATCTGTCCCTGACAGGCTGGATCTTGAGAGAACTTGAACAGAAAATACGGTGGTGGCATGTCAGGTGTGGGAAAGCATGAAGCAGTGGAAGGGAATGATATACTTGCTTTTGCTCTTTATAACACAGCTTTTGAGAAAGAAACTTGAGAGGACGGATTGTAGTGGGGGGAGTGGGTTAGTGACCTGGGAACACACAGAAAAATTACTTTGCTGTGTTTGAGGATATGGAACTTGTACAAAGGAAGGACTAAGTCAAAGGATTTGGATATTGTTGTGAAATACTTAGGTCTGCTACAGAGCCAGAGAAGTTCTTTGTGTGTTGTCAGCTTATTTCAAATGCACCTAGTGTTGGGATGGGAGAATTGACTTGATCAAAGATACAGATATCCTCAAGGAGGAAACTGCACTTATTTCAGGTAATTAGCAACCATGTTTGACACTTAAAACCTGTTGAAAATAGAAAGCAGAGATTGCAAAATAGCTGAGAGCCTGAAGCAATCGATCCAAAAGCTGGGGCATCCCCAGTCATTGCAGTAGTCACCGTAGTGACTGTTCCCTATTAAAAATGTCATTATCCCTCTCTTTTCAAAGCAGACCCCTGCCAAATCAACTCACCTAGGTATTTTAAAAAAAAAAAAGCAGGAGTGTCTATAAACACAGCAAGAGGAGAAATAATGTAGTTCTTCCAATTCACTTCTAGGGAGTAAGTTTATATAATAGTTAATATCCTTTTCCTTTACAGTTGAGAGGGCAGTAGGGGGCTGGTTGTTGGCGGCTGGAGGGAACGTCATGCAAACAGCCA
>VZSC01018790.1:216449-247252 GCA_013398225.1 Steatornis caripensis
GTCTATAAACACAGCAAGAGGAGAAATAATGTAGTTCTTCCAATTCACTTCTAGGGAGTAAGTTTATATAATAGTTAATATCCTTTTCCTTTACAGTTGAGAGGTCAGTAGGGGGCTGGTTGTTGGCGGCTGGAGGGAACGTCATGCAAACATGCTCATCCTGGTCTCACTCTTGCCCAGGCGCTGGCTTGTGTCCACTGTGGGAGACGGAGTACTGGGAAGGCTGGACCTTTGGCCCAACCTGTACAGGTATTCTTGCAGCTCTTGCTATAGCAGCCGAATTCTGGTGCCGAGTACTAGAGTGAGCTAGACAGCGTTTTAGTATCAGCTGTGAAAGAATTCCAGGCAGCACTTTCACTGTTTGCTAACCTTTTTTTTTTTTCCTTCTAAATAAGACATTTGTCTTTTGCCTTATAAAAATTACAGCTTTAGAGTGCTCTCGTTTTATAGCTTTTGCTTGGTGCAGAAGCATTGTGTTTTGTTCAGGGCTTCACAGGACTGTATGTCGGTGGCATCTGGTCTCTGGAAGCTGCAGATAAGCCCAGTTTGTGTTGCTGCGTGGCTGCTTTCTGTGATACCAGCCTAGTTCCGTGCTGCTGCCTTCCCTATCCCGCTGCCTGAAGGTACTGGATATTCCGCTGTGTTGTGAAAGCAGAGAGCCAGTATGTTTGTGACTTGAATGGCTCTGTGATCTGAGTCATTCCTCTTACCAGGAGGGGTAATCTATAATCAAACTGCACGGGAACAAGAGACATTCCTGTGCTCTGGTCTGTCTCTCTTACTGTGTGAAATACTTAACCCTTCATAGGAATCATGTGATTAGATTTCGCTCATTTACTTTATCAAATCAGCAAATGTTATTGAAGAGCACAGCTCAATATAGAGACTCTATAAGTAGATGCATAGAAATCGGCAATAAAAGCCAACTCATTACTGTTTCTAATAAAGTTTTGGTCTGTGAAGGCTGTTGTTTAGGAGCCCAACGTGCATCCCATCTGTTTTCAGTGTGCAGTTATACAAGTAGAACACTCAAATCTCCAGTAAAAATCTTAGCAGAGCTTAAGGAGCCTAAAATTTTTATTAGCAGTTTTTATTAGCACATTAGTAGGCTTGGGGTCTGACCTCTGCATGTGGTGATTATAGGCTGCGCGGGTATAGCAGGCTTTTTGAAATAGGGAGGCAGATCCTGGTTTAGAGATATAGCTTATCTCTGTAGCAACAAAGGTGTAAGAAATGTTATTTGCCTTTCATTTGAGCATTCTAAGGGACTGTACAGAAGGTTGAGGCTCTTGTTTATTTTGATTTTGAAACATGGGAAAAGCATGGCTCACAGAGGAGATGTGTGAGTCAATTAGTGAGGGGTGTTTTTTGTTTTGTTTGTTGTAAGATTCAGGAAAGTGCTGATACTGTAATTTGTTTTACTCAGAAAGTCACCTCTTGCTTTGGGACATAAACTGTCTTGGTCCATTTGAAAATGTGTTCTTGGTAAGGAAAGGGGCTAACTGAGTCCAGCTGTGACTGACCTAGTGCGTGAATGAGTGGCGGGAGAATTTCTGAACTGTTTTGCTGGTAGGTGTTTGAGCGTGGTGGTTCCTGTGAGCAAAGGAATGACTTCATAAGGTTATATTGCGTCTTTCTCTGATACTCACCACATATAATGAGATTAAATATTGCTTTATAAATTGCACCACCGTGAAACGTTCATCAATGCCCTGTGCTGTGGTGACCCTAATGACCACGATCATCGGCATTGTAAAGTAACAAACTACTCTTCAGCATGATTGGAGCCGTGTTCCTAAGGACAGGGCTGATCTTGTCTCCAATCTGTGTGTGGGGACGAGGCGTCTCCCTTGGCCTGTCCGATCCTAGATGGACAGCGACAGCCATCTGGGCAAAGTGTGATGAGGATTGTGTGTTCTGAGCATTATTATGCTTCCTGGCCCGTGTCCCGGTCAGTTAGCGAAGGGTCACTTGCACAGCCTTCCTGCAGCGCTGCAGACAAGTTTCCACAGCTCCTGTTTGAGCTGGTGACCCAGAGGCGAAGGTCTCTTTTCCACCACTCATTCTCTGAATCTTCAGCCTCCCTGGGAGGCTGTGGTCTTTGACTGGTGAATACCAGGGAGTTTCACTGCTGTGCTTTGAGATTTGGCTGCTCCTGTAGCAGGGGCAGGAGGAACTGCCACTTCACAGCTCTGTGTGATGTTCCCCGCTAATTCAAGGGCTGGTTTTGGCGAACGCGTTGTCAAAAGCATTTGTTTGCACATAGATCCAACAAAGCTCTAAGCAGAGACTTTTCCTTTGAGGTGTGCATGGCCTTTTAGAAGTGCTTCTATTTTATTTTATTATTTTAATCCCTTTTTTTCTTTATTCCAGTCTGTTTTATGTTAACTCTGGAAGGAGTTTTCTCCCTACATGATCATTCTGTGGGATTTTTTTGATCTTTCAGTAGCCTTAGTAGTAACACAGTGGTGCCTCTAGTCTATGTCTGTCTTTTGTGTAGTTGAACTTTGAATAAACTGTACGTGCTGTTGCAGTCTTGAGTCTTTAATAACTGAATTTGGTAATAAGACTGGTGTTTTTCATGCTGCGGGGAGTTGGTTGCAGGCAGCTGGTATGAAAGCTTTGTTTCACAAGGGGAGAGGTGGGGGAGTGTCACTTCTTTTTGAAACACTTAAGTCGCTTTCAGAAGATCCCTGAAGTCTTGCAGTATATTTATAGGCTTGTAGCATTGTGCAGAGAACGTTACACTATCCTCTGTGGCAGAAGTGCTGGTTTCAGGTTGCTCTGTTGAGCATGGTAAACAGCTCTGGGTTCCTGTCAGTATGTGTGCTGCTCAGAGAGCTGTGCTGATCTGCCACGCTGATACAGTTTGTTTGGGTTTTTCAGAAGCTCTGCATGTGAAAAGTATTTCAGCCATAATTTCGGTGCTTCAAGCAAGGTCCCAGAGCATCTGCGTCTTGATGTGTTTATTAATCTAGGCTAAAGCCTTGACATACAAAAGGATCCTGGCATGTTCATCGCTCTCCATACAAGAGAGATCTTGCCAACAGCAGTCCTTTTAAATGAGAAGGAAGGTGCAGTCGGCAACCCTGTTGGTTCCTGATTATCTATATCGGAAAACAGCTCTTTGTAATGAATATTCTGATTCTGAGAAGTTTGAAAAGCCAGCGGCAGAAATCAGGTTTTAGGCACAAGTGGAAAATTTCGAAGGGACTGTGAAATAAGCGAGTAGGATCCCTTCCCTTTGTACTGAAGCTTTTCTAAAAATGACACTTATTTTCACCATCCGTGAGAGAGCGCAGGAAACGCTTCGAAACCAAGGAAAACCAAATGTATTGATCTGATGTGAATTGCTTTGTTCGTACGTTTATCAGCACAACGTGTTGATCGTCCTGACAGTTGGTAGCAGCAGGGAAGTTCCTCTGCCTCCTAGCTGAGATTTTGTAAGAAAAAAGTCACATTAGAACTCCTGGTGATATCCTTGTTACACCACCTGCAAGGCTGTTAGATATTTAATGTTTCCTTTGCCTCACCAAAATCTTCTAAACCTTGTTTGGGCAGCAGGGAGGTGAGACAAGGAGAAGGGAGTGACGGAGAGGCAAAGGGGTGCATTGAGTGGGGTGGCTGTTTTCTGAAAGGGCAGCATGCAGCGGGGAGGGAGCTGGAAAGAAAGCTGTTGGTAAAGAAGAAGCAGTAAAGAAAATCTGATAACTCTCACAGTGTTGATCACAGTGTTAGTTACTGGTGCACTATTGCGTGTTCCAAAGTCGCAAGGTATGTTAAAGCTGGTGTTTGTCTTCTGCTGCTTTCGGGCAAAGAATAGAGCACGTGTTCCTTAATGAAAGTTCTCAAGCTGGTTGTGTTAAAAATAGTTTTGACAACTTTGTGGATGATACTGGATACTCATTTTCTGGTCGTTTTGGCCCAGAGCACAACACTGACTGAGCTACGTGAACCTTGCAATCCTAGCCCCAGGGAGAAGGGGAACTGGAGAAGGGGTTGGATTTGAAGTTCTACATCTCTAGTAGTTCCACTTCAATACTTGCTTGGCCTGCAGCTTGCCATCGGAGAACAGCTGTCTGGCACTCTGTGAGCGGGTTTGGTGCTTACTGCTTTAAATACAGAGATAACATCATCATTTTGTTACAAGAGTGAGTCCTTTAAAACATGAGGCATTAAGCTACACTGCAGAAAACATTAAAAACAATTGACTTGCCACCCTCTTACCCAGCAATTACTGTAGGCAACACTGGTAGCACCTCCCGTCGTTAAAGTTGCCCACTAATCCCTGCTGTGTCACTGTACTTTGGTTGTTTAACTGTTTGATCTGAACTTTCCCATGTCTGAGCCTATGTTTTGTGGATGAGAAGTTGTTCAAAGTGGTCCAGACTGTTCCACTAATAAAGCTGAAACAAAATGTTTTGCCCATATTAAAAAAAAAAAAAAGGGGGGTGGGAATAAATAAGTTCCAGTCGTTTTTCAAAGATTGTAGTATACTAAGTTTGGAGCAGGGCATTGAAATTCGGTGAGGGGGTCGCCTGTGTTTGAATGGAGTGCTTTGTCCTGCAAAACTGTTCTTAAACTTGGTGAGATTATAATTTTCTAGGCAACTGGAGGTAGCAGCTAGTGGATGCAGTGACTGTAGGAGTGGTCAGAGCACAGACTGGAGGTCCGTCTGGCATGATCAGAGATCAGGAAAGAGAACTGGATGCAGTTTTGCAAGCAAAGGCAGACATGTCATCTCATGTTGGCCAGATCAGAGAAGTGGATAATGAAATGTTAATAAGTCCGTGCCTCAGTTTCCGGCTTGCAAAATGAGGAGAAAAGCTTGTGAGGAATTTGTTAAGATTAAGTAATAATCTATAAATCAAAGTATGAGTGCTGAAAAGCAAACAGCATGAAGGGCCACCAAGGAAAGTGCTAAATATTCAGGATCTGCTGCGTACCGTCTATTCTGTATGTGGAGGCTTAGGGTGTGGACAGATTGCTTGTGATCCTATAACAACGGCTTTTCATAACAAGAAATGTGCAAACATACCTACATATTAATTCAGATGCACGCTGCCATTTGTAGTGATTGTGTATGCTACCATAATTGTATGTAGGATTTAATTCAATATTAAACATGCATTGGTGTTCACTTCCAACTGAGATTTAAACTTCTCTGTATAGAGCGCATGCTAAATTTATACAGTGTGGATTCAAGCCCATGCTTAAACCGCTAGTTCCTACCTCGAAGGAACATGTTTTTTAACTGAATACTTAGAAATTGTGCTAATCTTCACTTCGTATGCTTTCCACGTGTACGTCTTATCTGCCAGGAAAATAAATGACAGATTGTGTCTCTTGCAGAGTTAATTTAAACAAAAATCAGAACAATTTCCTGTGGAGCTTATTTTTTAAATAATAAGCCTGTATTACTGCAAAAGTTTTGTAACTCGCTTAATTGTAAGATTTTTAACTGCTGACGATGTTTGTAATGATGCTTTCTTCTAAAGGAAAGTTTGAGGAGACCTGATGTTTTTACCCACACTGATATCTGAGCAACAGATGTGTTCCTGGACGACTCCAGAAATAGTTTAGAAAATAGGAATATTTTACTATTTATTTGTAAACAGAAAAAACTTTTGCCACAGAGATAAAAATGGGTTCTATGTTGTCTTGAATTCCCTAGCCAAGTGGGAGGAAAATTAAGACTGCTTTCTTCTGTCTCTTTCATTCGCCAAATGCAAGTTGAGAAACAGTAATGCCAAATAAAATAATAACGCAGGTGCAGTTCAGCTTAGTTCTTACAGTGTTACCTTGATACCATTTTCATACTGAGTGTATTAAAATATTTCATAAGTTACTCTCTCATGCTGGGGAATGTGTAAATTGCAATATGTAAATCTAATCCTTGCTCAAACTTACTTTTGCTAGTAGTATTTCTAGTGTGGGGCGTGTGGCTGGGATATGATCGGCTGGCATTCTGTCCTCGCTTTGCCACTGACATACTTTGTGGCCATGGGCAGCTGCTCTCCGGCTTGGCATTTCAGATTTGGGCAAATGAAAGTAGTGGTACTTGCCTCTGACTCTGGATCTCACAGCACTGTGTAAGTTCTGTATGTCAGTCTCTTTTTTCGTGATGATATCTGGTAGTTCTTTGAAGAAGATCTTGATTTTTAACAGTTGAAGTATGTGACATTTTATGACGTTTTAATGTTTCTCAAGTTATAAAGTACTTGAATTTTGTAGGTGGGCACACAGGTACGGCAGGGATGAAGAAGAGGTTTTGATCAAGAATTAGCAGCGATAGATGGCGAGGCTCATTTCTCAGCATTTTGACTGCAATGTTATTGACATTACTTACGAACCTTTTCCTGCTTTCTTACTGTTTCAGCTCTGTAGTAAAGTGAGTCAATGTTGGACAAGTGTCGGAAAAGCAGGAACATTTTTAGAAATATCTTTTGATTTCTTACTGGAAATGAGAAACTGTCTAAATATTCTGAGTCTTTAAATAGACGCTGGCTGAAGGACACTATAGCCTCTGACTCTCCTTGATATTTGTACTGCTCTTTATGTTCCCCTTCACCCTGTGCTGTTTCAGCGCTCTTTTCACTCTTCCGTAACTTGTATGAAACCTATTTCTGTTGAAAGCATCTCTCCAACGGTTCTTCCCAGCTCCCTGCAAGGCTTCCTCTTTATATAGCAGCTCTTGGCCGTATTATGTTTGGCTAAAACTACAGTGTGAAACTCCTTTCCCTGATTGACGTGATGGTGGTATAAAAAGCTGTCAGTGCAGATGTGATAATACTCTCAAAACGTGAGTTTTTCAGCTCTTGCTTTTCTCTGAGGAGGCAGCAGTACATTGCCTAGGCACAGAACAGGTCTGCTGGTATAAGCCGGGCCCTTGCAGGGTGGCGTTCAGCGTGCCACTCTTACTGGGTCCATTTGTGAACCACCAGCGTAGACGCGGTCTTTATCACAGCAAGGGTCCAGGCCCTGCAAACTTTCATTTATGCAAATTAAGTTAAACATCCAAACCACTTAAAACAATGTTCAGGTTTTTTATGGTGCATTCGTTGGGGCAGGAATGTTTGCTTCTGGTGTATGACTGATCTTTTACTTTGCTGTTTCTTTTCAGGAGGTGCATACCTCAGCCTTCCTGGGTGAAATCCGTCTAGATAACACGTTCCTTGGCAGGTGTTGCAATTCCAGTTTGCCAGCGGATAACTTTTTCATTTTTTAAATTTTTTTAACACTGCTTAATCTATAATGCTTGTGATAGAGGAAAAATGTTTGTCTGTTCTAGCATCTCTGTCCTCGAGATGGAAGTATTATTTTTAAAAGGAGAGGAATCAAACAGTGGGGAGGGTTTGGTTGCTTTAAAATGTTTGATGTAGCTTCAGCACAAAGCTCCCTGCTGTTGTTTGTGGAGTGTGGGCAATATAACATCGCTCCACGAACCTGGAGTCCGCTACTGCGGGAGGATTTCAGGTAAGGAGGTTGAAGTAGGTAACCAAGAAAACGAACTGCCCTAATGCTTGCTTTTAAAATGAGCTCTGCCTGTGATTAGCATCCTAGGGCTGCAGCTGGGATTAACTTTGTAGGTACGCATAGGAAGATGCTAAGTCTGGCCTCCTCGCAAGTCCTACGCACATTCGCTCAGTGTAGAAATGTTTTTGTTTCACTTGCCTGCCTCTTTGCTCCTGCACACAATGCATATGATCTGATTCTCTGAATGAACCTTTGTTTGGGGAAATACTGTTAGTTTTGGCTCTTGGTGAGCTGAGCTGACAGGACCAACTCCCCAACAAAACAGATTGGAGATTAAAAAGCAAACTAAAACCACGCCTTCAAAGAAAAAAAAATGCTGGGGAGAAGCCAAGAAGTTCCTTTTCTGTATTGCTGAAAAAGCTGATCTGTTTAGCTACTGTAATATCGAATCAGATTTTTTTGCTGTTGGTTAAAGAGCCTCGTTACCGTCACTTGCAATAAATGTAGAAATCTTAGTCTACCTCAAAAGATTGCATGATCGTGTACAGGAAGGAATTGGGGGGCGGGGAGGGGGGGAAGGCACAGAGGAAGTGGGTTTTGAGGCAGGAATTAACAAGGCAAAAAAGAGATCTTTCAGCACAAGGGCAGTGGGAATCTGTTAACTAAACAGGAAAACACACTACATTTCTGTAGCTCATTCCTGTAAACTGAATTTACAAAATACAGATTTGAAGAAAAAGTAATTTCCTTATAACTACAGTATGCAAGACCCCTGTGGTCTAGATGAGAAGTGATTCCTGCAGGTCTGCAGTAGCTGCTTTTCAAGGTATCTTTGCTGTGTTTGCTGAGAATATATATTTGGGCAGCAGGGTCACGCCTATGGAATCTGAGCTGTGGCGCTCAGAGATTTATGTTTAAATTCCATGTACGATAGATCTAGGCCAGGCGCTATCCGAGTGCAGAAGCAAATAATAACTTCTCTTGAGCCGGAGAGCCAGCTCTAGCCGGAGATGTTCCTTGTCCCTGCATATCAAAACAAGTGAAAGAAAAGAGGGTGGAAATGAGGGTTTTACATGCAGAATATATCTGTCTCCCACTTGTAGTGCTGTCACTCTCACACTTGTAGCCATGGGCATATCGTTCGGTCTCACTGTTTCCTTGTCTTTAAGCAAGAGATCATGCATTTCTTCCCTCACGGAGTATTTTAAAGACCTCTTAATTTGTGCAGCGTTTGGTTCACTACAATCACAAGATAGCTTGCCAGCTGAAATTCCTTGCTCAGCAACATTTACATGTCATGGTGTGGAGAAATAACTTTGGTTTTTTTCTGAATGGGGGAGGGGGATTTTTCAGACTGATGTTTAGGGAAAGGTCTTCCCTATTGTCTTCTGTTAGAAAAGGACTTCAAACAATGCTGTGGCACTGTTTTGACCATTTCTGAGGTAGATAAAGAATGGCGAGCTGCAAGTTGAGTCAGAAACAACTTAATAAAGTGTTTGAGCTATATAAAAAAGTAGATTCCGCTGTACTATACTATATGGTTTTTATTTAATCAATCCAGTTCAGTCAAACCACCTATTATGTGGAGGTTACGTAAGCTGATGAGACCAGCGTTCTGAAATTTAGTCTTGTTTTGGGTAGAATTTATCTTCACGTTTACAGCTTGCCTCTGTCCCTTCAGTGCTCTTTGCACAAATCAACGCTTCTTGAAATGATAGCATTTCTTAATGCTAGTTAGTATCAGCAAAAACCCCAAAGAACTTCTAGGTTCGCACACAAATAAATGTTTTTTTCTGTCCAAATTCAGAGGGTGGTGGTGTCACATGGACTTCAGTCAGCATAAAACCATCTCAAAATCCTCTGATTTAAGGGAGGAGAACAGGGGATTCTTCTGTTGTGAGTCATCTTCTGTCAGAGGCTGATTGCTCTTCTACTGATGTTAGCAGGAGTTTTTCCATTGCCTTTATTGATTGAATGTTTTTTCGGTGTTTTAGAGAGCTCCTGGTTTAAATTGAAGTCATCCTAGCAGCTGTGAATGGTGTCTCATGTGTCTCATACCTGTTAAGGAAGAAGGTCACCCATTTGCCCTGTCCCTACTGGGTCAAAAGCATCACTAAAATAGCCTGTAAGATCACTCATTAAGTGCTCTTCTAGATAATATTTGTTAGTCATGCACTTAAAATACTGTGCATTGCTAATCACCAGTGGAAGGCAAACATTTAACATACAGTCTTTAAAAAAACTAAATCTATGGCTATGAGAAGGGAAGAACCCTCCATAGGTACTGTTTGCCTGTGTGTGCCTGAAATGCTTTGTTCTGGGTGTCATTAACAGAAGAAAATGATGAGATTTTGAGAGGCAAAACTTTGTGTAAAAATGGGCATTGCCAGGGTAATAATCTGTTTTGTAACATGTTAGAATACATACCTTCTCTCTAATTAAATTTCGGTTTACTGAAGAAAAATTTAAAAATCAAATATGTTTAAGGGAATCAGGTCACAGTCCCTCAATGGACATCTGTGTCTTGTACTTTGCTGCAAATTTTTTGATGTTTGAAGGTTTGTAATTGTTTTTAAAATTTAAAAATTGAGAGGGTTGTGTTACTCTGACAGATCGGTGCTGCGTTGTTTATCTGCCTGCTTGGATCTCAGTTGTCTGAGGTAGTTCCTGAGCTGGGAAAAAAACCTGTAAAAACCTTGGGAATGGACTCCGGCCTCTCTTGGCATACCCAGGACTCAGGTGAAAGCTGCAGCATGTAGGAGTTGCAGCCTCAATTGTCTGCTGCTTCTCGTCTGAAAACACTATAACTCCTCCAAAGCACATCCGGGCCCCTGTGTCCAAGGGGAATTCCAGCTCTGTTGGCTGTTCAGCTGGAGCTTTTCTAGTCGGTTTGCTGCAATCAAATCTCTTGAGGACGTTTGGTCTCAAGAGGTGGAGATTTCTACATGGGAGACTGAACTGAGCTGCTGGAATGTGTTGCGCATTATCCAGCAGATGGTTTTCAGCTGCTTTGATTTGATCTGTGTCTGATAGCGATGAAGCTATGAAAGTCGCATATTCCTCCAGCATGGCTTACATGAGCCGGCACAGGCTGGGTAGCACAGCCTGTGCTTCTGGCAGCAACAACCCTTGCAGAATGCAACTGAGCGCCTAGTTCCCTCTGCGCTCCTCTCCTGGGGCACCGTCTGTGCAGCACCAGCATCTTCTAGGTGATGCCACTGGCTGGTGTGGATGCAGCTGTCCTGGCTCGTACCGTGCAGTATTTGGTCCTACCCTCCCTTGGGACGCTTTCCTCCTCCCCTCTTTGGAACCAGCATTCCTGCAGAGTTGCAGCAACCATTGTAGAAAGAGCGAGGACTGTGTGTGCACTGATGTTTTATGCTCGCACGTACATTGTGACCATGTAGCTGGTCGGCAAGTCGCTCTGCATTTCTTGCGGGAGCTGGAGTGGTCTTAGGAGACAGGGAGGTGGCAGGAGCAGCAGCCAGTGGGTGTCCCCATTTGGTTTTGTTGTTGTTGTTGTTTTGCTGCTTTAAAATCTGAAGAAGGATTTCATTAGGCAGCTGCTCTCAGTCACGGTGTTGTTCGAAGTAATTGACTTCCCATTGACATTGGAATTTGGAATAGTGTCTAAATATTGTTGTCAGCTTCGTGCTGATTCCTCTCCGCTGAGGCTAAAGTCGTTTCACTTATGACCTCAAGCTGGACTTGTGCTTTGCTCCCATGGGAACTAAAAATAATAATTATTTTAAGAATAGGTTCTTAATCACTTCCTTCTTTTGATGCACTACTTTTGTTTAGCATTTTGTAAGAATGTAATAGAAAATGTTTTAAACTGTTTGTGTTTTAATTCCAGTTTTAATTGGCTCTTTGAAGATGCAAGGAGTGTACAAGAATTAATTACAGTTCCTGTTAGGTTTTTTTGTAGAAGAACATTTGTTCTTCTTGTTCTGAGTGAAGTATTAGAGTTTTGTTGCTTTGGCAAACCATCCAGTCACACAGAGCTATGAAGACGTGAACATTAAGTTGACAGATTTCTTCGTCAAAGGCACGTGGGCATTTTGTCAGTGTTGGTGATGGATCAGCACATTGATCTCCTGTCTCCGCACTGGTAATGTACATATGAGAAATAGGAACAGATGTACTTTAATCAGGATTTAGAAGAAATGGTAAGACAAGATGCACAGTGATTTTGAGGCAGACGTGGCTGTGCAGTGAACACTGCGAAGGTGATAAGGTAGTTTGCAGAGATGGGGAAAATATTAAACAGATGGAGATCCACCGTTTACCCTGACCCACAGCAGCTGGGTAAGTGAGATGAAATACTTAATTTGGAGATCTTTCCGTAAACTGAAAGAATCTTGAAATGTGGAAGTGGAGTTTTGGGAGATGTATTTGGAAGAGTGGCATATGGGTGCACTAGCGCAAAAAAACCCAACCAACCAACCAAAACAAAAGAAGTCCAGAAGGACTTTCCTAGACTTTGGTGAGCATACAAGGCGTGGTTGTACTGAGTGTCTTAGAGCCCAGCTACAGAGAATAACACAAGTACATTAATAATTATTTTTCCTGTTCCTTGCTAATAGTTTACATGGTTTACTATTACTTCCAGTCAGTGAACTTGCTTGCTCCAGCAAGTCTGTTTGCCTTAGAGGGAGCCAATGTTCTATTTTGTGTACCAAATTTTGTTTGTACTTCATTTCTTCTCAAGCATCGGAGTCCCAAAGACTGCAGCAGAGCCTTCTAGCATAGCCTGGAGGGCTCAGCGTACACCCTGAAGGGACAGCTGGTGCACACAGGACTCACAGGCTTGTCACTGCTCTGCTCTCTTGCTGCTGTGAATTGCCCTTTTAGTGCAGTTGATGTCTGGTCTCTACACCCGCATCCCTGTCCGTACAAAAGCATAACAGTTTATTTTTAAAGAGGATGAGGAGAAAAAAACCTCAAATCTTTTTACTGCCAGGCAGCAGCTCACCTGATGGTGATTTAACCTGTTGCTACAGCTGGCATTATACATGGTCGTAAAATTGAAAGAGATCTGGCTTTTCTTCACCTGGCACTTGGCTGAGATCTGGCATTTACTCATCTGTTACTGTCATGGTTGCGGGAATACCCAAGTCGTGACAGCAGTTGTGGGGCTAGCAAGGGAGAAAAGAAATGACGAACCAAATACTTGAAGAAGGTAGTAGTTGAATATCCCACTATCAGCAGCCCTGGCATTCTGGCTTCTTTTGTGTCAGCTGTGAGGCCTTTTTACTTGTGTATAGTATTACAGGCTTTATTACAAGTTTTCTTTAAAAAGAGCTGCTATTGGGAGGTTTCCCAGACCAAGTAGGAAACAGGGAACCAGCAGTTCTCCAGCTTCAGGCCTGCCTGTGCATGGCCTTGTGCAAGCCAAGGGAGGTGCCTGGCACTTCTGTAGGATGTGCTTCCTATTCTTGCAGTGATTTTAGAGCTTAAGTGTAAAACGGGGACTTCAAAGGAAGAGTAATTCAGCTCTCTCTAGTGCCACTGCTCTTTGTGGTAGAAGTCACTCCCGATTGACCAGGTGCTTGGTGATCTTTTTGGAGAGGGCAAAGTGTTTGGAGGTGACGTTGCTCCTGTTGCTCCTTTGCGTGCTCTTCACTAGAGAAGAGCTGAACCTCTTGACCTGATGCTAGTGGTGTTTCAAGATGAACCTGTTGCCTTTGCATGTGTTGTGTATTGTTTGTATTGCTGGTCTGTGTCCGTTGTAGTAGGATGCACAAACAACATAATGAGTCCTAAACTAGGAAGGTGTATGGCTAAAACCACAAAAAAAAAAAAGAGAGGGAGAACCCGGAATAGGCACAATACCTATACTTTAGTCTGTGGCTTGAAATTTACTACATTATGAGTATCTCCTACTTCCTCTGTTCTATCAGCAGTATGTATTAAGGATTCATAAAGGTGTGTTTTAAGGGCTGGGTAGTTTGTGTTTATGCAATGCTTACTGGAGTCCCTGTTCCTTCTTCCATTTTTCCTTCCATCTCCCTCCCACCTCCCAAGATTGTTCATGCATAAGCCATTTCTCTTTCCAGCCTTCCCTTTCCTTGGAGAAAAGTTACTGTGTCTAGCCTGGTCATGATCCTTTGTACCCAGCTGTGTTTACGAGCATTGTGGAATTGATGGGCCAGAACTGGCATTTCATTATTCCCTTCCAGTGTTACTAGCCTGGAAAATGGAATGGAACTGTAGAAATGAACTTGTGTTGACTTCATCCAGCTCCTTGGCAAAATCCAAGTGAAAACGTGTATGACCAAACGTGAAAAAACCTCTGGGCTTAATTTTGAGTAAACTTGTTCTCAGTTGGTAGAAACTCGTAGGCTGGCATTTGAGAAGGTAGGATACTGGCAAGGAGAGAAGTGTGGGTGAAATGAGTTTCAGTCCTGGTGAAGATCCTTGTGAGACCAGTTGTGTCAGCTGTTAGCAGACAGATGAGAACATGAAGGAGTCTGGAAAACTGGACTCGTCTCTGGCACCAAGATCAGTAAGCCATGGACATCGTATGGCAAAAGCTGTCACTGGCCAAGCGTGGCTTGTTGAACTCTGTTGACAGTTTGGCAGTTTTAGAGGGATACTTTGTCTTGAAACGAGTGGGAAGAGAAAAACTGAAAGCAGAATGATTTGTTGTCTGTTTTGTTTCAGTGGAAAGCTGGTTTCACCAAAATGGAAAAATTTTAAAGGCTTGAAACTTCAGTGGAGAGATAAAATCCGTCTCAATAACGCCATCTGGAGGGCGTGGTACATGCAGTGTAAGTATCACGCTGGGTTGTGTCGCTTGCTATAGAAGATTGTCCGAGAGACATATATGTAAGAAGTAAGAAAGAACCCAAATTACTGTCTAACGAAAAGCTCAAAAATCTAGATGCCTTGGGGGCTGTCATGGCAGTGCCTTTGGATCAGTGCTTTCTTAGAGATGTCCACACGGAGGCTGTGCTGAGCCATCCCAAGCACAGCCTGAAATCCATTTACTGTTGGCTATCTGGAAGGAACCCTGGCTAGATGATTTTTCGCATCTTGCCTTTGAAGTGACAAGGCTCTCTGCAGAGCCTGCATGTGCTGAGCGCTCAGATTTTCATTCTTGTTTCAGACCTGGAGAAGCGCAAGAATCCAGTGTGCCATTTTGTGACTCCACTGGATGGCTCTGTTGATGTAGATGAACATCGTCGGCCAGAGGTATGTAAAACCTGAGGAGCAGACTACTGAGCTCTAGAGTTTATAAGAGGATTTTCTTGTCCACTAGGAATGAAAGCAGCATAGCAATTCTTTGCTCTGACATCTTTATTTAGAAGCAACCATTAATACAACGCAGGTGTGCTGTTGAACCCATTTTTGTAAGCTTCTCATATTGAGATGATCAAGGTGCAACCAGAAGGACATTTATTATGTATGTAACTTATGTCTATGTTCTAGTTTAGTGAAACATAAGTCATAGAAGTGCAATTTGAACAGTTAAGTCTGTGACAGCCACTGCTCTCTTCTGGCTGGAGATTGCTGAAGTCAGTGGGAAATCAGTGGTGACTGTTTTTGGGATTGAATCTAAGTGAGCCTGTGACAGTTTTCTGTATCTATTTAATTGAGGAGGTATGATTTCTAGACAACAAGCAATTTATTTTTCTCTGTTAGGGTAACTTCACAAAAAGAGTGATGATGAGTTTGCATACTTCCATTTTTGTGCTCCTGTAAACATAAATGAAAACTAACATCTGCCCTCTGGCTCCATGCAGAAAACCAGTGAGGCAATATGTGGCTTACTGCATAACTCCAGAATAAATTATAACTTGGAGAAGTTCCAGATGAGTTTGTGGAACTGTTTCAGGTTTTTGAAAGAACAGTGTTGGTGTTTAACAATTTTTGACCCTCAAGCACAAGAAAGTTGTGTTAAGGCTCTCATTAGCCTGCTGTCCCCAACTTATACGCTGCTATCTGTGATACATTAAAGACCCACATTTTTTGGATCCTTTTGTTGCTATTAAGTGGCCTGCGAGGTCATGCTTCTCCCAGAGCTGTTCATCAGGTTTCTATTGCTTTGTGTCATTCTTAACAGTTTGTGTATGTGTGTGCATGTTCATGTAACCTTGTGAAATTCTTTTTGCCTGTTTTCTGCAGAACCGTGTTGTATGCTTTATACATTATATTTCAGTAAATTTATTTTAAAGGGTTTTTCTTCCATTTCTTAACTATTGATTGTGGTCGAGCCGATGCAGGAGATGCTGACAGTGCAGTCAGACATCATCTCTTGTTTGTTTGTTGTGGGAAAGATGAAGTTAGTACTGTCAGATTTGCTCTGTGATAGCTAAACTCTGGGACTGTGGGCTGCTGATACGTGAGTTCAAACAGAATTAGCATGCTTTCTTTCGCATTTTGTCTGCCTGAGTATTTACTTGGAAATTTATTGAACATTGAGCCAGTATGTGATTCCGTGTAATTCGTGGTATGTGTCTGTGTTTTCAGGCCATTGCAACAGAAGGGAAATACTGGAAACGAAGAATTGAAATAGTCATCAGGGAATACCACAAGTGGAGGACATACTTCAAGAAAAGGGTCTGTTGGTTTACACAGTGAAAGTAGCTTACTTGAACTTGATCAGTATGTTGTTGCTTTTTGCATTTTGATGTCACTTTTGCTAGCTTTCAAGAACACTTAAAACAGATGATAAACTAGTATAGGCATACTCATCTGATTAGTCCCGCTTAACCAAAAATTATTGTGCAGGGACTAATTGTGCATGACTGGGTCTTAAAAATTTTCCAAAATCAAGTCTCCTACTGGCATATACAGGACCTATTCTGACTTTAACATCTATTTTGTTCTCCTTTTGCAGTTACAGAAACATAAAGATGAAGATCTTTCAAGTTTGGTCAGGGTAAGTAATACTGCTGATAAGTGGCAGCATTTATGCCTGTAGAAGCTGCAATAAGTAACAAAGCTGTAACGTGCAGTAACTTGCTTTGATTAAAATGTAAAGACAAGCATCTTGCTTATGGCTTAATTCAGGTTAGACACTTCAATGTGCCTTAGAGAGAAATGTAAGACTTGTAGCTTAACTTGGGTATAGGGGAGGTTGAATGTAAAGTGCTGTGACAGAAGAAATGAGAATTAGTGTTGGGTGCACAGAAAGATCAGTCCCTTTGAGGGCTGGCACATCGTTTCATCTTGTTACTGAGTTGTAGCTGGTTCTACTGCCTTGCTTGTGTAACTGGATCTGTGAAGGTGGGTGCTACGCATTGCAGATCTTGCTGCTGCCCACAACATGGGCAAATAATGTGCCGGGATCCTAAAAAAGGCAAAATGTTTAAAGGAGCAATGGTATCACCATGTAGTGTGCCCCCTAAAGCCATCAAACCTACTTTGGACATATAAACTGATGCTCAGAAGCGCTGTTCTGATTTTTTTTTTTTCCTTTTTGGAGCTAAGCATAAATCTGTATCTGTTCCAGTTTCACAAAACTCTCAGCTGTTTTGGCCATGAGCTCCAGTGCACCATCACAATATGTTGGTGTAGTTGCAGCTGCGTGTTGGCTCAGCCACAAGAACATGACTGTGTGCTTTTAGTCTGCAGCAAATGCAAGGCAATGCAATTTAGCTTAGCCTGTAGTGAAGTATGGGTAAGCCAAGTCACATTGTATTGTCTTTCTCATGAGCTAAAAGCGCCCACAAGAATATCAACATACCTTGTGCAATGTCAGATTGCAATTACACTTAACTACATTTTGGAGATTCAGATACACTTCAAGACAGGAGTTGTTTGCTTTGGGTTTTTGCTGTGCATGTTGATTTAAAATCTTGATTCAAACCAAGGGATCGTTAAACTGAAAAAGTACACTTGTGATCAATGAAACTAGAAAGTGTTGATGAAGTTATTTTGTCTTACGTCCTTCTAGTCCGCATGTGTGTTTTGGGCAAAAACCTTTCCCAGAGTATTGTGGTATTCCACTGAAGTTTTCTGTTGTTGCTGAAATCAGTGAGCTGAAGTTGTTGTTGTATTAGAAGTACACTGATCTGTTTCAGTCCATTTGAATGGCTCCTAAAGGAGTTTCTTTTTCTAAAAATGTGAAAAACGAAGATTGTTTTTATATACTTGCACCTGACTGCTTTAGCGTTGTCTAGGCAGCCTGACTTTTCTTCCTTTCCTTTGGCAGGATGATGATGTGGTTCTCTGGCAAAAAAGAAGATATGGCAGAGAAACCCCTGTCCCTATGGAGGAAGGCAGCCTCTTGGATGCAGATATGCTTATGTCTGAGTTCACCGACACGCTGTTCTCCACACTGTCTTCACATCAGCTGGTTTCCTGGCCAAATTTCAGGGACATAGGTATTTGTTGGCTGTTAGCTATGTTGCAGTGGGAACCTCTAGAAGTCTGGTTTGTTGCTTTGCTGCTTTTCTAGTCCTGCCTAAGAACTTTATCTTCCATTGCTGATACAGGTAAAAATAGATCAGAGAATGTAGCTGTCTAATGCTTTATAGGTTACGGAATCCCAGTTAGTAATCTAAATTTGATTTCTGTCTTATCTTCTTATGTGCTGCTCCTAGCGTTGTCCTCTACTGTTGCTCTGAGTAAATCTGTACTGAGCAGTATTTACCTGTATCAGTGGTGAAGGCATTGTTATTTGTCTCAAAGCATATTTGTGTGTGTGTGTATTTTTAAGGGAATGCCCATGTATTTTTCTTCGGATGTGTCCCTTCAAACAAGTGCAAGTCACGTCTTCTGTAAAAGCAGTCCTAAGACCTACACAGTTCTGTCAAGTGCTCTCTAGCTCAGGGCACTGGCTGTCTAATGGGACAGCAGATGTCCACTATGCGTCATTCTTGCTGCGTGGATGTCTAAACTGTCTGAGCAACTCCAGGGCAACTGTGGTTTACGTGAAGTGTACTCGCGGCAAAATTAAATGGATGATGGTTTATTTTAAAATACGGTGCTGTGAGCTGTGGTGGTTCAGGTTGTGCTTCTCAGCAAGTTTATGTATTGTGCAGCAGGTGCAGGACAGGAGGTTTGGGAGCAGGAAGCGTCCAAGTTTGGCAATCCCCAGTTGTCAGAGCCTTCACGTTTCACCTTTCCCATTTTACTAGTTGAAAGTTTCATTCCCCAATGGTTTTGGTTTCAGAACTGTGCTGTAGTTCTGAAGAAAAGCAGATGCTCCGTTCACTTCAGCAGCAGTTTTTCTGTAAACATCTTGGCGAAGCCTGGCTGTGGAATATGTGTTGGTGTTCTAGCTGAATGCTGTATTCCTACTGTTGTTACTGTGCGGGTGATGTGAAGCTAATCTAATCTGTCTCTTGAATTTTCCAGCACACTTAGGAAATGCTGACATGATTCAACCCGGGCTTATTCCTCTCCAGCCAAATTTTGATTTTATGGATACTTTTGAACCTTTTCAGGGTAAGAATCAGAAATATAGTCAATTAATTTCTTTAAAATTGCAGTGATTTATGAACTGGTGTTTAACAGAATATTTAATGTTGCAGATGTCTGCTCTTTAGAAGGCAAGATATTTATGTGAAAGGTGAACACTTGATACATGTTTTCATTGTTCATTGTTACTGTGACCCCAGTCGTTGTCGTTTTACTTACCTGGGTTTGAGAGTCACTTTAGGATTGTTTATTCCAAGGTTTGAGCCTGGTTGTTAATCTGCCTTTCGAAAGAATAGCATTTAGACCTTAAGTCATTGGGTAATTAAAGACAGAACATCAGATGTGGACAGGAGAACTCACAGAATCTCTAAGGTTTTCCCATTTAATACTTCTTAGTGATGAAGTGATTTAACACTTTGTTTGCTCGGACCAGTTTCTGGTCTTGTACAATTTTCTGATACTCAAGAACTACTTAGGACATTGAACTACTGCTGACAACTTTGATGGTTACGGACCTTCATGGAAGTCAAAAGTTACATCTGTTTGCTGGACCTGCATGCAGTCTGCGTCAGATAACTGAATTTTCTGGGACTGCATTGAGAATCAGCCCTTGGCTATCTGTGTGTGGGTGAACCTGAAACAGCAGACTCATTTTTGTGTTGTCCTCAGCATGCACGAAAGTTGAAGACTGCCCTGGAGAAGTAATTTCCTCTGGAAGACAACAATTCATTGCTCAGTCAGCAGCAGTTTTATAAAGCAAAAGTCTCGTGGTTTTATTATTTGCTAAATAATACTTACAATCCTCTGAATTTTAGTATCTAGCAATGCTGTACCTTGAGTGTGAAAAGTAGAAAATTCATAGGTGATTTTTCATATTTCAGATTTATTCACACCCAGTCGTTCCAATAGTTGTTTCCCTTCGGTGTCTGCTGTCAGCTCAGCTACAACAGACAGCAGCAGCCATTCTTCCCAGGTAAGAGAGGTTCTCAGTGTTTAAAACAGCCTCATCTCAGACACGTAGGTGCTATGAAGACTCTCAGACATGAGCCGTGTCCTTCTCGGAAGAAACGCAGACACGAGTTTTGGGGGTCATGTCTGAATCTGTAATATTTTTCTTTTCTGTCAGTCTCCTGTCCTGCCGTCAGGTTCATTGCCCAACACGCTCCCATCAGGTGACATCAGTGATGGACTGATTGCTTCCTCAGTACCTGCTCCTGTCATTCCTGATGTTGTCACTGACCAGTGTTCCAGCATTAGAAGCGGGGGATCTTTCATACAGCCAGCAGACTTCACTCCTGACTCATCTCTCAGCGGGCCACAAACTTTTATGCCAGTGTTTCAGACACCTTTGCCACTGCTTCAGCCTGCGACACAACAGCACCAGTCCCCGTTGCCTGCAGTGCCTCTGAATTCCAGCTTAAGCTCTCCAGCAACTGCGTTTGCTGCACCAGAAACCCAGAAGTTTGGCCTCTGTGAATCTACAGTTATCACCCACACAGCTTCTGCTACGTTGACCCACAATGCCCCTGCCACCACCTTCAGCCAGAGCCAGAACCTTGTCCTAGCAACGCAGCAGCCAGGTGCAGGAGTGCCTTGTAACCTGACTTTCCAGACTACTGTCCTGCAGGGGCAGCCCCGGCCCCAGCTGCAGTCTCAACTGACATTTGCACTCCCCAAAGCTGTTCCTCTGGCCAGTGCTGGGACAAGGCCTAAACAGTCACAAAAAATAGTGCCTGCTCCAAAGCCTGAAACAGTGTCCTTATTGGTAAAGAATGCCTTCATCACCCCAGGTGAGAAGCATTGGTGGATTGATGGCTTTTCTGGTTTTTCTTTTCTGAGTGGGGCTAGCAGGAGGGAGAGACCTTCTTGCTTTTCTTGGTTTACGGTAATAAGTAAAAATATAGCTTCCTGAGGGTGTCCAAGGAACCCCTGCATCCACTGGTGTGTGGCTACACTGTTCAATGGAGTGCTCTGACTGGTGTGAGGGTTGGAAGCAGTTTAGGTGTGAGTGGGAAAAGCCGACCGGTGAAAGGGATTAATTCCTTGTAAACTTTGTGCTGGGCTGTATAGATGCATCAGCACATGAGATGACTGGAGCTCTGTGCTCCTGCCCCATAGAAACCTTGGTTTTGATGTTTAGTGCTGGTTTGCTCTGAGGAGCAGAGCTAATCATTAAACCACAATAGAGTAGGAGATGGTAGATAGATAGTGTGGGGTAGAGAACAGCAGATCTGTCCCTGTCACTGACTCATCTAGTGGCCCTGGACGGATCGCTGTGCCTGCCTGTGCATCATCACACTCTGTAGTACCAGGGTACTGGTATAGATCCTTCGGTAATACTTTGGATGTATTCTGATATTCGTCTTAGGTGTGCCTGAAACTGAGACTGAGTAGTGTTGGCTAGGGAGCAGCTGTTGAAGTCAACCACGGCATTTGGTCCAGCTGGAAGCATGGGAGTGTGCTTCTCATCCACCATCAGTGCTCGCTAGAAAGACCATGGTGATGAGAATCAGCCCTTCCAGTGGGGAGGGAGTAAGAACAGGCAGAGGGAGCTGGAGATCTTAGTCTCAAGCAATCTACAAACTCTTGAGATGCTGTCAGGAGCACGTGATTTTCAGTTCAGAGTATGAGTGCCTAACTGATATGCTGGGACCTCCACATTGGGTGTGATTTGAAGCCATTGGCACTGCACAAGGCTAAGAATAGCAAGCGTGAGCAGAGAGAGTTTTGCTTGTGGTGGTTCTTGTGGGAAAGCTCGAGGCTAGAGCAGAACAGGCAGTACACTTTTTCTTGGGATTATTGCACACTGTTTTTAGACTTGTGCTGGCTGGGGACCAAGTGACTTCAGCCGCCTGAAATGTGCAACAATAATCCAAGAAAAACCCTGCCTGGAGGAGTATTGTTCAACAGACTTTTACTAAGGAGTAGGTGTGTCTGCCAGGGCCTGGCATTGTGGTTACCCACCAAAAAAATAAAAAATCTCTGTTCAGGAGTAGAACGGACCCAAGGATGGATTTCTAGCATGTCACTGGGAACAAAAGCAAAAAAGTTATAAAGCAAGAGTCCACGTACCTTCAGCAGTCAAGACATGCATTTCTCACCTAGTAAAGCATTGTAGGCAACTCTCATTTTCAGAAAGCCTTTGCTCTTAGCTTTCTTAGTGCTTCCTGGATTGTTCCTCACTCCATACATCACTTTCCCAGTGCTTCATCGGTTACTTCTAGACCATCACAACAAATGGCTTTATCTAGGTTTAAAGTTGTTGCTGTTTTTCATTTCTGTAGTGGAATGTGTTCAGCTGTCACAGTGCTCCTAGACTACTGGGACATCAAGCTCAGAGGTCAAATCCAAGATTTTATGTAGACTGGAGCTTTATTTTTGGCAATAAAGCAAACATCAGTACTTGTAACTGAGGTATTTATGCCTCTCATTTGTGTTCAGGACAAACAAATAATCTTGTGACTATAAAGCGAATTGTATTATAACCTGTGTTAGAAAGGGGTGTATAACGTTTACTGCCCTGTGATATAAGGACTCAAACATATGCACAGATGGTCTCATCAGGTGCAAGACTTCACATGGGAAAGAACTCTGCTATCACCGCTTCAGGATAAATGTTCTGATTTTGAGCGGAATGTCTGCAAAAGATGCATGTGTAGGATAGAAACATGAAAAATGTAAAGGGGCGTCTAAATATGTGCTGAAAGTTACAGTTACCCGCATGTGGAAGTCAGAAGTACCAAGTTTGTGCAGCAGCATTAATGCCCTGGTAAGAGCAGACTCTTTAGCTCAATGGAGATGTCATAAGTCCAGCTGAACTTCTGTGAACAGTGAAAGAGTTGTGATTCCAGCTTTGTATGTGGGAATGCTCAGATAAAGAATGAGTTCCCTGTATCAGAGTGACAGTGCTCTCTGCCAGATATACCCATGCAAGGGCTGACAACGGTTTTGTGCCATCCACAGGCCTTTCTGAGAAAGGCTATACAGAAACTTCAGCTGATTCAAAGCATAGTTGTTAGTCCCAGATGACACAGAAGGGGAGAGGACATTAGCTGTCCTGCACCGTCTCCCTGTCCTGCTGTGTGTGTCCTTCAGTATCCTGATCGTAAACTGCAGAGGGGTAGGTTGACAGTGACTGAGCTGTTGTGACACTTCATGCGTCTTGACTTCATTAGTACAGAGGAGAGCTGAAGCCAATACAGGCTGGAATGAAACTGAGTAGTTTGGGTTTAGTTTTTGTAAAAAACATACAGAAACTGTGTCTTTGCATGATTTGTCCCTTAGTAACAATGTAGGATGGTTAGTCATGTTCTCTCTAATGTCTGGCCAAGAACAATGTCAGCGTTAATGCCATGTTAATAACTGTACATCTGCGTTGGTTAAATCGAGACCTTAACAGATTTATGTTAGACTTGAATACTGTAGTGGTGAAAAAGCTTTAGAGCAAGGATCCTGATTTTTGTAATGGGGGCAAGCCTCCTGTACAGACTCTTTTTGAGAATTTTTTGTGACTTTCTCTGCAGAGACAATGCTGCTATTCACAATTATCCCTAATGCTGCAAAACTCCTGGTTCTTCAGCCTGTTTTCTGGCATTTTGGTGCTAATTCCCAACTGCATTGGGTTGGTTTCTGCCATTGACCCTTTCTGGGTCAGCAGGGCAAGCCTGAGATCCAAGAAGTATGGATGTGAGAGGAGAGGTGAAGGTGATCCTCCTTCTGTCAAACCCAGCTCTGACAGAGTGATGACACGTTGTACCTCCCTAATTTACTCAGTACCTATGTCAATTCACCTTGAAGCAGTGTCAGTGACGCTAGAAGCCTCACAAATAACTGGTGTGTTAGAGTCGTTTGCGCTGGATTAATGGGATTGAGTTTATAAAAGAAAATGGTGGCACTTTGCATTGCAATGAAATAGTACCAAATAGGTGCCCGTTAATCCATTCCCCTGTTCAATGGCAAGTTATTTCATACAAAATAATCTCCAGCTTTTTTTTTCTTTTTGTCTCATTAACTATTCTAACTCAATTGTGTTCTTCAGCTGCCTTTCAGGGACAGTCCAGAACTGTGATTGTAACTCCAGCACCTTTAAAAAGAGAGGGGATTTTGACGCCAGCCACGTCTCAGTCTAATGTTGCAATTGCACCAGCTGGAATTGTCAGAGTAAGGAGAAGAAAAAAAAATATATTTGTTTTCTGGGCCTGTTATTTGCAAGTAGTTAGAGCCGTAATATGCTCAGGAGGGTAACTTGTCCACTAAATCTCACCTGTTACCCAGCGTATGCGTTCGTGCATTCAGCATTACGTTTGCTTATTTTTAATTTAGCTACTTTATGGGCCTGGAAGCACTATCTAGTCTTCACAGACTCTGTCTCACGCAACAGTAAGATTACAGAGGCATATACACACAGTACTATGAATGGGGATGGTTTGTGCTTTTTCTTAATTGTGCAGAAGCTAGAAGGAACCCAGGGTGCTCACCTTTCCATTTACGTACTGGAAAGCATGCCTTGAGCATGTGAGTGGGTTTCCCAATATGTTGTATGCAGGAAGATGGAAATAGATTTTAGCATATTATGCTGTTGATGTGTTGTAATACTGCTTTAAGTTTTGAAAGGATACTGGTCTCTTGCCAGAAGTCTGACTTCGGTGCCTGCCAATTCCTTATGTGTTAGCCCTTGTTTCGTGTCATCAGATTGTTAATCATGTATTAATTTGCTACTTTTAGTGAAAGGCAAGGTAACAAATCTCTCTCTCTCTCTTTCTTTCTCTCTATCCCCCCCTTTCTCCTTTCTCTCATCCCTTCTCTCCCTCTGCCCCCATCCCCCTCCTTCCTGCTCTCTTTTTCTTTCTCTCTGTTTTTCTCTGTGCTATTTCTATGCTGTTCCCAGGCTCCCGGGGTGACGGAGTTCCGTAGTAACATTCTGGTTGGTCCAGCACAGCGAGCACCAAGTAGTCAACAAACCCCGTCCACAGTCTCACATCTCTTCTCTCCTAGTGTAGTCCAGGATGTGTTGGTGAAAGGAGAGCAAATCCCTTCCCACAGTAGCAGTTCACAAGTTCCCTCACCTACACCTAGTAAGTTAGAAAGCTGTAAGCATTCTCTCTCCCCTACACATGTACGTGTGTTTCCATTCATTAGGCAGGGTATAAATGGGCCTTGAGCATCCTTGGATAGTTTTTGAAGAAAAAGCTTTTTTGACCCTTCTACCCTGCAGCTTTGGTTGCATCCAGTTGTTTGCAATTTTTGTCTTAAACTACTGTGCACCTTTCCCACAAACTGCGATTTTGTGCTTCCTGTAAGTGGCTCCTTTCTAAAAGGATCTACTGTCACAGTCACCAAGAAATTAAACCCGTTTGAAAGGCATCTGTGTAGGAAGTGCTGAATAGGTTTGTTGTTCAGTATCATAACTATAATTTTGATCGGAGGATCTCAGACACAATCATTGTTAACAGTAGGTAAGTGCAAAGACTCCTTTTGCATGCACGGTGATAGAGCGGTATCTGGGCCAGTTTTAGAGACATATGCTGGTTTTGCTGGTAAATGGCTTGTGAGGCATCAGAGCCTCAAATGGGATGGAATTGCAGTGTACAGGTTCATGCCTTTGCTGAAATGTGCGTGTATGAAAGGAGTATTACATATCATTATTTGGGATGTATTAGCCTTGTGCTGTGAAATACTAAGCTTTCCCAGCAATCTTGACATTTTCTAGCATGTGGTTGCTGCATCAATGAGCGTAATTTGGTTGCCAACTGCATTTCAGTTCAATTCTGAATAGAAACTTCTCAGCAGTTACATTTGCTTCAGAAAGTTGTTTGTTAATGTGTCTTGTCTTTCTTCCTTAATGAAGGCCGAGACTGTCAGAATTCAGGCCAAGCTTCCCCCTGCACCTCTGAGCAGAGCCCCAGTCCACAGTCTCCCCAGAACAGCTGCTCAGGAAAACCTGCCACTGACCCTAACATGGCTGCGTTTAAGGTGTGTGTCCTTTCCTTTGAGGTGTTTTTCTTTGCCTTTGTAGCTGCTTTTCTGCCCTGATGTCTGAGCATGGACTAGAGAGTAAGTTGTGCTTCAGAACAGTGGAGTATTTGTGCCTCAGGCTTAGCTTGTGCTGCATCTGTGCTGCTCTGTTCAATTTAAAATGTCAGACTTTAATAATATACTCTGCTCCTTAGGGATGTGTCACCAGAGGGGCCAGGCTTAACTGTACCTCTGCAGGTCCTTATGGTTGTGACAGCAGTTCCTGTAGTGGCTCACAGGAGTGTTATGACAAGTCTCAGTTTACTTGGTCAAAGGTTTCAGGCTTAGTTTTCTAAACCATGGCTTTTTGCCATTGTTCTGTTGGGGCTCTTCAGTCCGCAGGGCTCTGGCCATCACTGGAGAGGGAGTTCTTGACCTGCTGTGTTACTTGCATGTCTCCAGTGATGCTATGCTGCTCCACAGAGAAGCAGCTCCACAGATTCTACAAGTTACAGCTGTAAAACACTTCGAGAATTATTGGGGTAAGAACTCGACGGTTTAGAGAGAGCATCTGAAAACTAGCTGTACCTCGTACACAAGCTGACCTTGTCAGAACACTTTCTGATGGGTATGAGAAGCTTATCCACAAAAACGACCAAGGCAGGACAATCAGCTGTAACCCGCTCATTCGTTCTGTTGTGAAAGGGAGTTTTACTTAACCATTTTGCAAGTGCCAGCCCCTTTTTGGCTTCTCTGTCTTTGTATACTTGTCAACTTGATACTATATACTTGTATACTTGTCAACTTGATTACTCCCAGGGCAGAACGGTAAGTTTAAACACTTGCAGCCTGTGATTGCTCTCAATTCTCGTTCTGTTGCAGAGAAGAATCAGAACGGCCCCTTGCTGAGCATGCTGCAAGTTACTCATAAAAGTTTGCAGTTATTTGCTTGGCATAAATGCTCACAAACGGTAGTAGCAGCCTGTTCTTGCTGCTAGAGAGCAAGTTACCAAAGGAACAAATTATTTGGACTGGCCGATGGTGGGAAAGTGGCCACTAGATGGAGGAGTGTTCTTAAAAGTAAGGACGCTGCAACGAGGTAGGCTTTATAGCCATTTAAACTCACCTGTTTTGACAGGAATTGCCTTAGATGTGTACTGTTAGTAACTCTTTTGTAAGAGAAGAGAGAAACAGTGGTGTTTGCCAGTCTCTAGGTGTATGTTCTTTTGCTCCTCTGCATTGTTTGTTAGGCTAAACAGTTCTGTATTGCTGGGTAACATTGTTTTTTCAGTTTGGCAAGCATAGAGGGCACTGGAAATACCAGTTCTACTCTTGAACGTGTATTTTCCGTGGTTTTAGGAAGCCACTTTGCTGCTTTATTACATTGTTTTCCCCCATTATAAAATGGGGTGATGGTGAGCTACTGCAGGAAAGCCTAGCTCTGCCGAGAATGCATTCTCAAAGTGCGAACTCCTTATTTTCTTCCAAGGATTTTGGTAGAAACAACTTCTAAGTTTTTAATGCTACAAATGAAAATGTTAATTTCTGACAAAGCCTTCATCCTCAGGATGGGCTAGAGTTGTGGATTCTTTTTTCGGTTTTGTTTTTCTCCTATTGCCTGCTACATCAGTGGACATTATATATGTATTAGGAATAAATTATATGGACTGTTTTACACTTAAAGACTTCAACAAGATCCTAACTAATTCTATGTGTCAAAAATTGGAATTTGACTTCAGAAAAGGAAATTGTGTAACAGCCTTAAATAGGAATTTTTACTTTAGGAAGAAAACCTTACAAGGTTTGGAATTGAATTTAATACACCTGACACTTCTAATAACTTAAATAATTTTTTGCAAATTTATAGTCACGTGGCTTTGACTGGGAAGACTGTGAATGGCACAATTCAACAAAAATGACACCGTGAATTTGAATAGCTGAAATAGTTGTAGCAGTAGAACGGTAAAGGAGAACAGCATAGACTGAGCTAACTTTATTTATGCAGAATCGAAGAATGAACCATATTTCAGAACAAAAACGAAGGCATAATATCAAGATTGGTTTCAGTACTCTGAACAGCTTGGTTTCAGCCAACTCTAAGTCGGTAAGTAACTTGGCAGTACCGAGTCTAATATGGAATATAAGAAAGCCATTCTACAAAGACTTACTAATAAATTTAATCTCTTCACTGTTGACTGAGAATGTCAGTCAGTTAAGATACTTGAACTGAGGGACTTGGAAAGGGATGGGTGATAAATCCATGGCTTATAGGCAAAAGAGTGTCTGAAAGCGCTTCATCTTTTAGACATTGTTCTTCTCACGCAGCTTCAAACGTTGAACAAGTCTTGTCTGATGAGATGCTGCAGCTTCAACGCCACCAGGGAAAGAAGAAAAACTGATCTTTACGATCCTTGCTCTTGGGACCCCAGTAATGAAGATTTTTGTCACGTTTGCAGCATAAGATGACTTTGCATTTGCCGTTATGTCACCTTTCTTCTGACATACTGGGTTTTTGTAACCATTCTGGATGGGTTCTTGTCCCCATAGCTGGACTTGAGAAAGCTACTGTCCACCAAGTATTGTAAGCTTATTCTGCCTGAACCAAGAGCCGGCCAGAAGCCAGGTAGATGCTGTTGGTACGATGCTGGGCCTGGCTTAATATATACCTTGACTTTTGGCCTGAGCTTATATACGCACCTATGAACACAACTGGTTAGCTTAGGCTTCATGCTATGCTAACCACAGCTGTGCTGTGTATGGTCAGCTGAGAGCACGGCAGAGCAACCTCGTGTGCCTGGAAATACTGTTGAAACATGTCAGTGAGCCAAAGAAAGAGCAAAAATGTCTGGGAAGTGTCTAAAACTTCCTACAGTGATGAGACCTCTACCTCCCAGGAGGAGTCAGGAGCCTGGCCAGTTCAGATAATTTTGAAAATCCCTCTAGGTCTCTTTACATCTAGTATCACCCGGCTGCCTTTAAGAATTTGGCCCTGTGGCCACAGCCTTGCAAATATTCTCAGGGCTTTTTTCCCCGTCACCTGCCTTTTGTGCATAGATTTACAGAGAAGAAAATTGCCAGCTGACTTCTCATTGCCAAATGGCTTTGTCCAAATTAAGAGCATATTCTGGCTACCTAGTTAACTGAGTTCACTAAATTGAAATTAAAATAATTGAGACACAGGCTTGCCTGCACAACGAAGTTCTGAATGTCCATTAAATACCAGTACCTTCTGGAACATGGGAAATAAGAAAGTTTATTGTGCCGCATGTTGATTTGTTTATGTAATTTTTAGTTTTATGCATTTAGGCCATAAGTTGTCAGAATTTCACTTCCTGATTTGAATAGACTGTTTTGAAAGGTTGTCAGTTTTGAAAACTCCGCTTGAGTAAAATGTCTGATTGTTTTATTTCTCAAGTTCAGATTTTTAATTAGTTCCTCAAAACTGAAGAGTTTTGAGAAACATCAGTGATGCTGTTTCTGCTCCTTTGGTGATAGCTAGACTGTGTTACCTTCTGTTTAATAACGTTAGGTTTCCCAAACTAAATAATCCGTGTCACCAACTTCAAACAGTTAATCTAACAGCACTATAAATCTACCAGCAGATGTAGCACATCCTTCAGTACTTAAGTAAGAATTGTAAATTTTAAGAGGATAGGTAATGAAATGAAACATTTTAAATTATTTAAATACTTCTTTCAACAAAGTAGCAAAAATGTAATTTGCAGAAGAAAACAACCGCTGCAACCATGTTTCTCTGTACAAGTGTGCAAACAGGAGTCGGAGAAATTACGAGTTTAGTATTACCTTAAGTGTTTCGCTCTGCCTATCTGTGTGCTTTTGCACACTGTCGGGAAGCTTAAGAAAAGGTGCTGAAGTGCTTTTCTGGGCGTTGCAGCAGGTTAGGGGCAAACTCTTCATCTGTCTAGCTTTGTTCCAGAAAGTGAGCTCTATGTTTGTGTTTGGTCTAGATCAGCCATGCAATCACGCTCCAGAAAACAGTAGAATATATCGCTAAACTACAGCAGGAAAGAACACAGATGCAAGAGGAAACCAGGCGCCTTCGGGAAGAAATCGAGGAGCTAAACGCTGCCATCATGTGAGATTTGGGGAAATTTCTCTAATGAAGCAGAGCAGCTTGAATGTTGCTTTGGCTAGCAGTAGGGGATGTTTGCCTCAGATGTCGTGCCGAACAACAGATGGGTATTGAACAGAAGTAGAGTTGCTACCAACTTCCAAACAAAAAGCAGAATTGCTGTGGGATGGGCATTGGTAGCAAACTGTGTGGATTTTCAGCATGCTCTGAGCATGAATGCACAACAGTGGCAGCATCAGAAAAGATGCATTGGGTCCCTTAGAATAATTCTGAGGAGAAGCCAGTGCCCATGGTTTTTTAAAGCTAGACTCACTGGGTGATCAAACACTCTTACTCTTCATGATGGCTTTGCTGCAGTTTTCTTTCCAAAGTCAATTTTTATAGGAGAATATGGTTGAGTACTGAAGACACAGGACATGGAATCAAGGAGCTTGCCACTGGCTGAACATAACCCTGATAAGTGACTTCACCTTCCTGGTGCCTTATTTTCCTCTGTGCGTTTTGAGAACCCCAGTAATTTTTCTTCCATCTACAGAAGTGTTAGGCTTAGGCATTATGTTAGACCTACCAGCAAATCAAAATCCTTTTATTTTTCTTTAAAAGTATGATGATGTCTGTTTGGTTTTATTTTAAATCGGTCTGTTTCTTAGGAATCTCTGTAACATTTTCTTCTGTAACATTGCTCAGGAGTAACTGTAAATTTTTCCTTGACTCCTAATGTGCCTTTTTCTAATTGGATGCCCAAAACTACTTTTCCATGTTATACTTTGTTTTCAGTTTTGTTGCTTGTGATAAGAAGTGTGTAGCAGCTTGAGAAATTACTTTGCTGCATGAATGTAGACAAAATTGATGGGAAAACAGTATGTATTCCTGGCTATAAGAATTACATTCTCGGGGGGGGGGGGGG
>VZSC01018790.1:247321-264292 GCA_013398225.1 Steatornis caripensis
GGGGGGGGTGGTGTCATGCGCTGGGAAGCCACCTCGGTCAGGGATACTGGGGATACACACTTTCCTCTTGCAGTAGTTTAGTCTGGAAGAGAAGTGTGTCCTTTCTGGTGGGGATTCTGACCTCAGGACATCTTTTCAGTTCTTGTCAGCAGCAGCTCCCTGCTACTGGGGTTTCCATAACACGGCAAAGATTTGACCACATGAGGAGGATGTTTGATGAGTATGTGAGAAGCAGGACCCTGCAGAACTGGAAGTTTTGGATTGTATCCTTTTATATTAACCTGCTGAACTTGAGGTTTCGTACTAATATATTTTGAGCCAAGAGCTCTGGATTCTGATGCTGTGCCTTTAAGCCAAGTTATTTAAATAACTTATGTCCTCAGTTTGCTTTCATGTCTGTATGTGGATATGAATCCTTGCCTTATAGGCTGTCATGAGGTAGAACTTGTTCACCTTAAAGTATGGGAGGTAACTTAAAAGTAAAATGCAACGCAAAGGCAAGGTTTTCTTGGTGGGTTATTATACTGCAAGAAATGTTTAATGGACTGCTTCTGTAACTGTAGTGCTTGTAGTCTTTTGGAAAAACTGAACAGAGAATAACAAAGATTTTTTTGGGAAAAATATATTGCAAACAGTTACTGAAGCTGTTGCAACGGCACTTTTAAAAACTTGCACGTTTCTCTTCTTTCCCCACCCCTTTTTTTCTTTTTTCTTTTTTTAGTTTTGTCTTTTGTTACAACAGTGAATCAACTTCGTTCCTCTTTGCTTCTCCAATGCTAGCAGCTGTGCTTGTAAGAGAATGATAATACAGGGGGTAGAAAGACAAACTGAATGAAACCATTAGCTGCATTTGTGCTGTGCTGCGTAGACTTAACTAGTTTGGATCAGACATTATTAGCTTGATTCAGTTAGTAATTAGCAATGAGCAGTACTATTAACCTTCCCTTTTTCCCGTTAAACTTCATACGTTCCTATAGCTCTTCATTTGCAGTTTATATTTTGTATGTCTGTGTTCTGTGCTGGTTGTTTCCCTCTAACTACCTGGATAATATGAGTATGTACTTGCGTGCTTGTGCGTGCATGAAGTGCAGCATTTTTAATACTTCAATATGTGAAAATGCTTGCTTTGGTGTTTCCTGGTTTATGTTGGCCCTACAAAGACACTCATCCTTTTAGGAAACAATTCTTAGCAAGATCTCACGTAGTCTCTGATAACTTAGAGCTGGTGCAGCTGTGGAACTTCTGGATTTTCCAGCACTATTAACTCCGGAACAATTTCAAGTGAATTAAGAAAATAGAAATCTTTAATATAACAATGAAAATGGTTATTTAAAGACAATCCTGCACATGTTTGCTGATGGGATAGTGTACTTATTTTATGCTCCTCCAATAAATACGTTAAATAGCTCCAGCGTTCAGAGGTGAGACACTTCTACAAAGTGGCAGAGGGTTACCAGGGATGAAGATGCAATTTTGGGTCTCTGGGTTTTGTATTATTTGGAGAAAGACAGAGGCTTTTATAGTCGGTGAAAGAGAAGGTTGATAGGCAAAGTGTTCCCAAACTTCCTTTTACGAGTCAGGATGTAACTGAGACGGAACAGTGTTCTAACAGCTGGATTGAATCCTTAACGCATGCTGACATATTTCAGAATGTCTTGCAGTAAAAGCTGACGAGATCCAGGGGTGAGTGCTAATAAAAAAATCTCCTCCTCATGAAATGACTGTGTGAGAGGCAAGAGCAGTTTCATTACAAATATGAAATGCCGTGGTTCCTGTTGCATGTAGGAGGGAAATGAGTAACCTGGTCTTGGGCTACTGGAGATAACCCAAGAATACAATACTCTTGAAGTATTAGACTATCGATAGAATAATACCCATGTTGTTGTTCCAGTCTCTCTGTAAAAGTCTGTAAGGGCATGCAAATCCCCTCAAGTATCCTAGGCAATTGTTAGACCTATCTTGATTGTCAGCCACAGTAAGAAAGATGGGTGTGCATGACAATGCTGAGATTGGTTTGGGCCACATTCTTACATGCTGCTGACTGTAGTCAGAAAATCCCATCTGGAGTAACGTGGTAAAACCACAGATTCTGAGCCTTTAGATGAGTGTTATCATCCATCCAGCTTCTGAAATAAATGTACCTGTAAGCTGGAATCTACTTGGTGGATTATTGTGGCAATGTTATAAAAAACTGCTTAGAGTTCAAATATGGTGACCATTCCAGGACAGCTCATCTGAAAGCCTGGGAGCTGGGGCCAACTGAGTCTTGCGGTGGTGCTCTGTACGTTTTAATACTCTACAGGCTAAGAATTCTGTCTACTCCGTTTCTGCCAGGAAGGTAGTTGCTAACTCCAGGCCCACCCTTCCAAGCTGTGATGACAGAGAGCCGAAAGAAAAGCTTGACAGTCCTCAGCTTGCTACTACTGTTCTGGTCCATATAGATGCAGATCAGCAAGTCTGGTCCTTGGTGTGGGAATCCTTGCCACACTATTGATTATCTCTGAGAATATGCTAATGTACTTTGAGGTCTTTGTTTAGCTGCAGTAGCAGAGAACTTGATTGTTTGCTGAAAAAAATGTGCCTGAGAAATTGGCTGAATACTTGCACTGTTGGTCTGTGCTGGACTCAGTATTGCCAGACAAGATTCATCAAGGTACCCCACCTTGGATGCATCTGTGGTGTGCTATGGTAAGTGGTGTGGCTACGCTAAAGCGGCTGTATCCTCCTGCTATGAAAGCATCAGTGTTATATGAAAAAGGTGACAACGAAGAAATTGAATGAATTACATGTATGTAGAAGTTTCAGATACTCATGTGCTTGCAACAGAGCCACAGCATGCAGTTGGCTTGTAGGAGATCGGGTAAGTTGTACAGGAATTTTGCAAAAAATAACGAGTATCCCTAGGAACTGAGGTTAAATTTTTTTACTTTGTCTTAGTGTTACAGATTTCCAAAAATGTTTTTTGAAATGTTGCAGTTGCTTTAGTAGTTGAAGTCCTTTTAGAGGTCCATTGCTTTCTCTGCTGACTGAGCTGTGGTAGCCTTTCCCATAGAATGTTTTGAACTCCTTCTTTGTTGTCTCCCTTAACGTTTGTTGATTTGCAGTTCAGCATTATTATTAAGCCATTGTTTGAGTCCTTCAATGGGATGGTTTCCACAACAAGCCTTAAGGATCTGAATCAAACTGCAATGGCCTGGTTGGATCAGCACTGTTCTCTTCCTGTTGTGAGGCCAAGTAAGTGAAGTTCTAACCAGCAGTTACTCGAGATCATAGGAAGTGAGTTCATATATAATACCATCTCTTGAAAGTCAGAGGATGACAAAGAAAGCACACGATGCTGAACATGACTTCTAGTTCCTTTTTATTATCTCAGTGGAAAAATAAGGACCTCTTTTGACTGTGAAGACCTGTGGTTGCATGCTTAACACTGACCAGAAAAAAAAAATGCTGAATATAGATACCAGAATTTAAACAGTTTCAGGCTGCATTCAAATGTGAAGTACTCTGCTCTAGTTGGAGTAAGCTTGGAAGTGTGATTTATCTCATTATGAAGGCAGACTTCTGAGATTTTTCTTCAGCTTTGGAATGACCACCTGTTTGAACATGATTGCTTGATCCTTTCCCCCTTGCAATTCAGCAGATATTTACAATTTACAGTCGTTGCCAAGTGGTACTCTCTTTTGCAGAAGAAATAGGTGGGTTTTTTTTAAAAGTCCTAGATTTCCATTCCTTGTTCCCTGGGCGCAGTTCTTGCACATCTCTGTTTGTTGCTGTTGCTGTGTGTGGAGATGTGCGTGTTTTGCAGAAGTATTTCCATAATTCTGTCATGCGTAACAGCCTTGCAGTACCTGCACACTATCCTGCATGGATCTGTTTGCAGTCAGACTAATGGCTTTTCTTGATACTTTTCTGACTTTTTTTTATAGTGGTGCTGAACTCCCTCCGGCATCTAAGTACAACCACCTCAATTCTGTCAGATCCATCGCGCCTGCCAGAGCAAGCAGCTGAGGCGGTTAGCAAGGTGAACAAAACAGCTGGCGGAACCTAACAACCAAAGACGATGAGTTGCTTCTACAAGGGGTGGAGAACCTGCCAGTCTAGCAGCCTGGCCAGTCTCCTTTCAGTTGGTGCACTTTAGAAAGAATTCTTTCCATCACCCGCGGTGTTGTTCAGGGCCTCTGGCTCTGCCTTCAGAATATGTGGAAGTATGATGCAACGTTGTCATAACGTTTTGATTCCTCTTCAGTGCTGTGCTGTACTCCGTTAAGTAAGAAAACACCGAGCTCAGGTAAATTTGGCAGGTTTGAGTCCTGCAGGCAGCAATATATCTCCATCAATGCAGCATGCATCTGTATGCAACAAACATATTTCTATGAAACAGCTTCAAGTACTAAGTTCTCTGAAGTGTAAATCTTGTACAGCAAGGAATGTTCTCTTAAAGGTGAAATTACTCTCGATTTCATAAAACAAAATGTGCTTTTTACTTTGTTTTCTGGTATTCAGTTCCACTTGTTTTACTTGAATAGTGAAAACTGTTGAACGGGATTGTATTAAAAACCAAAGGAGAAGAAAAATCCATCAACGATGTCTACTCATGGCAAAAATACTAGAATTAAAATCTCAGGCTGTGTTTTGTGTATTTTTATTTTAATGAGTGTATCATCACATACAATCAGTTTCAAGACGTGCTTTATTTTTTAGCAAATAAAGTAGCTAATTCTTAGCAGAGTTCAGCTGCCTTCCTCGGAAAGTGCGTGCATATAAAACACATCCATAGATGAATGTAGTAGTGCTTCAGAGACAAGAATTGGGTTTGTAATGTTAAGAAATTGGCTTTTTTTGTTATCTCAGAAACTATATCAAACCAGTTCTTCGGTTATTCATCTTTTTTGCTTGTTCTTTTTGCCTTCTATCTGAAAAACCTGAAGGACTTGGCTAAATTTGATCTGTATGGGAAGGTAGTGTTCAACCTGAATTATAAAGCATCTAAAAACATGTTTAAAACCCAAAATACTGCATAACATTTTTCTGTGACAGTCCCAGCAAGTGCTGCGCTCTGCTGCAGATAAACTTAGTCTCGTTACAGCAGTGGTAGTCTGTCCATCTTGAGACAGCACTGGGGTATTCATTCTGGCTGATTGTTCATAGTCTGGAATGATCCTGTGACCCTTGTAATTCCACTCATTACTTGATTCTGATTCTGTGGAGCTATGCAAACTCTCAGTAACTTTTTGCTTGTACCTCCCCTGAGTAGTTTTCTTCCAGCTTCAAAGGTAGACTGCCTAGCAGTGATTAGCAGGCTATCACAGTGCTAAAATGAGGGGGGCGGCTAAAACATTTGTGCATTGCACATGCTTAAATGGGATCAGTAGGTTCTCCCTTGGGGGATGTAGGTTTTCTCTGCGATGTCCCCAACCTTCTCCACTTGGTGGGCCAAAGTTTAAAAAGGAACAATAGACTTGGGGAGTGGGACTAAGCACAGGGAGTATTGTTCGTTCTTATTTGTCCCGAGATTTTGCAGCTAATGGCTTTCATTGCAGAGTTCACTTGTTTGTGAGCAGGACTGTAGCAAGAAGAAAGCATGAAAGGTTAATCCCAGGGCCCTCTCCCTGAGCAGAGGTACTGTGAGTTGAGGAATTGGGGACTGAAGGGGATGACTGCCGGGTGGGGAAGGAAGCTGAAGGGGAAGACAAAATGGCATGATCTAAGTACCAGCATGCCTTTGTGTAGCTGTGCAGAGATGAGGAGATGCTCCTTTCCTTCTTTTTTTTTCCTTTTTTTTTTTTCCCCCCAGTAGATCTCATGCACGATTTGAAGTTTGTGGCACATGTGAAAACCTGTGTCCCTGTGACAGAACCAACAAAAGTCCAGGCTGCAGCTAAGGAATGGTTTCTTGAAATAGTGTATAAAGGTTGTCATAGTACTTAAATAGTGAGTAGATTTTTTGGGGGGATCCGTATCTAGGTCTTTCATGCGTAATGTTGTAATCCATTAAGCAATATTTTTTGGGATATGTCTGGATAAAAAGTGTTGGATAAGTGTAAATTTTTTAAAATCGGTGCTTTAAATCCTCCCATTTTTATCATTGATTGTGAACTTGATTCCAGAAAAGTCCTTTTACACTGTGATTAGCTGGGGAGTGTCCCTCAAGTTCTTTCTTTACTGGGCTATCTCATTGAGATGCATAGATATCTACATGCGTATTTGCATGTTAAAAATACTTACCCGGTTTTCTAGAAAGAAATCAGTAGGCAAATTGTGCAAGAATAGACTCACTTGTGTTTTTACTATACTTCTCAGATGAACAGATTCTGTAATGCCTCCTGTGCAGTGTGGTCTCCTGACTTGTCAGGCAGTGATTGTGCTTGATAGTTACCATTACTAGTACCAGTGACATTAGAGTTTTGTCTCAACAAGCAAAGTGCGCTACAAGAATATTTCAAAGCCCAGGGAAGCCTGATGACTTCTAAGCTTAAATCCTCACATCTCAGATGTCACTGAATGGATTAGAAGCTGAAAGGGACCTTAAAGGAATAGGAAGGGGTAGCGTGACTGAACTGCTAAAAATGTTGTCCATTAGCAAATTTTATCTGGATGTGGATGGAAAAACCATCATGCTCATTGCACCATGAGCTGGTTACAATGGGAGGGAAAGTGTTTATTTTAATAACTTGTGGTAGAGAAACAAGCTCATGGCACTATTACAAGACTGCAAATCTTAACGTGGTAAAGAAAAAAAAAATGAATCAACGATTGCTTACTTAGGCAAGAGTGTAGGAGGGAGGGAAGGAAAAGCGAAAAGATACTTTCCACATAGTGCAGTTACCAGAAATGATGTGGTTGCTCTTTGAAGCAGTGATTCAGTGTATTTTTGTCACCCTATTATTGCAAATCAGAACTCTTTTCTTTTATCAGTCAGCCTTGTGAGGGGTGTGATTTCACTTCATTTGGAAACACAGGAGGAAAAAGCTGTATTATGTCTCACATGTGCGCAGTAGAAGTACTGAGGATTGATGTGAAAGGAGATTGAGCACGTATGTATTCATTCCTGCATAGATTTCCACTTTGGTTTATATTTGAACTTCTTTGTCTTTCTTACCCATTGAGGAGTCTAAATACTGTATGTATTTTAAAAAACCCAAAAGTTTGGTAACACTTTCTCCCCTAATTTAAGTGGTCTGATTTCCTCAGTGTCACCGAAGTATACTTAAGCAAGCAAAACACACAGTGCCTATAGTCTACACAGAATTACAGATTATGCATCTGTCTTCAGTGAACTGGTGCTAAACTTTTAAAGAACTCCTATATAATTGAATACAAATCATATTCAGTGAAATCCAATGTACTTCGCTCAATAAGGAAGTGGCTAGATAAAATATTTGTGGCCTGTGATATGCACAAATTCAAATTGAGGTTGTCTAGGAGATGGTTCCTTCTGACCTTGATTTCTATGAATCAGTATATTGTAGATGGCCCTCACCACAAACACAAGTTCTGGAGAACTTGTGCATTATCTGATGCAGTTGTTAGGCTTGTGTGGTACTCGCTGTTAGCAGGAGGAATAAGTGGTAGAAGTCGAGGCGCAACCTAGAACTGAAGAAATTAACGAGTAGTGGGAACAGAGACAAGTGCATTCTTCATCTTGACAGTCTGATCTGTGCACAAAACCCAAGGATTCTTACCATCTGACCTGANTGCTGTGCTGTACTCCGTTAAGTAAGAAAACACCGAGCTCAGGTAAATTTGGCAGGTTTGAGTCCTGCAGGCAGCAATATATCTCCATCAATGCAGCATGCATCTGTATGCAACAAACATATTTCTATGAAACAGCTTCAAGTACTAAGTTCTCTGAAGTGTAAATCTTGTACAGCAAGGAATGTTCTCTTAAAGGTGAAATTACTCTCGATTTCATAAAACAAAATGTGCTTTTTACTTTGTTTTCTGGTATTCAGTTCCACTTGTTTTACTTGAATAGTGAAAACTGTTGAACGGGATTGTATTAAAAACCAAAGGAGAAGAAAAATCCATCAACGATGTCTACTCATGGCAAAAATACTAGAATTAAAATCTCAGGCTGTGTTTTGTGTATTTTTATTTTAATGAGTGTATCATCACATACAATCAGTTTCAAGACGTGCTTTATTTTTTAGCAAATAAAGTAGCTAATTCTTAGCAGAGTTCAGCTGCCTTCCTCGGAAAGTGCGTGCATATAAAACACATCCATAGATGAATGTAGTAGTGCTTCAGAGACAAGAATTGGGTTTGTAATGTTAAGAAATTGGCTTTTTTTGTTATCTCAGAAACTATATCAAACCAGTTCTTCGGTTATTCATCTTTTTTGCTTGTTCTTTTTGCCTTCTATCTGAAAAACCTGAAGGACTTGGCTAAATTTGATCTGTATGGGAAGGTAGTGTTCAACCTGAATTATAAAGCATCTAAAAACATGTTTAAAACCCAAAATACTGCATAACATTTTTCTGTGACAGTCCCAGCAAGTGCTGCGCTCTGCTGCAGATAAACTTAGTCTCGTTACAGCAGTGGTAGTCTGTCCATCTTGAGACAGCACTGGGGTATTCATTCTGGCTGATTGTTCATAGTCTGGAATGATCCTGTGACCCTTGTAATTCCACTCATTACTTGATTCTGATTCTGTGGAGCTATGCAAACTCTCAGTAACTTTTTGCTTGTACCTCCCCTGAGTAGTTTTCTTCCAGCTTCAAAGGTAGACTGCCTAGCAGTGATTAGCAGGCTATCACAGTGCTAAAATGAGGGGGGCGGCTAAAACATTTGTGCATTGCACATGCTTAAATGGGATCAGTAGGTTCTCCCTTGGGGGATGTAGGTTTTCTCTGCGATGTCCCCAACCTTCTCCACTTGGTGGGCCAAAGTTTAAAAAGGAACAATAGACTTGGGGAGTGGGACTAAGCACAGGGAGTATTGTTCGTTCTTATTTGTCCCGAGATTTTGCAGCTAATGGCTTTCATTGCAGAGTTCACTTGTTTGTGAGCAGGACTGTAGCAAGAAGAAAGCATGAAAGGTTAATCCCAGGGCCCTCTCCCTGAGCAGAGGTACTGTGAGTTGAGGAATTGGGGACTGAAGGGGATGACTGCCGGGTGGGGAAGGAAGCTGAAGGGGAAGACAAAATGGCATGATCTAAGTACCAGCATGCCTTTGTGTAGCTGTGCAGAGATGAGGAGATGCTCCTTTCCTTCTTTTTTTTTCCTTTTTTTTTTTTCCCCCCAGTAGATCTCATGCACGATTTGAAGTTTGTGGCACATGTGAAAACCTGTGTCCCTGTGACAGAACCAACAAAAGTCCAGGCTGCAGCTAAGGAATGGTTTCTTGAAATAGTGTATAAAGGTTGTCATAGTACTTAAATAGTGAGTAGATTTTTTGGGGGGATCCGTATCTAGGTCTTTCATGCGTAATGTTGTAATCCATTAAGCAATATTTTTTGGGATATGTCTGGATAAAAAGTGTTGGATAAGTGTAAATTTTTTAAAATCGGTGCTTTAAATCCTCCCATTTTTATCATTGATTGTGAACTTGATTCCAGAAAAGTCCTTTTACACTGTGATTAGCTGGGGAGTGTCCCTCAAGTTCTTTCTTTACTGGGCTATCTCATTGAGATGCATAGATATCTACATGCGTATTTGCATGTTAAAAATACTTACCCGGTTTTCTAGAAAGAAATCAGTAGGCAAATTGTGCAAGAATAGACTCACTTGTGTTTTTACTATACTTCTCAGATGAACAGATTCTGTAATGCCTCCTGTGCAGTGTGGTCTCCTGACTTGTCAGGCAGTGATTGTGCTTGATAGTTACCATTACTAGTACCAGTGACATTAGAGTTTTGTCTCAACAAGCAAAGTGCGCTACAAGAATATTTCAAAGCCCAGGGAAGCCTGATGACTTCTAAGCTTAAATCCTCACATCTCAGATGTCACTGAATGGATTAGAAGCTGAAAGGGACCTTAAAGGAATAGGAAGGGGTAGCGTGACTGAACTGCTAAAAATGTTGTCCATTAGCAAATTTTATCTGGATGTGGATGGAAAAACCATCATGCTCATTGCACCATGAGCTGGTTACAATGGGAGGGAAAGTGTTTATTTTAATAACTTGTGGTAGAGAAACAAGCTCATGGCACTATTACAAGACTGCAAATCTTAACGTGGTAAAGAAAAAAAAAATGAATCAACGATTGCTTACTTAGGCAAGAGTGTAGGAGGGAGGGAAGGAAAAGCGAAAAGATACTTTCCACATAGTGCAGTTACCAGAAATGATGTGGTTGCTCTTTGAAGCAGTGATTCAGTGTATTTTTGTCACCCTATTATTGCAAATCAGAACTCTTTTCTTTTATCAGTCAGCCTTGTGAGGGGTGTGATTTCACTTCATTTGGAAACACAGGAGGAAAAAGCTGTATTATGTCTCACATGTGCGCAGTAGAAGTACTGAGGATTGATGTGAAAGGAGATTGAGCACGTATGTATTCATTCCTGCATAGATTTCCACTTTGGTTTATATTTGAACTTCTTTGTCTTTCTTACCCATTGAGGAGTCTAAATACTGTATGTATTTTAAAAAACCCAAAAGTTTGGTAACACTTTCTCCCCTAATTTAAGTGGTCTGATTTCCTCAGTGTCACCGAAGTATACTTAAGCAAGCAAAACACACAGTGCCTATAGTCTACACAGAATTACAGATTATGCATCTGTCTTCAGTGAACTGGTGCTAAACTTTTAAAGAACTCCTATATAATTGAATACAAATCATATTCAGTGAAATCCAATGTACTTCGCTCAATAAGGAAGTGGCTAGATAAAATATTTGTGGCCTGTGATATGCACAAATTCAAATTGAGGTTGTCTAGGAGATGGTTCCTTCTGACCTTGATTTCTATGAATCAGTATATTGTAGATGGCCCTCACCACAAACACAAGTTCTGGAGAACTTGTGCATTATCTGATGCAGTTGTTAGGCTTGTGTGGTACTCGCTGTTAGCAGGAGGAATAAGTGGTAGAAGTCGAGGCGCAACCTAGAACTGAAGAAATTAACGAGTAGTGGGAACAGAGACAAGTGCATTCTTCATCTTGACAGTCTGATCTGTGCACAAAACCCAAGGATTCTTACCATCTGACCTGATTGACATGTTCTATGCTTTTGTAGACCCCTCGGGAAGGCTTCCTTGAAGGGAGACTTAGTAGAATGTTTCCATCTGTGCCTTAGATCGTGGCCTCGTGTAGGCATTTGATTTATCGTAAGTCGTACATTCTTCCTCATGCAATGCGATGTGGAAAATTCAGAGAATTGACCAAGTGGGGCTTCCCTGGGTTTTAAGAGGATTTTATCTGCATGGCGTTACTGTGTCCCTTTGAAACTGAGGCTGTGAAAAATTGTGTCAATGTATGGAAAAAATTGTGTCTTTCCTGCTGACTTCACAGTCCCGCACTCACACGTACACAAGCACATACGCACACACGTACGTAGTGTCATACCAGAAGTTTGACAGAAGGAAGCCCAGTAAATGAGCAAATGCTTATATCTCTAAATCTGGAATGGCTTGAAAGGACAAAGGGCTGTCGAATCGCGTTTGAAAAATAGCGTCCCTTTACTTTGTATCTTCAGGGTTTTTTTACATTCCCTTGAGAGTGTGTGTGTATATGCTTGTGTGGTAGAGCTGACGGGGGCAGGTAAATTTTGGGTTGTTTGCTTTTAAAGCCCTAAACTCCTGAAGAGCAATTTGAGAGCAGGAGAGGGAAGCTCACTGCAAAATCGTTCAGTAAGATAATGCTTTTGTAGTACAAATTATTTGAAAGCTTTCTGTGTTTCTAGAGTGGATAATTCTTGCCTTGATGTTGCCGACTAGAAGATACTGCTGAAAATAGAACGAGTTGTTAACTATTTTGACCTTTTCTTTCTTTCTTTTTTGGTTTCTTTCCGCTTTTATTGCATGGAAAAACACCCAAAATCAAAAAGCTGATGATACCTGGTTCAGGTGCTTTAGAGATTCAGTCATAGCAGTCTCAGAGGGCTATGGACAACTGTTGATGATTTTTCAGGAGGGTTTTTTATTAGGTGAGATGACAGGAGTTTTCCTGTTACTCCTCCTCAATTTATACACTTGAGTTTCAGAGGAGATCATTTGTTTTGGGGTTTTTTCTTTTATGGGGCTCCAGTATTGTTCCCACATCAGTTAAGGCCTCGAGTATCATTTTGTTTCATTCTTGGTTGGATTTCATGCTCATTTACTGCGTTAGAGAAGAAGTGGTAGTACGGAATTGTAGCTTGATCCGTAAAACTTGTTGCAGTTACAAAGAAACACATCCTAGGTATGTAATAGAATGACTTTCTAGCCGTTGTCTGAACTGCTTTTCTATCTGAACTTTTCCAACATGAATAAGGGTTTGAATCAAACGATATCATTGTTAGGAGCAAGCCTTTTAATTAACACCACAATGAATAAATTGTTCTTTTTCTTCTTCTAACCTTGTATTTAAATGTGTTTTAAGTGAATGGAGTTCATTCTTGTTAAAAAAAAGGCAAAAAAAAAAAAAGCTTGAGGTATGAGGACTTCAGGTTGTGCTCTTGCTTTGCCTAGGCTTCCTGTTCTGTTGCATGACACAACTTCTGTTGTGCTGTTGATATGTAGCACTTTTCAGTAGGTCTGTTAAATTGTGCAATGCATTTTTTATATTTACAACCAAAACAATAAAGGTTATTTTTTTGAAGAAACTGGTTGTAATGCCTTTATTTTCTAACTGGATGTGGGGAAATGGTAAGTGGAATTGTTCCTGGACCAGGACCAGCACCTGCCATCCTTTTTGCAACTCTGAAAGGTGACAAGGGCTCAGTTCCCTATTAGCAATGCTGAAGTTACCCCTTTGGGATCTGTGTGTTTGGCTTTCCTATCACAAGGCCTTTGATGAGCTTCTGAAGCTTGGACTCCATTTACAAAACTCAGTGCCCTTGGGCCCTTCTTGTCTGAAAGAGTCAACTCACTCTGGTGAGCTTACCTGGAGCTTACAACTGATTTCTTCTTTTCCTCATTCATTGGCCACCAGGCTGTATTTGCTCTGTGCTGCGTTGTTCCCTGTCTCACCAGAGGAAGTTAGCCAGATTAGCAAAAACTGAAAATTACCCTCTGTAGTCAACTCGGCTCCCTTCACTGAAGCAGCTTAGAGGCTGGGAATGCACGGGTGGGCTAAAGTACCGCAAGTCCAGGTATCTGTAGAGCGCACATGATTCTTCACCCTAAATAATCAGTGCGTCTGCTCTCTCACATGTTGCGTAACGTAATTTTCCAAATGTATTGGTGTTCTGAAGTGCTCCAAAAGTGATCAGACCCTTACTGTTGTTAATTGTATTAAGCATAACAGTGAGAGTGAGCTGCTTGGACAAAACTAAGCAGACAAACGTCTATTTATTTCTGCATCTACTTCTAACAGGCTAGCAATTCAAAGGTAGCCCTGGTGTTTCTCTAAGAAAGGTGAAACTCTTTAAGCCTGTAGACACTGCACCAATGCCTTGAGCCCTGATGGTCTTACTTTCTTGCAGACTTGGATTTGGGGCTCTTGGTGACGTATTGCCTGGACAATGGACTCCACAGGGCAGCACTGAGATTGGATAGCACGGTATTCCCATGGAATTTATGTCAGTGTTAGGCACTGAGCTTCTTAAGTCCATTTAAAAAATGAAACAAATAGCATTTCGTCTTTGCCTTTAATGACTGATTTTTGTTTTTCCCCGGTAGGACACTTCAGCTCTCTGTGCTCCAGTTGTCACCTCATTGGTATATTGGATTTTCTTGCCTAGTTGAAGTGAAAGGTAATCTCAAGTGAAAAGAGGGGTTCTATTTTAAAATCATTGCCCAAGAGTTGATGCCGGTTAAATCTCATCCTTGTGATTGGTGGCTTTGACTTAATTTAGCTTATGAGAACTTTTGATGAGTCAGGCCTGTGGTTCCAGGGGAAGTTATAGCAGCTTTCTTACTCTGCATTAATTTTTTTTTTATATCTCTAGCTTAATCTCAAGTAAAGCATTTTGGTAGAAGGCAGTGATTCTTCACTGCTATTTAAACAGTGATAAACCTACACTTCAGCCTGACTTCACTCTCGACCAAGCATACAAATGCCAATGTTACTGCAGTGATGCTATCAAACTTCTCTGGGAGGAAGCGGTGGCTGGAGAGCGCTGTTTCTTTACTACTGACGTGATGATTTCAGTGAGGCTGGTATAACTAGCTAATATGCCAAAAGACAGTTACTGAAACTGCTTATTTTTGTGGCTGATTCTGCTAATCCCTGAACAGTGCCAAAAGTGGACCTTCATTTGCTCGGTGGAAATCATGCCAAATGAAATCACTGGTGTAAGGGAATTGGCATTTGGGCAAACAGCACAGGGCTCTCTCTATATAAAAGAATGGAAAGCAATGCTCACAGGATTTTTTTTTTTAACCTGTATTTACCCTCAGGAGCTCTTCTACACGTATTCTCGTCCCTGAGGACTTCATCCTCCTGAGCGTGCTCGTCACCAGGAGGTGAGCAGACGATGAAGTGTTGGGGAAGTTCCTGTGTGCAAACATGGAAGAGTCTGTGTTGTCATCCAGAGAGATGTTTAACACGTTCCTATCTCGGAACAATGTGTGTGTATCGCAAACCCAAACACCTTTCCATCACAAAATGGAAACAAACCCACAAAAGATTAGACTCATCATAACCCTAAGTCCTGCTGCTGCCTACCTTTTTGACACTTCTTACAAAGCCCATCTGTGACTCCTCCGTCTCAACTGTTCATTCCTCACAGCTTTGAAAGCCAACAGCTTCATTTTCGATCAGGATAAACGGGGAACTGCTTGTGAGGAAAGCTTCGCTGGTCACCACCTCATTATCACAGCAGAGATGCACCATGCGGCGCAGGCGTATGCCCCAGCTCCCAGCCCTCCTGGGCTGAGGAGGATTTATCTGAGCCCTGATGATCCGGCGGCAGATGTCCTCACACTTTTCTCTCTGGGACAAGCAGCCTTTTCGTCTTGGGAGTGACTTTTCTGAGCCTTTCTCTCTGTGAATGCTCAACTCATCTTTTGAGAATCTCTCGGCTTCCGCACGAGGTTTGAGCGCTCTGCCTTGGCTGTGGGCAGCAGAGGTCCTGAGAATCTCTTGCGAAGGAAGCCACACAAACATCTCTGCATTAGGGCTAGTGTTGGCTCTGAAGTCTTTCCTTTACTGTGCAGTCATCCAACACGTGACTCTAACCTGTTTAATGTCCCTCCCTTTTCTGAAGCTGCGCCATCTTCTCAGGGAAGTGGGAAGAGCTTTTCAAAGAAAAATCCCCTAAATCTGTCCAAAGTTGGCACGGAACCAACTGTATTGGGATAGGCAAAAGGACAGTACCTGAGCAGCCACACATCCATAGGCTGCCTACAGAACCTAGATAAACTCTGTCTGAGAACATCAGTGGCTGTTTGCTGTCTGAGCTTGCAGAAATTAGTGTAATGCAGATGCCAGAAGTGCTTCAGCGATACAGCTGTCTCACTTTGTGCATCACCCTACCTGCAGTCGCTCTTTCGGTCTCGCTTACCTGAGTGTGCACTTACACTCTCATTCTGACTCCTCAGCGAGGTGCTGATCGCTTCCTGACCTCAGCCCTTTGAAGTTTGATGTTCTGGTGTCAGCCAGCCTATCTGCCTTGCATCCCCAACGCTTGTGGCAAAGCACCATTCTCTTTCAAGCGCATGCAAGAATAGCGGCTTGCCACAGTTTTGCATAAGCTTGTGTCTCCTGACTTCAAGCATGCGTCTCGTGTGGTTGAGCTCAGACTTTTCAGGTGAGCGGAGTCTGCAGGGCCGGCGGTACAATTCTGTGCAGCTGCGGGGAAGGACGACTCTCTCCTTTTTCAGGTTGCTCTTCCCGTGATGTGAATTGGGACAGACCATCTGACTCACTTTAACTTAGCTTGTTTGAGCTTCTGAGGAAATCTGTTCCCCTTTCCAAGGAAAACACTTTCGTTTAACGATTTACGTACTCAGAAGGTGAAAGAAAAGATGTGCATGAGAGAGGAAACCACAGGGAGTGGCCCTGTATAGTCCTCTGGTTCAGCAAGGTTTAAGTGGTTTGTGTCAACCTTTGGAAATGGTGATGTCTAAGCCCTCGGCATGTAAATGTCTCTCTGCTTGTAGTGGTTTGCTGACCCTACCTGATAAGGTCAGCAGATGTTGCTTCTGCCTTGGGGATAAGCATGTGCCCTTAAGTCAGTGATCCCTTTCCATTCACTCTTCTTTCTCTATTAAAAATTAAGGATATGAGGTTGGGATTGCACCTTTTGGACCCTGGAAGAATTGGTAGACCTGGAACTAAGCAGAGTAATTTGAGAGAGTGCCCCAGCCACCAGCGGGTCTCTGATTCTCATGGGGATTAGCACTGAGACTTTCAGGACTGGCAGATGACTTTCTGGTGCAGAAGACATCATGAGTAAATACTCACCTTTGGACTCACCGTGCTTGCACAAAGCTCACACGGGTCAGAGAGGTGATTTATTAAAACACTCTTTGAATTCAAGGCGTGCCAGTGCAGCACTAACAAAGAGAAAGCTACGCTGTTTGTGTTAACCTCAGAAACCGGGTTAATGGCCTCAGACCTGCCTGCATCATTCTGCCTGTCACTACTATGTGTTACTACTATGTGTTACTATGTGTTACTGCATAAGGCTGTGCTGCCATTCAGCGTGATCTGGACAGGCTGGAGAGTTGGGCGGAGAGGAACCTGATGAAGTTCAACAAGGGCAAGTGTAGGGTCTTGCACCTGGGGAGGAACAACCCCATGTGCCAGTACAGGCTGGGGGTTGACTTGCTGGAGAGCAGCTCTGCAGAGAAGGACCTGGGAGTGCTGGGGGACAACAGGCTCACCATGAGCCAGCAGTGTGCCCTTGCGGCCAGGAAGGCCAATGGCATCCTGGGGTGCATTAAGAAGAGTGTG
>VZSC01018790.1:264618-278964 GCA_013398225.1 Steatornis caripensis
CTCTGGAGATATTCAAAACCCGCCTGGATGCATTCCTGTGCAACCTACTCTAGGCTAACCTGCTTTAGCAGGGGGGTTGGACTAGATGATCTCTAGAGGTCCCTTCCAACCCCTACCATTCTATGATTCTATGACATCTCCGTAGTGGTGTCTGGAATTGGTCCCATTGAGAAGAATTCTCTAGCAATGAGCTTGGTCCCTCTGTTCGTCTTGTGAAACTAGAGTACTTTTCTGGGACCTCCTACAGACTGGTGCTTTTTGGGGACTGGCAGTGATTCAGTTGATGTCAAGAAACCACTTTTCCTGGAGAAATCTGGGCAGAACAGGGCCAGTTCTGCAGCAACGGGAGGAGGAAAAGCTACAGCTGCATCAGCACTGATGGCACCGTCTTGCTGAACCACCACATCAGAAGGGTGAGTTGAGCACTGATGTATTTTGCTTTGAGATGATTTGGAAGGAGGAGATGAGCTGGCACCAAAATCCCTCGCTCCAGCTCCCCTTGGGCTTTTCACAGCCTCGCAGAGCAAGGAGCAATGGTGCCACTGGGACACAGGAGCTCACTCCAACTGCGATTCCCTGGGCATTCAGAGCACAAATCCGAGTGTTCTTGTGCAGCGTCAGCCCTGCTGTGTGCTGGTATGGACCACCATCAATGAACGCGGCGGATGGCAGCAGAAAGAGAAGGCATCCTTTACTTTCCTTTTAAGTAAGCATTTGAAGTAAAATTATTTTTTTAATATAGATAAATAATGGGGGCTTTTGAACAGATTTTTTTTTTTTTAGATCATGTTAATTTTGGAACTGATTCTAATGCTTAGACAGGCTTGAACTCTGCGTGGTAATTTAGACTAAAATAATTGCATTATTATTAACCTTCCCATTATTTGGAATAACCAGGAGTTGATCTGAAATAAAGGAAAAACTAGTATATGACAAGCCCTGTAGCTCCTAGACCATTTGAGTGTCTTTGCTCTTTGTTACCGGCCCTGGGAGCTGTAATCGGCTCAGCCACATTTTGGTGCGGTCATTGTGTCTGAGCTAATCCAGCATGTTTCCATCAGAGCTGGTGCTGGCTGTGAACCACAAAACCTTGTAAACTCAAACCAGACTCTGGAGCTGTGATGCAGAAGCCACAACAATTCAACCTTCAGAAGCGGCGGCTGATTAGAAAACAATTTACCCACTGGTGCATCCGAATGAGAAACCAGTTGGGATCTTACGAAACAAAACTGCTTCGTGTCTATGAATAAGCACGGATGGGAAAGGAGGATACGTGCTGTTTCTAATATCTTTAACATAAAGACTAGAAACAATGAGTTCATTTGCTGCTTAATAAAACACTAGGTTTTCACTGCAAAAATACCGTAAAAAAGAATTGCGTAGTAAAATCCAATCCAACAAGATTATTTTTATTTAATCTCATTTTAATTAAATTCCTGGTTTTATCCAAGTATAACAACAGAAAATGAATAAAACCATTCACCTACTAAGTAGCAAATATGTAATTCATCTCTTTCAGTATTAAAATATAAAAGTTAAAAATCTGAATAAATATCTATAAACTATATAGTTGCTTAAATAAATTTATAAAGGTAGACCTATTACATAAATTCATAAATACCATTCACTAGCAAAAAGAGAAGTACAAAATCAGTCTACTGATAATCAGCTTTTCTTTTGAAAAAATAATTGCAAGATAAACATATAAATAACATTTAAATTAATGAAATCATTCTTTCATATTTGCTTATTATATTTATAACCATGATTGGTTAATTAAATCACCCGGAGTTACATCAGTCCATCCTTTTTATATGCTGTTGCAAATGAAACAGTATAAATAGTTTTACAATAAAAATGTTCGACAACTTAAGACAGCAGTCGTCCTTTAAATATTAAACCAGATTATATAGTTAGAATTATAGTAGTTAGAATATGTAGAATACCAAGTACATTATCAGTGTTGTTCCTGGCATCAACAGATCACATAACTACTGATAGGTCACATTTAGCCAAGTCTCGAGTATCTTAAAGTTGTTTTTTCATCCTGGCATATTACATTTCTGCTGAAGAGAACATTTTTGTTGTATTTTGCATAAATTGTTCGTATTTCTGTAAAACTCTCCAGATGTACATCATCTTCTCTGCAGTTTTCATCCTCTGGACCTGTCTGTGGTCTGCCTGCGGAAGATCCTTGTCGTTGCAGGTGTAAAGCGCGGCTCGTTCGCTCAGTGTCGCATTTAGCTGATTGATATTTGCGTCGACAATCCGAGTTAAATTCTTACCGCAGATTAATTCTATCTCGCTTCTCAGGTTTTGCAAAATGTTGTAAAAAACGTGGAAAATGCAGCAATCTGTGTCAAAAGCTGGGCACTCGGGTATTTTCTTCACCATGTCTTCACCTTGGGAGTTAGCAGTTAGCCAGCTCGCGGTTTTGGGCGTTACAGAGCTACACGTGTTCTGTAGTGGAGGAAGAGGAGCGAGAAATCATTAATCTTCTGGTTTTCATCTTTCCTGGTAGTCACTTCATGTTTGAATGTCTAGGCGCATACACACCTACCTTTCAGTTCATGTATGCTTGGGGTTTTTTTGTTGTTGTTCAATAGCTGTGTTAACACCTACGCTTCTTTTACCAAGTAGATGTTGCGCACTATCTGTGGCTGTGATTGTGCGGTAATTTCCATCTTAATAGTCTGCTTGGATTTGTGTTCAGCTTTTCTAAGTCTTTCTTTTTTTTTCAATTTGCCACATGGGCAAAATTTACTCCCACAAGAGATTTGCTTTGACCTGAGCATACTCTCTTCTGTTTCAGCAGAGGTGATTCTGATTTCAGGAATGAATTCAGGGGAAACGTTTACGATAATTTTTATCAACATACTCTTGGGAACACGTTCCCAGGAATTGAAATTTGTCTGAAGCATTGACACTTGGGTTCAGCGCACATTTTACCATCTCCAAGGAAAGGATGGGTGAGCAGAATTTTTTGGCAGAAGTGCTCCAGAGTGCTCTGGTACTAGGATCAGACTGAAGAGAAAGGCAGTTCTCCCCGTGTTTCCAGTGATCCGACCAGTTTCATTGAAAAAGATACCCGATTCAAGCCTAGCGTGACTCCAGAGACCGAGAAAGAGCAATGCATTTAGTCTGGAAGACCACAGCTAGCAGCTGGCTGAGGCAAAGTTGCCCAGACTTTCCCCAGCTGTCCCAGACATTGCTCCAACTCTGCTCTAAAATAACACAATGTAAATGCTTTCCTTCTTGTATAGAATACAGAGAATAAACTATTTTTGGTTGTTCTAACCCACGTATTTCTTTTCTGATAGTCTTGCTAGTGTTTCGTAATAACTCAAGAGATTTTTCCACAGGCATAGACACAGCAAATGCAAAATAGTACACTTACGTAGTTTTTAAACAAGGTAGTCGCTTGCCTTTCTAACACTGATGCCAGGGGCTTTATTCTGGTAGTAAAATGCTTCTGTTGCTGTCCCACAGTAGACTTGTTTTCTTCTGAGGTGGCCGTTGGTGCCAAGGAGCCCAAAGGAACCAGTGAACAGAAGAGGAAGATTGCAAGCCTGTTGATCTCTGCATTCGAATGAAGAGGGGAAAGAAAGAAAGAAAAAAAAAAAAGAAGAGTCCAATGATTACTCTCTACATCGTTTTTGCAAAACTTAGTGGGTTTGTGCAGCGTGCTAAATTTCTGAAGCGCGTAGACATTAAGTGGCTGAGCCAGCGACGAACATCAGCCAATGCAACATTACAATGCGTAGCAAGGTTAAGTCACACCCACCTGCTCGGTGTTTCATGACGGGCTTGGAGAGCAGTTGACTTGGCCGAAAGCGAGCTGGATGTTGGTGTTCAGGCTGCTTGCTGCCCGGAGTGCTGTGGATGTGGACAGCCAAGCTGCTTTTAAGTACCGGGGAGTGTGGCGTCAGTGGCTTCTCCATGGGTTTTTTTTGCGGCTGATAGTTTGGGTTTTTTTTTCTTTTTTGAATGATTGCATCAAAAGTTGGTTCAAATGCGTCTTTGCTGATTGTGATCTAGATGCAGTTTCGGACTGACACAGATGGTGTCCCGTCTCACCTATCTGACTAGGAGTTCAGGATGCTTGGCTTAGAAATCCCATATAAATCCTTGGGCTCTCCAAAATGTAGGATTTAGAAGATAAACTCCGTTGGTTTTTTTTCTAAAAAGATGATTGGAGCATGTAAGCACACCATTGGTGCCCAAAGCCAGCAACCTTCTGCAGGGTCAGTGTAAGAGTGGGCTAATGCTGGCAGTGAAAAAGCCACGAGGGGCTTGAGTGTAAGGCAGGTCAGGCCTCCAGGTCAACATATATATCCTTTTGCTGGATGTCTGTCCCCGAGGTGTGACCCCCTCACGTAACCCAGCAGAGGATGTCCAGGTTCCCACCTTCCCATCTCTGTCACCCTTCTCTCTAACTCCCTGGAGGCTACTTGCCATTTCCAATAACTAAATGCAGGAAATTCTCATACATGCCAAACCAGAAAAATTGTTCCTAGGATTTACAAGTATGAGGCTGTGATCGGAGGACAACCTGCAGAACTACTGATGGTTTAGGACAGAAAGGACGGCAGAGGAAACTCCTATGAGCATGCCTTTGTGAAAATGCAGTGACACATACGCAGTTGTGCTTCCTACCTCTGTGATAAAAGATATGCTGGAAAGGTAGTCATAGATTGAGAGATGAATGTTTGTGAAGTCACCAGAGAACTTTCAAGGAACACAGGTTTGTGTTTCCTTGTCTTCCCTTCTGCAGCTTTGTGACAAAATAATCAGTTCTCTCTTCCACGTGAAATAATCTCTCTCTGAACAGAAAAAGCCTGGTGTACGCATGAACTCCTCTGAATCGCCTGAGGCTGATACAAGGACTATTCTCCGGGCTGAACTGATTCCCAAGGACTGAAATGGGAACTGGTATTTCCCCTCTACGGTGTTGCACTCAGGTCCCACCAGCCCGTAACTTCAGGCCTCAGTTGTTTGCTTGAAGCCACAATAATGGAGATTCACAAACTGAATGTGGTTCTGCCACATGCTGCGAGGGAGCCCCGGGTGCAGCCGTCCCACGGGGGTGCATTTCATCCTGCGCAAGCCATGTGCCCGGGTGCTAGCTAATGCAAAGAAAGGAAATGAGTTATCATGGCCTACGGCACGAGGCAGCAGCCAGTACAGCAGAATGCTGGAGAAGAATCAGAAAAGGACAGCGTCTGGCAGACTTTTTTTTATTTGAGTTTATTATTATTTGAGGATAAAATGGAGAGAGAGGTGTTTGTGCAGGGTGTTCTTTAGGAACATCCCTACAAAGACATTGATGGGTACAGGTGGCTCATTTCATGTAGAAGGGTGAACTTGGAGGGTTGCTTGTTTGGAAGCACCAAAAAAGCAGGGAGGCGCAGCTGGTTAGTGCCCCACAGTGCAACGCAAGATGTGTGGAAGGTACGTGAGCTTGTGCATACAAGAGACCATTGGGCATCAGGCACTGCCGGTCCCCTTTCAGCTGCCCGAGACGAGTGCAGCCAGGGAGGACAGACAAGGAATCGCAGCCGGTCTCTCTCCGAGAGCAGGGAACATCCCTCTGTGCAGCACCGATGGCAGGGGGGCCCAGTTACTCGTGACGGTGATACAAATAAGAGAAGCAGCATTCTTAACGGCTTGGCTTTTCCACGAAACACGGTTCAAAGACTTTTAGAAGATTTGACTTCATTTTCTACTGAGCCGAGGACGGTGGTTTGCCCGGCTATTCCACTCCAAGGCATGCCCCTATCTCTCAGTGTGTGCGTGGTCTGCACATCCTTTCCTATCTGTACACAGCTGTGATAAGTCGCTGAGCTGATAAGGGAGCAGATCGGCATCCGTCCCGTAAAACCCAAGCCGAGTGGAAGTTCAGCTTTCCACCACGTAACTGCCAGATGCCGCAGAGCATCTGCAATTCATTTGGTAAAGTTTTGCTGACACAGGCTGCTCTCTAGGCTCTGTAGAATGGAACTTGTAGCTGTTGCCTCAACACCTATTGCTGGAAAAAGCAAATAAACCTCAGAGCGTGGAGACCTGAATCTGACCTTTTTCCAGGAGTAGGAGCTGGTATTTTTAGCTGTGAACTTTGTTTTCCGATGGCCTTGCACTGCCGTGGCTGCGGCGCCATCTGCGTGAGTGAACAGCAGTGCTTTTACAAGTAGCTGAGAACCTGACTGCTTCCTCCCTGAAACTTGAGTGACACTCAGGATGTAGATAAGTGAAATGGCAAATGCCATGCCACAGGTCCTTGGCCAGGGGACAGGGCTGATGCTGCACCCTGCAAAAGCTGCATGAGGCCACACACTCTTTCCCGGGTGGGGAGCAGAGCCCACGGGGAGATCTGGAAAAGCCAGAGATTTATTCCCAGCCTGAGAAGCTTGATGCTGTCCCACGCTCGCTCTGCAGCCCTGAGTGCAGAGCATGGTTCCCGGTTCCCAGGGCATCTGTGTCCCCCCGCCATCTCCTAGCGACGGGGACGCGTGTCACTGAGCCAGGGAATTCCCTGCTGGGCTGGGGCTGGATGGCAGGACCCAGCCACTGCAGCTTCTCGGCTGCTTTTCGGCGGCATCTGCAGCGCCTGGGTCTGCAGAACTTCCCCTGTGGCCTTGGCAGCTGGGTAGGGGACCGGGGGGACACAGCCGTGGGGGGGTGTCCGTGGTCTGCAGGGCTGTCAATGCCTCTCCTCTCTCCCTCCCTGCAGAATAAGTCCCGCTTTGATGCACGCTCGAGTCCCTGCAGAGGCCAACTGTGGCTGGGGGCACACCCAGCTGGGCAAGACGATGCCGTGCCGCTGGGCGAGGAAAGCCCTGAGGCACTGATGGAGCTGCTGAGTGACCGGCACAGCCCCTGGGCCCTGCCACCAGGCTGCAGCCCCCAGGACCAGCACCTGCGGGAAATGGCTGTGTTGGCACCTGAGCTTGTCCATGGCTCCAACGTCTTCCGGGTCTTCAGGTCCCTGCGGATCGTTGGCAAAGGAGTAAGTGCAGCTGCTGGTGCTCGTAAAGCTACTGATCTCCAGGTCAGGAAATGACGTCGTCTTGTTGCGGGGGAAACACCCTGGGAAAAGGACACCTTCTCCATCCCAGGCTCTTCCCAGATGCTGCTGTTGCAGCTGGGGTAGAGCTGCTGCCCCCCCCAGCATGCTGCACTAATCTGTGTTACACAAGTCACGTGGACCACCACTAACATATCCATGTCACCTTGTCCATGAGGTGGTTTGGGGACATGTTGGCCAAACTCAACTCTGCAGGTGGAGGAGATCGACGAAGGTCTGTTGCAGTTACAGCAGCTGGAGGAGCTCATCCTCAGCGCCAACCAGATCAGCAGCATAACCTCAGCAAACCTGCCCCGCACGCTGAAGGTGAGTGAGCGGCGCCTTGCGACGACAGCAGGATGGGGAGGAAGGTCGCGTCTGGGCATACAGCACGTGCGGAGAAACTCAAGGGAGTGCCAGGAACAGCTCATTGCAAAGGGTATTTGTTCTTTCTCTCTCCCGAGCAGGTCCTGGAGCTCTGCTGCAACGCTGTGGCTGATCTGCAGGACCTGTGCGTTCGGCCTGCTCTGGAGCTGCAGCACTTGGGGCTGGGATACAACAGGCTGTGCGGCCCTTCGCGGGACAGCTGTCTCACTGCAGATTTCTGGTAACGCCGCAGGCTGAACATGGGCTCCTGAAGGGAGGTGGGGCAGATGTGAGCAGGTGACCTCAAGCTATCAAGGCAGCCCATGTTAGGAAATTACAGCCCTTGTGCGGGGTTGTTTCTTCTCTCTGGGTCCACTGCCAGTGCAGAGCGGTCTGTCTCTGTTTGCCGTCTTCTGTCTCACGCTCAGAGGGTGTCTTGGTCTGTGGCCAAGATGTGGAATGGGAAGATAACCCAGGGAACTGCCTTGACACCCTGCCCACCGCAGTTCCGTGTCCCTGGGCAGCTTCCTTGTGTCATGTGCTTCCCAAAGGCCCTGCTGGGAGTCTGCACTGGGAAGCATCTCGAGCTTAGTCTGCGTCACTGGATGATGCAGTGGGGTGGTTAATGGATGCAAAATAAACATGATTTTGCGTTGTGGGGCAGACTGGCAGTGGACCGTATGGCTCAGGAATGTGCAGTTGGCCTTCTGAGATTGTACCATTGGATTCCCCAGTTTGACCCAGTTTGTGCTGGGGAAACACAATTTTTGTTTCTTTTTTTGACCCAGGGCAGTAGCGCTCTATCCTCAGATGGATGCTGTTTGCCTAACCTTCTCTGGGTCCTCTCCTTAGGCCAAGTCTTGTCTCCCTTGACCTGAGCTTTAACAACTTCACGGATCTGCTGGGGCTGGTCTCCCAGCTGTCCAGTCTGCCGAAGCTCCGCATCCTGGTGCTCCAAGGGAACCCACTGGCTCTCATTCCCACTTACAGAGGTTTCCTCGTGGACAGCCTGCCCAAGCTCTCCGTCCTTGATGACATCCACATAGGGCCTGATGAGAGGCACCGTTTCAACGGTTTGGCGAGGCAGCCGGGTGAGCCTTCACCTTTGAACGTGTCTGTGCTGACCTCGTGATTCGGGAGGTGGTTTCATTGTGGCTAAGCTAGGAGTCCTGGGGGCAAACTCTGGATCCAGTATTGACTTCCTTCTTGCTTCTCCTCAAATGGACATCTTTGTGCCTTTTTACCCTACTAGTACAAGTGGTGGGGAGACAGGCAGAGGACCCTGCAGCAGTGTATTTACAATCGGAGGTAGTTTTAGCCTTAGTCTGGTCCAAAGATTGCAAGAACAACCTAGTCCTAGCACTGCCCCAGTGTCGTGGCCTGCTCCCATCTGTGCTTCCCGGACACTGTCTGGTTTCAGACAATGTGTTTCCCTCTCGAGCTGCTGGAAGAGGAACATCTCCACTGGAGAAGATGCTCACGTGGGTGCTGCACTGTCAGCACGAAGCAGAGCCACCTCTGCAGCATGGCACGTCCCCGAACAGGACGAGAGCGGGGGGCTGGGGACACCCAGGGGTGGGAAGCCCCTCATGATGGCCCCTACTCAACGAGTTTAAGCGCTGGATGGGCCCTTTGGAATCTAAAACGTTAACGAGGGAGGCGAAGCAACCAAGCCAGATGTTTGCGTGGCTTTGGAGTGACCCCATGTGGCAGTGGCTTGTCACAGCGCTAGCACAGGGTGGCGGGAGGGATGCCAGGTGGTGGGACACGGCCTCCTGGAGGTTTCCGCTTCCTCGCTCTGCAAGGAGCATGCTGCAACTTCATAGCAAGATTGTCTTCCTTCTAGAGCTGATCAGGAGTGAAGCACGAGTGGTTGTGAGCATTGGGGAAATCAAGGGGGTCCCTGATCCCAGCGCTCCTCAGCAGCTGGAGGCTGGCTCCAAGGCTCCGGTGATCACCTACAGCTACTGTGTGACGTACGAGTTTGCAGAGGGAGAGGAGATTGAGGACAGCAGCAGCACTGAGGTTAGTGCTTAATTGAGCTCCTGAAAGCAACAGGCAGTGGCAGGTCACAGCAAGGGGGACTTCACCTCCAGGCTGCAGAGCAAGACCATTTGTAATGGACCTCGCGTGGGCAGCAGCAGTTCTGGGGACAGATTTCACGTACGGCTGCATCTGGCAGTGGTGCAGTGTTCTGGTGCCTGTTGCCCACGTTCACTGTCCCTCTCGGGGAGCCCAGTGCTGCTCTGCACATGGGAGTGCATTCACAGCCCCGCTCCCGCTGGCTGCAGCAGACCCCTTTCCTAGCACTGGTGCCCCTTCTTCCCAAGAGGAGGGTGGGCAGGGGGATGGGATTTTGGAGGCAGCTCTGCCGCCCGGTCCTGATGCAAACACAACCAGACGTGTCCTGCCAAGAGATTCCTCTATGTTCCAGGTAACGAAAATCCATCAGAGTCACGTGGTGGCTGCCCTGGACGTGGACAGCTCTGCTCAGGCCACAGGAGGAACAAAGAGCCAGTGGGCGCCTGCAGCCACAGAGGAGCCCAAGGCCCGCTCTGGTAATGAGGAACTATAAATCCCCTGCCCCTCTGCTCAGGGCAGGTTTGTGGCTCTTCCTGGCACGTGGTGGCATCAGGACATCCCTTGCAGCATCTGCTGCACCTGGGCTGTTACTGAGACTGATGGATAGTGAATTGACACTGATCGTGTCCTGGGTGTCGTCTGTCCTTGGGAAGGAAAGATCTCAGAGCTTTTTTGTGTTCGCACACAGCAAAGGTGTTTGCCACCCCTGGAAAGCCCTGGGCAGACACCATCGACTGCAGCTACAGGAAGGAGCACACTGCCAAGGACTTAGTGGGGCTGAAGTCCTACCTGATGTCTGGAACGAACGTCTCTGTCGTGGAGGAGAAGGTGAGTGTGTGGCAGAGCTGGATGAAAGGGGAAAAAGATCTGCTGGGAGGCCCAGCAGTGGTATTGTGGTCCTCTGGGAGGCAGCCCGGGATGGCAGTGACCCTGGACCAGGGTCCTCGGGTGTTCCGGCCCCTGCAGCACCAGCTCCTCTCTCTGGGCAGGTGCTCTCATGGCCTGTAGATGCTGATCCAGAAGAAAATGCAGTCACGAAGGGGAAGGCAAGACAGGAGCTGCAGAAGCACAGTGCCAAGGTAGGATGCTGGGAGAGAATGATGTCTGAACACCATCTGAGCTGCAAAAATAATGATGAGGGACTGAGGGCCCTTCTCCTGGTCCGGTTTGGTGTGTCAGAGAATCTCCCCTCCATCCCAGACCTCTTGCCAAATTCTCCCCTTGCTATGGGAGGAAGGCAGCAGTAGTTTTACGCACATCTTGGTTTGGATGCAGCGGTAGGCAAGGGGCTGGGTTAGGGTTGCCTACTGTCTGATAAAGGGACCCCAACCCTCTGCTGAGGCTTGTCCCCATCCTGGTGCCCTGCAGGTTCCTGTGCCCAGGGACAAGCAGAAAAAGAAGAAGAAGGAGAAGCCATGTGAACTCCGCAGCGACCCTCCCATTCAGAGGACCCTGGGCACCAGGAGGGTGGTCCTGGAGACACTGCTGTCCACCGAGGACCTGGTGGCAACTGTGTGTGACTTTGGGACCCTGATCACTCAGCAGCCACTGCAGCCACCAAGTCACGAGGAGAAGGTAAGAAGCGTGTTCTGGGGCAGGGCTGCCAGGGACGGGCAGTGCTGCAGGCTGGGGTTCAGCACATCCTGCCCTGCAGCTGGCCCAGGCGTCCTTCCCATCCAGCCTTCAGTTCTCGTCTTCATAAAATGGGGCTGAAATAATCCTGCCTACACCACTGCTGGTATCGTTATATAAGGTTGATATTAGCATGGAGTACTGCTACTTTTTATAGGCCAAGATTAAGAAAATAGATGAGTTTATTTTTCCATCTGAGAATGTGAAAGCAACCACTTGTGCTTTCTCTGATGCTCTCGCTCAGCATGGCAACATGCACCAGCTGTACCGACACTTTGTGTTTCCTGGATTCTCTCTCCAAGCAACCCTGTGATCCTGCTTCCCCTCACCCCTTTCCTTTGCCCTTTAAATCCCGGTGACTGAACCCAGATGGCGATGGCCATCACGGGTCTGAATGCAGGCAGTGAATTTCAACACAGCCTAACTATGGAAACATCTCTCTCTGCAGGACAGGAAAAAAGGCAAAGACAAGAGCAAAAAACCAAACGCAGAAAGAGAAAGTCAGGCCAGCCGGAAAACCACGGCGTCTGCCAAAGGTGACAGAGACTGGGACTGGCTGGGCAGGGTGGCGTGTGCGAGAGCAAACAGCAGTGATCACCGGCCTGGGAGGCAGCCGCAGGTCCCCACCACCCTGCCAGCTCTGCCGAGCAGGGCGCTTACTCACATCCTGAGCTTCGGGCTGTGAATACATGCATTGACTGCGGGGGCTGGAGGGTTAGACACACGCCCGGACACCTTGTTGAAGCAGTGTTTCAACAAGCGCCAAGGGTGGGCTGCCGGCTGTCCTGGGAGCGACACACACCTACCAGCTCTGCGTGCCAGGGGAGAAGGGCAAAACAGATTTTGGGGTGAGAGATGTGCTGCCCACTGTGTCGGCTGCCAAACGTGGCCGGTGGCGTGGGCCGGCGCGGGCGGCTGGGGGGAGTGCTGTCTGGGATGCATAATGAGGTTCCTCATCCATTTCCAACTCGCATCTCAAAGCACTCTGCAGAGGGGATTATTGTTCTTTCTGGTTTAGAGATGACACGCACAGAAAGGCCCGAGTGCCCCAGCCAGCCCACGGTGGGGCTGGGAACAGACCCTGGTCTGCTGTCACCCATGAAGGGACCACCCTGACCCCTGACGGGTGTCCCCTGCCTCCCCAGTGCAGCGCTCGCAGTCTGCTCAGCCAGCAGCGTTGCTTAAACCGCTGGAGACAAACCTCACCCTGCCTCTTGCAGGTTATTTTTCCAGCAATCTTGTTTTGACTACAAAAACAGCAGTGCCAGCACATCGGAGGGGTAACGCAAGAACAGGAGGAAGTGGGGGAAGGGAAGGGGCGGCAGGGAAACAACTGAAAAGCTGCTCATGGAGAGAACGGAGCAGGCCAGGCCTCCCCAGCACCACTCGGAGCTACCAAAGGAGCCTCGTGGCCCCGTTCTGGCATCCCATTTAGTTGCCAATTTAAAAGTGCAATGAACTCCCTTCCCCAAGAGCTCTGGGCTGCTTTTCCATCCCCATCACCCACGGTGAGGTCCCTGGCTTTGCGGAGGATCTCAGAGCCCTGCAGGTCCCAGCTGTGTCTGCACTTGAGGAAGCCTGACGGCCTTCCCAGCTACCTGAAAAGAAGAAAAAACTCCTTGAATTATTGCTCCCCACAAGAATATGTGCATTTGCAAAATATGCTCAGACTGCTGCTGAAGCAGAGAGCTTCTGTCAAACAACTGGAGTTACTTCCTTTCCGCCCCAGCGCCTGTGGTCAGTGCGCGTGTGGGAGGTCTTCCCTTCAGCTTGAGTGAGGATTAACCTCATCTGCAGGGGTTAGTGTGGCCGGAGATCGTGTTGGGTGCACAGAAAGCTGCTGCTGATGCAGGAAACCCAGGGTGATTAGAGGCTCGTGCTTGGTTTGGTGTCTCCTTAGGCCTGTGCAGGTGGAGGCTGGCTGGACGCCTCCCCAGGCTGCTGCACAGCGAGGCCACTGCACGCGTATTTCAAAGAGACAGGGCCTAAAATTCAGCTGCCCCCACAGCTTGCTATACCTGGTGCCAGCAGTGTCCCGTGACCATGTGCTCTGCCGTGACTCGTGGCTCACAAGTACGCCCCGACTGCGGCCGGGGTGGCAGGCACAGCTGAGGGGGCAGGTGGGCTGCTCAAGCGCCACTGCACAGTGTCTGCAAGCCCTGGCTGCTCCATGAGTCACCAAACGGCACCGTGACCGTTTGGCACTTGCTCATCAATTGCGTAGCACGTACCACCTTGGAGCTGTGGCAGTGGCCATGCCTGAGGCGCCGGGAATGGGCTCCCAGCCCTCATCTGCTGCAGCCGCGTGTCCAGCGAGGCTGCGTAGGGACCAGCACTCTCACAGCCGGATGCTGAAGCTGATTTGCATCCCTCAGTCAGCAAATGCACACAAATAATAAGTCCTCTCTGAGGAACTGGGATCCCTTCCAGACGGCTCAAAGAGGAAAGGCAGCAAGCTTTGTCTCGAGCAAACAATTTGCCCGGACATTGAAGGATGTCTTCGGAAGTAGTCTCACGTAGGTCTCCTTTTACCCCACGCTTGATTTTCCAGGATCCCTGGAATGATTTATTTCTGCATCTTTCTTCTTTCCTAGGAATTATAGGGGAATTTAACAACAACAAGCAGAATTATACCCAGAGCGATCGCCTGCTTAAAGATGCTTTTTGGGCTTCTTACCTAAAGTCATATTCAAATAGGTTTTCCCCTCAAGGCCTGGAAGTCGGTGCTAACGTGGTGGGCATTTCCCCTCTGTGGGGAATTTCCCCTGTGCTGCTTTTAGGGTGATATACTCTGTCAAGAAGACAGTGACAGGTTTACTTCTTTCCACAGGAAAGAAAAAGAATAAAGACTCTTCTGAACAGGAGGAGGGTGGAGGGCTCCAGCCGGTGCCACTGACGGTTCGATTCCAGATGCAGCTGCTTCGGTGGCCGCTGGCAGCCGCTACCCAGAGCCAGGAGAGCACGGCCGTGGCGGTGGAGAAGACTCAGTAATGCGTCTGTAGCAAAAGAGTGAGTGGGAAATAAAACCCACAGGGATGCTGCGTGGATCCTGGTTTGGCTGAATGGCCGGGGCTGGGAGCTGCCACGGGCCTTGTGGTTGGTTGGGGCTGCTGCTGAGCTTCTGCGGGGGCTGCAGCACGCAGGGGGTGGGTGTGCAGGGGGCTGGTGCGCAGCGCGGGGTGTGCAGGGGGCTGGTGTGCAGC
>VZSC01018790.1:288740-302965 GCA_013398225.1 Steatornis caripensis
CACGTGGCCGTTGGCTGACGGCGGGAGCGCCGTGCCGTGAGGGCGGTCGGAGCCTGGGCGGCGGGGGCTGGCGCGGGGTCTCCTCCGCCGGCGGGGGGAGCGGCTCCCGCCGCCCCGGGCTGCCCCGGCGGCTGCGCTGCCCTCCAGGTACCGGCACTGGGCTGGGCACACGCCAGGCCCGGTCAAGCTGAGGCCACCCTTGGCCTGTTCTGTGATCCCCTACTCGGAGGCACCTGCGGGGCCAGCCCGGCTCGCCTCCGGTCCTCAGCACAGCGATGGCCGAGGGCGCGGACTGACTGCCACGCGGTCTGCTCCCCACCTCCCGGCTTTTACTTAATCTTTGTTTTTCAGGGGTGTATAATGCTGGTTTGCTTTTGGCTAGTTCCACGCTACTTACAATCCCCAGCTTCTACGAAGCTTTCCTCTGTGGTTCTACGTGAAAGACCTTGATCGATTAAATCTGTTCTTGTATATACCAGAAATTCCCATCTATTCTCTGTGAGACTCCATTGACTCAGCATGATTTGGTTTTAGCGAGGCAGTGCTGTATCGCAGGCGCATTTTCTTCTGCTAACTCCATGTTTTAAGCATTTGTCGAAAAGCGTTGTACGCTTGAGAGCGCCAAATAACAGGCGTGTAGGTAATGTGGTGTTGGTGCCCCCACCCCATGAAGCGTAGCTCATAGAACTGTAGGAAGGTGGAAACCTTGTGCTGATTTGGAATGTTTTTTCCTAGGATTTCTAAAAACAAGTAATTTCTGTATCTCTGTCTTCACACCCTTAATGAGGCAGAGTTAGACAAGGCAGGACTTGTTTACTCGAGATGTTGGTCATGTTTGAATCGTGTTGCATCCCTCCCGTCCCTCCACTGCGCTCGGCAGACTGCCGTGCTCTCGAGGCGGGGCGGGGGGTGGGAATCTCAGGAGAAAACTACTGGGAGGCTTTTAAGTCTTTTGTGGAACACGGGCGAATGCCTAGAAGACACAAAGACCGTTAAAGTGCATGCATGTAGATACTTTTTTTTTTAATCTCTTTTACGTAAGAAAATAAGATTGTGATGAGGCAGTAATGAAATGAAATGCTTGCAGAGTTGGCGCAGGAGGAAGGGACTGCCATCCTGTATGCTGGGCGGGCGAGCTGCATGGAGGAGCTTGTTGCCTCTGGCCAGCCTGTGGCTGCAGGAGCAGAAGAGGAGCTCTCATTTAAGCACCAAGAAATAAGTCGTCCAGCCGGCGAGCAGCAGTGCCCCTACCAGCACGGTGTAACTGAACAGCACAAAGGCCAGCAGCTCCTTCAGAACCTTGAGGAAGTGAACTGTGAAGGAGTCCGGCATGGTTCTCCCCGGCGCTACGACAGGTAGGGTCTCTGGACCTCCGGATCTCCGATCTGTAAGCAAAGGGACAGGATGAGTCCTTTCGAGCCTGCGGGAGACTGCAGAGCCAACGGGGTGGCTCTGCCGTCGAAAGAAAGGACTGTGTTCAGCAGGGATAGTGGCCACCCGTCCTTCTGAGAAGGTTGTTAGTGTCAGGTTGGATTTGAGTATGCTTGTTCAGAGTCCTGTACGGGGTTGCCGAGCTGCGCAGCGTTGAAAAAGAGTTTGAGATCTGATCAAAGTCTCCAAATCAGGACTGGTAACTGAGCAAATTAAAATATAGACACTGGACACTGCCATGCCGTAAGGGCTAGAGACTCTTACAGACTCCAGCAGGTTCCTGGTATCTTTTGCCCTGTGGCAGTGGCTGCGCATCCAGGAAGCTGCACGCTCGGAGTGTTCGCCGATGGTGCATTACCAACAGTGTGTTCTGATCAAAGCGGTCAATTCCTCCAAGGAAGCCACTATTAATATTTAATTATATAATTGCATCTAATGGAGACACTGGCACAAACTGAGCCTTTTGTTTAAGAATTACGAAAACGAGGGCTTAAATACAAGTTTGCACAGGCAAATATTTATATCTCACATTAAAAATAACCTTTACATGGGAAACGTGGGGTAAGGTGCTTTAGAATTCATCTTCTAGCTGTATTTTAAAGTCATACTACCACACATCCTTTTAGAAGTGATTGCTTGTTTGTTAGTTTCATATAAAATCTGAACTCTTTCACAGAAGTTGTTGGCTCCTTAGACTTAAACCTGTGACGATCTGTCTTAAAAATTCTCCCATCTCTGCAATTTACATGTTCTTTTTAATTTTGATCATAACTGTGCCTGGTCAAAAATACCCGTGCCCTTGGTCAAGCACATAAAGGGAATTTAAAACCAGACTTAAGATAAAGCTAACCTAAAATGATTATTTCTCTTATAAACAGTCTAAAGCCAGCCAAAGTAAACTGAATTCCCATCCTGACACTTAGAATATTTTTTAAAGAGCTCTTGTGATAAAGAGTTCACTTTTTGATCTTATTAAAGAGGTCAGTCGTTTCATTCGAAGCTTGGGCACTTGTATACATTATAGGAGCTGTTACATTTTAAAACCAGCCATGATTTCGCAGTTGTTCAAAGCATCGAAGTTTTCTATTTACAGGCTTTATGTGATTTCTGATTATCTTAAAAGATGTTGGTAAAGAAATAAGCTGCTTACCCAGGTAGATGATGGGCTCTACTTCGTAAAGTTCCTATTTCTCTCTAGTTTTGTTCTGCAGCTGTCCTTTGAATTTCTGGCTTCTAAACGGTTTGTGCTGTAGTTTGATCCCCTTCTGATCTGCTCGTCTGGGAGCCAGGAGTAATGAGGTTGTGTTTGCAGCCCACACGAGGACTAATGCACTAGGTGTGGTCAGGACCAATTATTATATGACATAGCGCCTTTGCGCTCTGTGCAGCACGGCAGTACAGAGCATGCCAAATAGCTCCCCTTCCCCAGAGTGCTTTTGTCAACAGTATTTTGTGAGTTTAAGCACCATGGCTTAGTGTTCCCAGGTCAAAACCTGCATTTGCTTAAACGCGGGGGGTTTTGCCTCTAAGAAGGTGTTGTGCCACCTTATACTTTTTATTCTGCAGTTATCTGGAAGGCTGTTGCACCTCTTGCTCCATTCTCTGAGCGCCCTGTGCTTCTGTGGGCCACACGGGGAGGAGGCTGCTCACATACAGCTGGGGATCGTCCCAGGTCAGCAGCACGTTACAGGATGGAACCGTGCGGACCGAGTCAGGCCCTTTTACCAAGGGCGAGTGAGCGCTGAAGACAGCCTAATCGCTGCACCGTCACTAGGTCACTGCTCTAGCTTCACCCTTGCACACCCAAGAAGTCATCCCTGCCTTTTAGAGAGTGAGCGCTACAACTCTTTTGCAGCAAGGAGAGGGGAGGAGGGAGGTAAGCTGTATGTTTATTTTTAGCAGAACTGCTTGCTGGTCATGTTATATGAAAAGTGAAAGTCTTTTGGGGTGGAGGTTGGGTAATGTTTTCTTTTTTCTTGCTTGTAAACCAGACAAATGCAGACAGCAGAGAGAAGGAAGAGTATGTACTGCAAATCAAATCTCTTGCCTACAAAGATATTATGATGTAGAAAATGGCCCCTTAATTTAATTAGGCTCTCTTGTTATCAAATTATTACCCGCATGGTCAGCAAGGCCGTAGACAGAAGCAGAACATAATCAAGCTGCTCAGGAAGCCTGTTAAGTAGTAATTGCTCCTCAGGAGAATTGATCAATGTCAAGATGGCTTTTATTTTTTTTTTTGTTGCTGTTGAATAGTTCCAGGAAGAGACTTTGTTTAGTTTGAGTGGCCACATGGCTCTTGCTTGGTGATGGTGGTGCAGGCTACAGTCTGCAAAAAAATAGGCAGCAGTGTTGTTGGTAAATTAGTTTACAAAGTGTCCGGCGTAAATTATTTTTGAAATAAGTTTTGCCTCGTGTTACTCACAAACACATTTGCTGGACGAGTGAAAAGGTAAGCAGCCTCTTGAATTGACGCTTCGCATGGTTGCCTTTATTCACTTGTGGTGTACCTTTTACACGCCATGACCTTAGCTCACAAACTAGTCTGATCAGTGCAGTTCATTTCCTTGCGTTTAGTTCAATTTTTTAAGAATTTAAAAAAACCAAACCCTCAAAATTATGGTAGTACAAAGACCCTCAAGGCCAGGCCAAGGACACTCTCTAAGGATTGCACTGAATCACATTGTTTCTTGTTTTTCTCTGCATGGTAACATCTAATTTTTGATCCAAAGCTACTTCAATTTTCTTTTTAAATACTGTGAAATTACCTACTTTACAGTGGAACTGCAGAAATAATGCAGAGCAAGGCAATCCACGTTTCTTCCTTGCATCATTGTCAAAGTTGTGGCGTGTTTTGGTTTTGTAAGACAAATCTGCAAACTGCCTACCCACCTGAAGTAAAAAGTCTCAAATTATTAAAAATGTATTCTTCTTTAAAAGTCAAGAAATCCCATAACTATTTCTGATGTAGTAGGTTAAGTGGCAGCACAGCTTGTAATTAGTGCATAAGCTTTAAGAAAAAAACATCCAGATGTTAGAAAAATAATTTCAACTTCAGTCATTCAGCTATTCAGGGGCAGGAGGAGAAGGATACAGCTACCACAGCACAGGGTTTTATTTTATTTATTTTTGTGTTCCAGAGAGAAAGAGAGAGAGAGCAAACACTTTAAAAAAAAAAAAGACATTTTTATTTTCTTCTAATAAGCCAGCTGGAGTTAAACAGACAGAGGGGCTCTGGGAAGCGGCCGATTTGGCAGAACTCAACCTTACAAAACAAAACAACAGACCAAAACCCACGGTCATAACTGTAACAACTTGGAAAAACAAAGGGGGTTTTGGGACGTATTAAGCATTATGCAGGATAACTAAGAACACAAATGTTTGCTAAGAGAGCGATTTAATATGCGGGGTGGTTCCTTTTAGTTGTTTTTAACCTTTTAAGAGCGAACTGCAGTGTGAAATGGAGTCCCCAGTGGTTGCTGTGGAAGCATGTGAAAATAGTGACAGTGCCCAGGGAAAGGGCTGAGGCGCAGCAGCACAGCCCCGAGCAATGACCCCTGGTCTGCCTTCCAGCCCCTCGCAATTCGCAAGGCTGAGTCTTTGGGAGCCAGAAGCCACCTCTTGCACACATTGGCTCAGCAACACCAAGGGCCCAGCCACCAAGACCATGGAAAATTCCGGTTTACAGTTCTGAGCTCTACAACAGCTTGTGGCAGCAAGTACCACAATTTATAAACTGAACTGGGGGTGGGGTGGTGGTGGCGGTGAAAAAAAAAGTGTCTGTTTTAAACCTGCTGTTTACAGGGTCACTGATGTGTAGCTATTTTGGGCCTGAGTCCCATGCTGGGAGAGTGAGTGACTGTGTGTCTGCGTGCGTGTGTGTCTGCATGCGTGTCTGTCTGCGTGCGTGTGTGTGCGCCTGCGTGCGCGCCTGCGTCCGTGTGTGTGTGTGTGTGTGTGTTCAAAAATAAGCTCTTGATACACTGATGTAATTCATGCTCGGGATTAGCTTTCCAGAGTCAGGTGGGTGTACCTAGGACAAACAAGCCACCTCACGCCATACCGCAGAGGTACAGCCAAGTACAGATCTCTGACAGAAACAGATCCAGTGCATTGAACAGATCAGGCACCAAAGACAGACGACTGGGAATATTGGTATGAAATCAGGAACACAAAACACCCGGCTTCCTCAGCACCTTAGGAGGGTAAAAAGAAGTAATCACGTCTCCCACTAAAACTAAACTGAAACGAAGCAATTTGCCAAACAGAAGGACCAGGGCAAATCCGTGCTCCCCCAGCGCCTGTTCAGACCACAAGCAGTGATCTCTCTTTCTCCCATTGTTTATTTCATTGCTAGTGCCTTTCAGCACTGCTTGTCTACTAGGAAGTTCCACAAACAGTAGGAACACAAGTGCAGACAGGGATAAGGGTAACTGCATCATGAGCTGGTCTTGGGAGAGCTTCTTTCACTGTCATGTTTCTCTGACGTTCAAGCAGCCATGCNAAGGGAGGGAGTTAACCAAGTGAGTTTGTTGTTTGTTTAATAGCCAGCGCAGCTTTAAACTGTGACAACTATCTTGAGTGCACGTGGTGCTCTGCATTAACAGCAGGCTTATTATGTGAATGAAGTTTTAAAGAGGCCAGAAAGCTAGCTGTCAAAAAAGGATCAGGTAGACCTAATACTGCAGTGGGATGGAAGATGAGATAGATGCCTGGACTCTNGGCCTCTCACTTTTACTCTCGCTCACCACAGACCCTAGAAAGGGGCAGGCTCCAGTTTTTCCATCAAGGATTTGATCCAGCTTGTTCCATTGATCAGTTTTGTAGTGGCAATGACGTACTCGGTGCCTCCGTCTTCCATTTGGGACAGAAACCTTAGTGCAGCTATTTCTGCGTATGTCACACCCCCCAGGAAGAACACCAGAGTGACTCGCTTCTCACCGTGTTGACCTGTGTATTCAGAGAAATTTATAGATTCTCTTAGTTGATNGATCAGGTAGACCTAATACTGCAGTGGGATGGAAGATGAGATAGATGCCTGGACTCTGCCAGCGCTGATTTGAGTTTGCCTCATTCCAGCTTAACAAAGATGCATCTCCCTTTAAAAACTGGGAAAGCAAAGCAGAACTTACGCTTTTTCTGAAGGCCGGTAGGTAACTGCTGCCTCTCCTCAAAATGGGGACCCGGCAGCATCTTTAAAACCTCCTCTATGCTCCGCCACCCTGGCCGAGCCAGTAGCTGTGCCAGGCGCACGCTTAGCGGAGCGTAGCCACTGTACACGTAGGAGATATCGTTGGGGTTCTGCAGGAGAGAGCAAAGTGTGAGCAGCAGGTGAGTGCTATTTCATGCTGCAAAGCAGCACCATAGAAATAAAAAAAAAAAAAAAGACAAGGTTTTCCTGCTGCACATAATTCGGTATTGTTAGATGTAGTGTTCACTGCNAAACTGAAATAAAGACAGCAGTTGAATTAGAGGTGAAGCCTACTGGGCAGGATACCAGACTGGGGCCCAGAAATGCAGACTCTCCTCCCAGCTCCACAGTCTAGCTTTAGAGGACATGTTTCTGCCTGCCCAGGCTTAATAGTAGAGAGTGACGCTGACCTTCATTGTAAAGTAATGTTACTTACTAAAATCACAGTGTAAGGGTAAGGTTTATTTTCGTACTCTGATGAGAGGATAAACAAATGTACAACTCTATACTTTTGTCCTGGTTTGACCCCAATGCAGTACTCCANCCGAGGCATTTGTTTACCTGTTCATTAACATCATCCATCCATAAGCGCAAGGTTTTCCTGATCGTTGGGTAGTTATTCCTTCCACTTGTCTGAGGTTTCAGGAGTCCAGCCTTTTCTAAGTTGTTTAAGGTCAATATATGTTCATAGCCGTAAGTCTGCAATATGAAGAATTCACTTTTAATACCGTGTCAATAATCCATGACCAGAGTACTTTAAAAAAAAGAAAAAAAGCAAAGATACTAGTTTAAAAATGTTTTTTGGTTAAGATGTCTCTGGAGTATCCCACTTGGAGTGTTTAAATCACAATAGTAAAAAGCGCAATGAGATAAACCTCTCCGTATCTGTATGCTGTAAAACACATCTAAGCACCTCCTGAGGCGTTGCTATCAGCCCAAACAGAAGCCTCATGCTCCGTCTGTACACTCTGGAAGTCAACACTACCCATGCGTAAGATGCGTCTGTCTAGAATGCAAGTGTTGTATTGCTGAGGATTTGATGGGGATTGTCTCAGAAATTTGTTGATTCCAAAGTTACAGCCCAACCTGGAGAATCTCTCTTTTGTAATGGTCCAGAACCTTCTGCTTCAGTCCACTATTGCATACAGATTGCAAGCAAACGAGACGTAAGATCTTGATCAGTGGGTGTTTTTGAGCTATGCAGTCTTCAATATAATTGTTAACCTATTAAAAAAATACATAAGCCGTTATCTAAAGACCTGTTAAAGTGCCTAGAAGACCTGGAAAGAAAGATCTGGTTTTGCCTAATATCTCCAAAACAGCAAGAAAAAGGGTGCAGCTGCTCTTCAGGCAGCTCAAGATCGTCTGTAAAATGGTGATCCAGCACTGGTTCCACCCAGCATCCCTCTAAAGCATGTAGATTCCACCGTCAATAGCTAGGCTTTGATGCACTGAAAGAATTCTCTGATTGACGGTCTTCAATCTTTCACTGATCCCTCACAGCACGCAGTGCCCCTGCACCAGTCACAGCACCCCAGTTGCGTTACAGGCAACGAGAGGTAAGCAGAGCCCAGCAAAGTGCACAGCACTGTCTCCAAGTAGGTTCAGCGACGCGTGTCACTTGGAAAAAAAGTGTGCCAGGAGACCCATGCAAGAGCTCACCACAACCTTGACACTGGTTGGAGACAGACATCATCTAGAGCAGATGTTTCCTCTCTCAAAAAACACAAATGGAAAAAACCCGGCAAAATACATTGTGGTTTTATTTTTTTTAAGACATGAGTCACTAACTGCCTTTATCTGCTTACCTTGTCTGTGTCTATTCCAGACATGAACTCTTGTTCCACTGTTAAATTATCAAAGAAATCTTCAGATGCTTTGGGAAAAGAATGAAAATCAATACAATAGCAACTGATGGCTTATTTTCTACATTTAACATTTCAGCAGATGCACTAGATGGAGCAAAGCCCGTTTTTGCCAAGCTGAATGATGCCCATCAAGCTGTCTTGCATCTTGCTGTATTGAAATCAGTCAGACTATTCAGCAAATACTCACTGGTGATGTCTTTGATGAGTTCGGCAATGGATGTGTGGTTTGCTAGAGAACTTCTTGCTGCCTGCATGTGTGGCAACTGCGAGACAAACTGCTTAATCTCTCCAACGGTTTTTGCGTGGTGTCTTTCCTAAAGAAATCCATCGCTTAGATTAGGTCTTGTTCAGATTAATAACACCAACTACATCATTTTATCATGAAGGAATTTTTCTTACTGTACTCACAGCAACAGCGGATACTGTTACAGATACGCAACCTTTTAGACAAAAGACTTAAAATGCTTATACTAACGTCACAGCATTACCTGTTACAGCACTTTGATCATTAGAAGAGCAGGACATAATACAACAGGATCATTAGACTATGGTTTTTTTTCCATTATACTAGAGTTGCCAATCACTTTTCTCTACCTTTGTCTGACTTCAGCCATCACTATCTGCTCCTCAGTTTCCTTACCAGCAAAACAAACTTTCTCATGCAAAGATTAATTACTTTGCTAGCTGCTGGTAAACATGGAGTTCTAGGCAAATGCAGTCTGAGACATTTCCCCTCAAAGCAGTGGTGAAAGGTGCTGAGGAACTGGGCTGGCAGGGTCTGCGTCCCTCGCAAGCAGAAGTCTGCCATTCACTGCACCTGGCTGTAACAATGTCCCAGGTTTTGAGCAAGGATCTGATGAACCACAATGCAGATTGCAGCTCTCAGAGCAGTCCAGAGGTCTGTATTTCATTTGGGCTACTTGCCTCTTGCTGCAACTTCGAATAAAAATAACAATTTGACTCGTGAGCGAAGGATTTCAATGGGCAAGTGCAGGCAGGAGAGCGATAACGATGAAGCCTGCAATTTAAAAAGTCCTGTGCTGCCAGTGTGCTGCTGTTTCATTATCACCTATTACCTCTGACAATTTCTTAGACTTTTTTTTTTAACAACCGGTATGAATAATCCATCTTTAGCACCTTCAGCACTAATATTGCAGTAACAGACATTTACTAGGAGATGAGGCTGAGCACACGGTATTTCAGTTAAGGTATCATTCCCTTGTCTTAAATGTGGCAGAAGTGAAGAGGCAAAGAAAAAAACCAAGGAAATACAATCAAACAGTGTAACACGTTCTCTTGAGAATCACCGTGAAGCCCTAAAGCAGAGATGTGGGATATCTCAGTTTCTTTACGAATCATCAACAGGATGTTTTCAAACCATACCGCCAACACCCCACAGCACTCTCCAGCTTTGTCTGACACCTGAGCATCAACCTAAAGGTCAAACCTCCTGTACGACAACTGTCCTCTTCACATTTCCTACTGTTTTTTACACCAGCCATAATACTCTGCCTGTACATTCTGGGGTTTTATTTCTTAGAGCCTTTTCTCTGCATCCTCAAGGAATACAAAGGGAAAGGGACCTTTCAGTTAACAGGTAACAACAGCAACAAGGTGGAACTGATCAGTATGCCTTTGGTCTCTTGCAGAGGGAAGCAGCACCTGATTGTTCTGCGGACTGAAGAAAGCCATTCCTATTACGGGAACTGTGGGCTCACACAGCGGAAATGTGTTTAGGCTAGCTCTGAGACAAGCTTTTAACAGCGAGGATAGGAGAAGCCCCAGAACAGAGGTGTGGGGAGGAGAGAGCAGAGGATCCACATTACTACAGGATTCTTAAGAGGAGATCTGACCAACACCTACTCAGTGGAGCTCATCTCATCCCAGGGCAGGTGAACAGACTGGCGGGGCTTCTGAAGGCCACCTGTTTTTTCTCTGGCTGAGGGATTACTTCATGGCAATGTCTCAATCTGCCAGTTGCAGCCCTGCTGACCGCACACTGTGACTTATCTGACAACAAGAATGCCCAAGGGATGCACGATCAGATACAGGCCTCACCTCAAAGGCTGCCGAGATGATCTTGGCTTTCTTGCTGAGCACTGACCCCACAGCATTGAAGTTCTTGTCTCGGATTTCAGCATACAGCTCTTCAGCAGAGTTCAGCTGGAGCTTCTTGGGTTCTGTGGGGAGATCTTTCCCACCCTCACCCTGCTTCTTCGGGGCAAACTTCTCAGGAGGGAGTTTCACATAAGCTACCAATTGCAGAGAAATAACCCTTACAAGGACTGGAACTTCACCACCAGAAGTTATGATAAGCAGGGTGTGGAAATGTGTCCCCTGAGCCGGAAACAATCTGAGCAGCAAAGCTAACATAAACGCCCAGACAACTCAGTGCATGTGTTAATTAAGGAGAGTCTCCCTGTACTCACCCAGGGACCCAGAGACCTATACAAACATACGTGATCAGAAACCAAGTGCCAGCTACCCTGCTTTCAGTTTGGAGGCAGCCTTCCAGCCAGTCTTCAGTATATAAGGAGAGATTAAAATCCATAAATGCCTCTCTGGAGTTTTTCTTACTACTTCCTGAAGAGCAGGAGGGCGCTCTGAATAGCCTCTCACAAACTGTTCCCCTTAGTGTGGCACAACGTGAGCCAGCCAGGCTGCGGGGTGAAGGCGTGCACCAACATCCCTGCTCCCTCGCTACGCGTTCTGTGTCACTGTGTCTGCATCCAGCCAACACCCGAACTATGCCCATTCAATAACCATGCACTGTACTCAGCTCCTCTTCCTAGGCAAACAGAGAGCCAGAGCTGATCTTGATAGGCTCTAGCTTGGGACCGAACCATCCCCGCGCTAAGTTCAGATGAGCTGCTCCCATGTCACAGTCATTTAGCAAAGCAGAAACCCACCTGACACACCGAAACAGCTCCAGCACGCTGGAGACCTCCCCCTCACTGGGCAGTACTCACTATTCTGAATTCCGTAGATTTCATCTATCAGCCCTTCGTACGTCAGCTGTGTAGCTAATGGCGTCAGCAGATCAACGTTGCGGTCCAGCAACAAGAGGGTATCAAAGACGGGAAATATTGAGTTCTGGCTCCCAGGGAACTCACGCTTCATCCTGATCATCATGTTAGCCACGTGCTGAAAATAAATCACGTCAGTCTGGTTATGGTGCAGGCCACAACAGGTGGATTTGACTTCTAGGCCCTACAAGCTCGTGCTCATGCAAGTATGGCACGCATGCTGCTGCTCTCTGCAGCTTAGCAAAACAGTGACTGGCCGAAGCACTGGGTTCATCTCAAGCCGCTCCCTCATTACAAAAGGTACCAATTAAACCGTAGGTTGATCAGGGAGGAGAAAAACGGGTGAGTTCTAGGGAGAGAGGAGACAGCTAAGGCATGAGATACTGCTCATTTCCCACTTTACTGAGCCCTTCTGATACCAACAGAGTGGCTAAGTGTTAAAACTCTACAGAAAGAAGAACTGCTGAAAAGAGGAAGGCAGTGCACCTATAAGCAAAAAGCACACGAACTCAGGTAAATCCTCCTGACGGGACGACTTATGGAACAGCAAGGATCATTCCTTTGGCCAGAGATGACAAAGACTTGATGGCCGTGATCCTGAAACTCCAATATGACAAGAAGGGTCTGTGGCTGGATTCAAAAAACCCACAGGTGCATTTAACGAAACACTCCTTGAGGCAGTTCCAAAGAAGAAGATGCATTTTCTCAGCAGCAACATTTGTCTCACCCGGGCAGACTCGCCCTTCCCAAAAATCTGCGGGATGGTTCCGTAGAGAGCCTGCAGCGTCATCAGCCCCTTTGCCGCATGGTACAGACTTGTCTGGTCGCTCTCCAGGTAACATTCCTAAACAACAAGAAGGATTCCCGATGGAAGGTGTCGATCCGCTGCTTCCACAGCAGAACGTGATGTGAACAGTTCAGAGGAGACACAGGCTGGGGAAAAACTGTGGCTGTTGGCAACTGTGGACCTTATCTGTGCTGTTACTACATCAAATCATTCAATCCAACCAGGCACTGTAATATTTCTGAACCCCCCACACTATACCAGTTTGCTGGAGAGGAGTAAGAGCCAGAAAGCGACTGCAGAGCCTCAGCCGCTGATTAGGCCAATCTGAGAGCGCACCACCTCATCACAGCTGCCAACAAGCTGCTGCAAGCCCTGACGGGTCCTCTGGGCTGCACTTAATAAGGCAGAGATGGCCAAAGAAACTCTCAAACCTTTCCGTCCCCACACGCAGCATTCTGAGAAAACAGCTGGTATGTGACAGCCGCTAATTCTCAATGCAGCTCAGTGCACAGTATCAACCACGGTACGCAGCTCTTCGGCTGCATATTGACACAAACTGCTGGCTCTTTGTAACGACTAAGTATTTTATGCCTCGTGAATGCTAGATTTATGAAAATAACACCAGCGGTTAAAGCTGGAGGAACTGGGGTACAGCTTGGCGGAACTGGGGTACAGCTTGGCATAGTGACCATTCCTTCAGCATTTAGTCAGAAAACACAGAAGCGCAGGCTCTGTTCAGCACTCGGGATCATGCCGCATTTGCTCTGCAAGGCCTTTGCCTGCTGTGCGGGTCACCCACAAACCCTCCGAGGGCCTCTGTACCGAGCACCAACAGCCAACACAAAAACGCACAGCACTCTTCCCTCGAAGACGAGACAAGCGCTTACCTTGAATGCGCTCTCAGACTCCATGGAGAGCAGGTCTCCGTCGAAGGGTATGAGGTCCAGGCTGTACTGCTCTCGGTGGATGAAGGACCCCAGCACGCCCTGCTCCTTCAGCCACTGCTCGCAGAGCAGGCTGCGGCGTGGCACGAAGAGGATATGGAAGTCCCTCTGGGGAGAGCGGCCTCTGTCTTCCCTGGAAGAGTCACAGGCAGGAGCACGGCACCCAGTAACTCAGCCACACAGGTAACCAGCACACATCGTGGGCTGTGGGCACTAAATTCAGAAAGCAGGAATGCTGCACTAGAGGTTTTTTTGCCAGCTTCTGCTCCTAACGTTGTATTTCAGAATGTTTTTTTACCCAGCTGTCGACAGCCAGAGGTCTGAAACCAGGGCAAGGAGACTTGGTTTTCCTGCGGTTCTCAAAAGGGGGCTCGATCACAGCATGGCTCGTTCCAGCTAATTAGAAGGAACGGACATCCACTGTACGGGAAACGCACCCTCTGCATCGCCACCCAAGGTGAAAACGCACCCCGACACAACCGTTGAGAGCGGCCGCGCTGTAGTGTCGCTGCCTCGCGTAACTCCCCGTTTCGAGCCCAGACGTGACAACCCGCGCAGCAGTTTCAGGCCACACCTGTCCCCTCCTCCGGCGGGAACCCCGAGTCGACCCCTCGCAGCCGCCGCCTTCCCCGTCAGCGCCCGCTGTACCTGAGCACGTTGTCCGTGATGATGTCCATCAGCTCGAGCCTGGGCCTGACGAAGAAGATGATGTTCTTGACGTCCGCCTGCGGCAGGCGGCCCGGCTTCAGCGTGAACATCTTCTCCACCTCGTGTTCCTACGCGAAGGCAAGGCCGTTAGCGAACTGCGGGGACCTCCGGTGACAAAGCGCGGCGGCTGGCGGGGCCGCCGGCAGCTGGGGGCGCCGCCGCGGGGTTTACCTTCAGGAGCGAGTACTGCGCGATCAGCCCGAAGGGCCCCGTCAGGTACTCGTCCCACACGATGGCCTGCGGGAGGGGCAGAGGCGTCAGGCCCGGGCC
>VZSC01018790.1:303168-405303 GCA_013398225.1 Steatornis caripensis
CCCCGTCCCGGCCCCGCGCACCTTGGAGCCCGCGCACTTGTCCAGGAACTCGCGGAGCTCCCTGCGCCCGGCCTCGCGCAGCGCCGTCAGGTTCACGCGCCCCGAGCTCAGGTGCGNGGCCGCGGCAGCAGCGTTCGTCAGCCGTTACCGAAAGCGTTAGTAAAAACGTCCCGCCACCCTGCTAACGTTTTTCTTTCTGTTTATTTACAGCGCAGCCCCACGGCACGTTTGTGCCCACGCAGAGCCCCTCACGTTCCTAACGGCGCAGAAAGGTATAAAAGAAAACACACCTGTTTTTTTTTTTCCAAAATATAACTTTAATATATATATGTGCATATATACACACACCCACACCACACACGCACTAGGTAGAAGCTGAAAGAATGCAAAAAGGAAAAAAAAAAAAAGGATATCCCACAAACTGTTTTCGGTGTGCACGGCGGAGGGGTTTCTAAAACAAAAAAAAAACCCAAAACCAACCGCACCGCAGCTCCCTTTCTTACCTGCTTCCCGCTTTCACGTTCACACTGTCGTCAAAGCGCAACCCCGAGCTCACGTTCGCTGAGCAAAACCACAATCAAACGAGTAAAGGAAGATAAAGGATGAAACATTGCTCAACCCAGTCCAGTGTCAAAAAAAGCTTAAAAATCTAAATGTACAAATCCAGCCTTAAAATGGTTTTAGTGCAAATACGAAAATTAACAGCATAATTTTAAGGTATTTAAATAAGCTTTAATATAACTATAGTGCTTCATTCCTATACACGTTTTCCCATCAATAGATGCAACAACATGGGGTCTGTCCTTGTTATGGGTGGGAACAAACCGAGAACCTGGGAAGAAATAGCATAAAGTCATTTGTTAAATCATTTATTTATATTTCACTTAAGGTTGTTAAAGGGAGATAGGGTATTTACTAGTGAGGAGCAAAATATTTATCAATGTACTGATGCCGGGGTGAACAGGCGAGGGGAACGGGAGCGAGGGGGTCAAGAAACGCTGTCCCTTTTCCTGACATTCAGCACACACGAATGCTGGTGGTGTAAATCGTCCGATTAGGGCGCGCAGACAGTCCATCCTCCCGGACGCGTGTTGCGTTAGAAGGTCTCGTCGTCATTGCAGTCAGCCGTCCAGTGCCCAAACATCTCACAGGTATCGCAGTAGGGGCGCTCTTCTCTCCTGCTGCCGTGGTAAGCCGAGTGGGGCGGCTCTTCCGGCATCTGTGCCTGCGTCGGACAGTCTTCAGTGTCGTGAAGATCAAAGCAGCCACAGATATCGCAGAAGAGACGAGGTTTCTTCTTCGACAGGCTTTCTTCCTCACTGCAAGACCAGCACCAGCGCAAGTCAAAAGGAGAAAGGAGCAAGGCCTGCTTGCCTGCCCTGCCCGATAAGCTGTCTCGTAATTATTGAGACTGAGGGAACACCACAGTGGTCAACAAAAACAATAAATCACAAAACCCCTTCTGAAGATTTTCTGACATCTCGACTACCTTGCAGCACCCCCACAATCCCTTATACTACAATATTTACTAAACAAACCGCTCTGTCTGTGTAAATATTTGCACAAATACATACACGAGTTGAAGAAGAAACACGTGTAAACTCATTTCTCTTTTCCTGTGAGAGAAGGGATCGGAAGCCACAATATATCAAGCAGGCTTCAGCTCTGTTTCTTTGGACTGGATCTCCCCATCTCAATGCAGCTACCAGCCTCTCGAGAGCAAAGACTCTTCTACTTAATTTGGAAACGGCCAGACTCGGCCAAGACAGATATGTTATGATACGTCAGTGTTTGCGATCGGTAACTAGAGGATCATTCTGCACCTCCGGGTACACTGTAGTAATGGACCTAAAAAGAAGGCTGGATTCCATCCCTGGACTCAAGAGAAAGCTACGTCTGTCCTTCCTGGCAGCTGACATTGGGCTGGTGCCTTGTACGCTGACAGAACTGGCTGCTACTGCCGGTTCCCAAAACACCAGCCAAGGCTTTCCTTTAGGATTTATACCTGTCATAGTTATTTATCTCCTCTTCATTGCCATTGAGGGCTGCTTCACACATTCTTTCTATTTTCAAGTTCAGTTCTTCGTTTCTCCGTTGCAGGTCTACTATCACTGAATTCAGGAAGTCAATCTACGATAGTCAAGAGCAAGGACAGTGGGCAGGCTGAGGACGGCACTTAAGAGAAAAGCGAGCAGCAAAGGAATAACCCTCAAAATGACACGTGCGGATCTGCATTAACTCTTACCACTGGATCACTGTATTACAGAGAGCACCCGTGGGCACCGAGAGAACAAGGGCCAGGAGCTTCCCAGAGGACCTCTGAGACCCTCAGCGAGATTTCTGTCCAGGGAACCAGGCAGTTCCGCCCAGCCAAGATGTCTGACAGACACCAGTAGGCCTCAACCCGCCCCCGATAGATGGGAGTTATTTTTCTAATGCTACATTTTGAACATAAATCCAGTTGTGTAATTCTGATCAGAACAGCATCTCTGTTCCTGTGAACCTGCGGCGCTGGTGGATACTCTCAGAGCTGTCCTGGAAGGGGTAGCGGGACAGCGCAGCGCACCAAAGCTACTTGGAGCCACAGAAGTCAGTAGGCTGGCACTGCAGCAGCACTGCTGAATGTAACCAAGTAACGCCTGGCAAACTCACATAGCGAATAAAATATAGGAAGGCAAGAAGTGGAACAAACCTCATGCTGGTTGGAAGGAAGTGTCACCATCCGCAGATGAATTCAAGGAGGAAGAAAAACAGAAAAAGATTGGCAATTTGTGTGTGTTAATTACACTACTTCTGGTCTCTGTATAGACTGGGAAGGACATTTTTTAATCAATGTGACTGACATCAGTGATCTAAGGAGGACTTTTATAACGAGCAGAAGGTGCTTCTAATGCTAACCGTGTTTCCTAGGCATCTCTTGTCACAGGCCGCCTGTTGCACAGCAGTGCTTCACACGTTCATGATGATCATCATACCCTTTGATACACATTTTTCCCGTTACCAGGCACATGCTAACTGAGCAGCTTCCTTGCCCCCTTGCTGCCAACCCTCATTCTGAGTAACATTCTGCAGTTAAGAAGCAAAGATAAAAATTTTCAACTGCAGAAGCTCAGAGGCAGCGTGTGAGCTCAGGTAGCCTGCTCTTCCAAGATGGCAAGCACCACAGATTCAGGTAGGCCACAGCTTGTTCCTTGTTCACATCCAAGAAACCTTTGGAAAGAGCGGCAAGGAGCAGTTTACGAGCGTGCCCTGCTGGGCTGCACCTCACCGACAGGCAGTAGGTCAAAACTTGCCACCGCTGCTTTCCTGCTTGCTTCCTCATGTTCCGATAACCTGAACTAGGATCACTCGTCACTTGATTCTTCCTGTTTCCTGTCATTAATGTTTCCCTTCAGAAGCAGAAGGTTACAAGATAAACCTGCCCACTATAATTCTGGTGTACAAAATCTGATAGGAACCGTGTTTTGAAAAATATTTCACTCTGCCTGTAGATACACTGATCTTTCAGCATGCTATGTTTCAGATCAAATACCTGCTTCTCTTTTGCAATTTCATCTTGAAGTAGATTAGCAGCAATGTCACCTTTAAAGAAAAAAAAACCAACAAAAACAAGGTGTAAGTATCCGGTAATCTAAATTATGAAACATACAATGGCTTAGTCAGAAACCGAAACAATGCAGTAGTCTCTAGTCTCCAAAACGTCTTGTTCTCGCTACTTTCTAATCCCTCAGTATAACCTTCAGTAAGGGGGAATTTTGGGGGGAATTTTTTGGACCTCTGCATTCCAGAAGCAGGTTCCATACTGCATGTTAATTATTAAAATAAGAATTAAAAAACCGGTATGTACAGGTGACAGCTAACATTCGCAGATCTGCAAAGGAACGCTCCTCTGTTGCAGAGGTGAGACTGTAGGGTACGAGGCTTAAGCAGCTCAGTGTAAGGTCAGCATGGGCGTCTGGGATTCCCAGTCCTGTGCTCAGGTACGACGCCTACACTTTGCAGCTACAGCAAGGAAAAACAACATCAGTCTAAGAGAGGCTCTTGCACAGAAGCCACACCACAAACAGGATAAAGTCTTATGGTTTATGCACGTTTCATGTCAAGTCAGATTGCCCCCCGCTGCCGTGTAAATGGGGTTAACTGGCAACGCCAGCAGCTTTCACATTTTGCAGCCGGTCAGATTTTTTCCTTCATTCAGGTCTTTTGTGTGTCCTACAACAGGAAAGTCACGTGTCTCAGGAGGTTCAATTAGTTAAATCTCCTTTTAACTATCTCGTTAACAGTTGCAAAATTCTACAGGATTAACGCTGAAGGCACAGAGACAGCAAAGCGGCTCTCTCTTTTACCTGAGGAGCTAGTTACAGTTAAAGGCTGTTCGTTGTTTTCCTTGAGTTTTTGCTCCAAGTTCTTCACCTTTTCCTCAAGTTTCAATTTGTCAGACTCGAGTGACTTCACCACTGACTGCAAGGTTTTTGCAGAAGCGTTTTCTCCACGGAGCACCGTGATCTGTAAGAATTATTTGAGAATGCGTAGGCCTTCCAGAATGAAGCAGTAAGGGCTAAATAGCCACCAAAAATACACGGCAGAAGTCACCTAACTAGGCACAGATACCTAAAGATTTAATTCTAAGGTTTAACTATGCTAAATTAATAAAGAAAAAGAATTAGCCAACTCTTCAATGGCAAGCAAAGAAGCAAACGCGTCTAGTCATAACTTAAACGAAGCATCCCCACTGTTCCTCATTTACCTCGTTCCTGAGTTTTTCCAGTTCCTCATCTTTTTCTGTGATCAAGGCACTAGTGACACTGATGGATTTTTGTAAAGATGCTCTCTCTTCATCAATTTCTTTTTTTAATGTTGATTCTCTAAAAGAAAACCAAACACAACCAGAAATCATCTAAAGAATAGATTACTGTAGTTGCCTAAAGAAGTGTAGAATTTAATTTAATTTTGAGTATTAGGCTACTGTAAGAAGTGGTTCTTAAAAAGCAAATTTCAATTCTGTACTTGACTAAGATTTTATACATGTAGAAACAGTTCAGATGTTACAACTGCAGAAACAAAGCAGAAACTTTACCTAGGTAGTACATGCCAGAATCTGCATATCATCGTATCCATTTGAATTTAAAGAAGCAAGGTAATAGACTGGGGAGATACAGGATAAACAAACACGTCGCACAATGGTCCACAAAACCTAACTTCAGAGTTTTGTTACTTCTTGAAAATTATTAACAATCAACAAAACATACATGCAAAGCTCATTATACAGGTTGTCATGCAAAGCATTGATGATGCTGGAAATATCAGCTGGTCCTCACTAATTTCAGTAACATCATTGTTTCCTGTGACACGTACTTTGAGAGTTTCTGGGCCTTTAACAACTACTGTTCAGCACAAAACCACGTGGGGTTTGTTTTACTTCACGGAAGAAGGATTAAAAGAAATCCTGCAGAGCAGGCGCACCCCCCTGCTCTGTACATACCTCCCGCTCTCCCAACCTTTTCAGTTGATCTAGTAAGAGATATGACTTCTGCCTACAAATCCCGTCCTGACAGTGATCCTAAGGCATCACAGCTGTGACATCCTCACGCTGATGCTAAAGAGTGGTCCTGAGAGGTCACGCAATACACAGACGAGCAGCTGTCCTCTGATGTGAGGACTATTGCTACCAAAGTTTCTTACAAGCCAAAAGGTTTTTGTTTGTTAAAAATAAAATTCTTATCACTCTAAAACCTGCGTTTACTTATTTAGAAGGGAAACTTGCTTTTCAGCACACCGAGCAGTGCCCGGCAACTAGGCGTCAACTCTCTGAGCTTCCGCAGGCGTAGCCAGTTTTCGATGCAATTCCATACATCTCGGTTTAGACGATCACGGTCTCACTGCCGCAGCAGTGCGCTGCTTCTCTTCTTATTAGCTAGGAGCGCTGAAGGCAAACTAGGCTGCCTGAATGCATACCCACTGCACAAAAAGCACCAAGTAGCCAACACCTCAAAGATACCAAGTGACAGGACAATTTCATTTAAGTAACTGAACAGAACTACGCTCTCTTGGGACTGTTCAAGGGACCAAGAGCAGAACGTGTCCTTGCGTGACGATGCTCGCTAGGTAGGGGACACTATGAAGTTCAAATGGGAAAGTTTTCAAACCCACGGTATCTACAGTTAGTGAGAGCCACGATACCCAGACCATGAAATACAGTAAATCTCACCGACTCAAGATAAATACAAAACTCAACAATGAGAGCACAATTAATGCAATTCTTTCATTGTTAAGATTATACTCGGGAATGGAAGCAGCAAGTGGAGAATCTGGGGTTTAGAAAAGCTGATGCAGCTACCAAACAAGAACCAAAAGGTTCATTTTCGTTTTGGTATATTTTTACAATGAGAGAATTAATAAGCAGAAACAGAACAAATTGCAGACTGCACGATCTTGCCTTCCAATACAAGTTATGCTCCTGTTAACAAAAACCAAAAGGCCAACGGCATTTAATAGACCTCCTCGCCAACCCTGATTCAGCAAAGCGCTAAAAGCAAAACGGCAATCTCTGCATTCTTCAGCAGGATTACACACACGCTCTAGCCTAACCCATGCTTTTAAACGCTTTGCTGAATTGGACCAAAAGCACGGGGGGGGTGTGTGTGAAAGAAATGTGCCACCAAGGCATGGGATGATGCTGACAGAGCACAGCTGCCCTCTCCAATCCACTGAGCTGCAAATCCAGCATTTACTTAAGGCCGGAGAAATGGGAGAGCACATCTGGAAGTTGCTGTTCACAAGCTCCTGCACCTGAGGCTTCACCCGGGCTTCCCTTTGCCACACACGCAGCTGTAGAAGGGCAGATGGAAGCCCCNGCATGGGATGCTGCTGACAGAGCACAGCTGCCCTCTCCAATCCACTGAGCTGCAAATCCAGCATTTACTTAAGGCCGGAGAAATGGGAGAGCACATCTGGAAGTTGCTGTTCACAAGCTCCTGCACCTGAGGCTTCACCCGGGCTTCCCTTTGCCACACACGCAGCTGTAGAAGGGCAGATGGAAGCCCCAGTGACTTCATCTCGTGCTCAAGAGCTTGTTATTTAGCCAATGTTTCCGCTCTTTGGTCAGATCTTAATCTTCGAGATCAAGACCAAACATACGCTTTTTGTACAAATATGGTTAACTTGCCATTTACTGGGCTTGGTTTCAACCACCACGAGCATTTAGGTCGTTGAAAAAGGCAATCAGTTTGTGAGCATATAAATACGTATTTACAAATTCAATATAGGAGCCTGGCATACTGTGACACAAGGGGAGAGAAACAAGAGAAGAAAAAAGACGAGAGAAAACAAGAGGGGGGGAAACAGTCCCTTGTACTTTAGCATTGTCTTTTTCTTTTACAGGGCAGTCTCTACAGGAACCATGCTGCACAGCTCCGGCTGGAGGCCCTCTAAAATGGTGAAACTGGAAAACCGACAAACAGAGTAGGTACGTGTCACTACTTACTGATACGTAAGTGTGGATCACAGTTCACTTCCAGCATCAGCTGAGAGTCTACCCCACCGATGCTCTCAGCTTCAGTATCATTTGTAGTATGATTCACACGAGAGAAAGTAAATGTAAGGAGCCTATGTTGAATGTGAAATAACTACATAGTGATAACTTGCAAGAAAAATCTTGTGGAAACTATTTACTTTATCAGGGAAAAAAAAAAGGAAACTGATTCAGTGAACTTAAACTTTTTCCCTGCCAATTCAAGTCCAAAATAATCTGCTTGCCAGGGACCAGAGAAACACAACAATAAAAATGACTTTGTCATTTCACACACCAGTTTAAAATTTTACTTTCTCGAGGTTGAATTATGTTTTGAGCGGTGTGTGGAAGTCACGGGAGAGAGACGTTTTTGTTTTGTTTTAACATTAAAAAAAAATCACCCAGATTCTTCCCTTACTACAAAAATAAGAAATTCTAAGAATGAAGCAAATACCTTAAAGTGTTACTGGGCAAGCTTTAAAAACGCAAGATAACAAGAACCACATGTTAGAAACGTGGAATAGAAATGTGAAATACTGTAAGGAAGAACTAAATTTGCACCAAGAGGATTTTTTGTTTTGGTAAAAAAACCTAGACTTTTTTTTTTATATATATATATATATATAGCTGTGTATTTTACAAAACAAAAGCAAGACACCAAGGGACAAAGGCAGCCAAAATATGTACAACAACTTTACTTAAAAAAAAAAATTATTTATTGTAACGTGGATAGACTTTCTTGAGTCTTACCATTAAAGACACACAGATATAGCAAAGGAAGCAAGGGTAGGAAAGGGAAGAGAGAGGAATGAAATGAGTATCGATAAATAGCGCAAGCTCAAAGACAGTCAGACAGTTAGCAACCCACAATGAACCTAATGAGCTGAAGTAACATAGAACCCCCTTAGATTCATAAATACCAAGCTCCTGTCACTCCTAGCCAGACTATTTCATGGAGAGAGTTGCTAAAATAGAGGAAGAGAATTCCTGTGGGTGGAAGCAAGGTGAGAAAACTATTGCTAGAGATCTGACCCAATTGAAACAAAAAGATGTCTCTTCCAGTGTCTCAAATTCCTAAGACAAAAGGAAGAAATCACTGCTCATCTCGTCACCAGCTTCAGCGGAATTTGGGAATTGAGACACGCTTTTTTATTTAATTAGCACTTCATTCGGCCTAACTTTTTTTGTTGCATATAATGTCATATTCTGGTGGCCTGCAGTCTGCTTCAGTGAGGCTGACTGCTTCTGCTACTTGTTTTACCCTTTCTATTGGAGTTTATTCAACACTGTCGAGAAATGTCATGAAGCCAAACTTGGGCATCTCAGTGTAACCGACTGAAGGTGAAGTAATGTTAAAGCTCACTTTAATGTTTTCATAATCATCTAGGTTATTTCAGGCAGCTCACAGAGTGAAAACAGGAGAAGGAAAATCAGAGCCACACACCTTGCTTTTTATAACTGACTACAGAATTTGTCTTTTCAAAACAAACAGAACTGCTGGGAAGTATTGAATGAATCTTGGGTCCCCATTCCCTCCTTCCTTTCCTCAAGTAACTTTCAGGAATTACGCTATTTAAAATAACTCTCGACTACTTAAAATACATGTTTTAAAACATGTTAAATGACAGGCTATCAACAGCATTCTAAGCTGTCAGCAGCACTGGTGTCTTCTTTTTCCTCCACATGAAATGTGCTGGAGATGATCCTCAGTTGGTGTAAGCATGCTAATTCTTGTGGATGTCAAATGGTCTTTACACCAGCTGAAGATTTCTCTCCCTATCTTCTCCTGCACCTCATCGTAAAAAAAACCCCCATAACTCACACTTGTGCTATTCTAAGCGGCTAAAGGCTGAGTGATCCAGTTCGTAAGGCAGGTTAAAGCTGGAGGCTCAGCTGCTCGCATGCCCCTCAGCATAACAACTGAGCAAACTCTTACATTCCCCGAGGAACCTCTAGCTCCTCTAATACCCCCGTGTGCTGTCCTCCAGAAGAGTGTGAGCTACAGAGTACGACCCGCCTCCCAGATAACAGATTATTAGGGAATAAAAAAGGGGTCAGCGTATGATGCTGAGTAGCTAAGGATGTGCACAAATACCAAAGTGCCACTCGCTGGTCTTTGTTGCGACCATTATTAATGCAGGAAATTTAGCAGGGGTTGGTTTGTTTTTCCTGGAACGTGCCGGGTGTCATAGAGAGCTGCATCTTGGTTTCTAAGGATTTACGTAACTGCTTTGAAAAGCCCTCATTTTCCTAAAGACATTGCGGCACACAGCCATTTAGCTTTCCATACATATATTGTAGAAAGACAGTGAATTTTGTAACTCGGGACCATTTATTGACCAGCACGGTTTACAAATGGATGTCCCAATCACCCAGGACAAATCTCCTGGTATTTAAAAACAGTGCTGAATGAACTGCAATTACCGCTGCCACAATGAACACAATATCCCAAAACTATGAGAACAATTCATTCAAGGCAGAAATACTGCTGCTTTTCTTTTTTCTTTTTTGTTTTTTTTTCCAGTAACAATCCTCAGCATGACTGTATTTTTCCGTTATTCCTTAAGAACCTGATGGGTCTGATCTGTATGCATGCATATTTATCAGACTGATGGGCAATCCAATATTCCAGAGCAGACTAAAACCAAACACTAAACTCGCTACTGAAAATGAAGAGAACTACTACAATGCAAGAGGTGCATAAAGAGGAAATGGTAAATACCACTGCTTAACGCGTTCATGTATTAATACAATTACATTTCCTTCTCACTTTTAATAAAGAAAATGGGGAAGATATAATCTGTAAGCCACTCTGTGTAACAACCTCAGGACTTTTAACTATGATACAATAGAAAAGAACTGCTTTTTCGTAGCGCTGTTTTTGTGTTACGCTTTCTGAAGTTCTCTGTAGGACTGTATCGTTAAACGCACATTGGAAAAAACAACTTACCTCTTTTTCATCTCTAATAACTGGTTATTGAGTACTGATCTCTCCTCTTCCAGCTAAAACACAAGTACAAAAAGACTACAGTTAACACACTAAGGATTGTTTCCTTAGTATAATATATCAGGGCATCACTATCGTCATACAACAAGCGTGGGAGAGGCTACAGAGCCTACCAATCCTCAAGGTAATCAATTTTCTGCCAGGACAACACACACACACAAACACAAATTGCTCAGTGACCAAGAATATTAGCTCATAAGGGGCTGTTACTGCTTTACACAGTATTTTCATGTCCTGTGCACAGAGAGATGTGTGAGGCCAGTATTGCCTTATACGATATTTCCGGGCCCCACACACATCAGAGAACCATAAGCCTTTGTGCACCTGGCTATTAAGTTTGGCCCAGTACTGGTGAATTACTGGATTTACTGCTGTTCTGACCTGGATAACTGTACTGCCAATCCACATTTCTTACTGTACCATTACTTAGAGATAAATTATTGATCCCTAAAGCTGTTGGTCTGGTGTCTATTACTGTATCCTGAACCTGTAGGTCAACGGAGCCGCCTTAAGCCCTTACAGCTAGCGAGACCTTCAACTGAAAATACTGTTACTGCAGGTTCTTGGGGTCCAAACTGACAGGCACACATCTAGGAAAAGCAGAACAAAACAAGGAACCAGCATTTCTACGACAACAAAACTGTAAAGCCCCACCACCGAAACACTGGGGTAACTGAACTTCTGATATGGTTAAGAAATTAAGTATTTTTCAAGCCAATTATTTTTCACCATCTCATCCTTTCTTCTTACTCAACGGCCAAAGTCAGCAATTACTGCCCTAAAGAACTGCTTATAGTAGCAACTACCTGGCCTTGACACAATCTGTTTAGATTTCACAGCTTTCAGGGCTCATGCACAAGGTCAGCAAGCCATACATCTACAATGGACACCTCAGAGCCCTGGGAACAGCAGCAGAGTCTGTTACAGACTAAATACTTTCGGCACGTTGCAGACGTTCAGGTTTGGCGCAGACAGGCACAGAAAGCGTTAAGCAAGTCCCAATGAGAAGGAAGGTTGTCTGCCAGCCTCCAGTTCTCGGCGAAATGCAGCTCACCTAGATCAATAGTTTCCTCCATATGTGCTGACAACTTACCTTCTCCCTTCACGTACTGCGGTGCTGTTAAGCCTTCCAGGTTTAAATCACTTGGTACTGTTTACTGAGGCTTACTTAGGTAACTTTATTGATACAAAAAATAGATACTAGAAGGGTGTAGAGAGGCTTGCATTGAGAAGTCTTAAAATCAAAATGTGTGTCTCAAGGAAACTGATACAGTAAGACTGCTGAGCAGCCATAGTACTCTGGGGGTACGGCCACATCTTTCCTGCAGGCGAGTCAAACCCAGAAATTTCACCAGCAGCACAAAGTATATCCCCTGTTTCTGAGAATTTTTATCCGCTTCCTACAGAGGCAGCCTATAGGAACTCCTTACATCTGCACAGACTGATGACAAAAAAAGAGAAGGAAAAAAGAACATGAAAATTCTGGGAAATGTTTCACTTGTATAGCCCAGAGAGCTGCACGCTGTTCAGTCGCCTCTCCAGAACCCCCTCTGACAACTATTTTATACAGCCCCTCTCCTCCTTCAGACTCACACTGCAATCTCCTGTGCAGCACACTTATCCAGCCGGTTTTTTGGACTACTACTCCTCTACCAGCACTCGCACCTCTCTGTGGCCACACTGTGCAGCATTAACCTGGCCAAGTTCCACAAACAGATTGCTTTGTTTTACCCCAGGCTAGCTTAACATTCTGGTGTTTATGCTCTCGACTGCCACTTGCAACTGGGAAAACCTCACACTGATATTATTCACCCTTTGCTCGCCAGAGGCCATGTCCACAGTGCTCTGTGATGGTCTCTTCATGCAGGTTGTGGTGCCTGTTTAACTTGGAAAATCCTTCAACATCTGTGGAATGCTCCAAGATTGTGACCATAAACCCTGCATCTCTCCTCCCTCTTAGTTTCTTGGTTGGCTGTGAAGAGATGAGTGTGATTTTTGTACGGACCAAGACAGAGGTGGATTTAAAAGAGAGAAAAGTAAAGGAGAGCAAGACGTTAAGGGAGTTGTGCAGCTTCAAGACCCCTGTTGCAGCTGCATGAGTCGTGGATGAAGCCTTGAGAGGCTTGCTAGTAGAAGGGGAGAACAGACAGCCCCTCTCTCCTCAACGTTTCTCCAGCAATTTGCTCACTCTCTCATTAGCCTCCACGCAGACTTCTCGCATACCTTTAACAAAAGATGGACCAGCTGAGCTAGTAGATGTTNTTGAGAGGCTTGCTGGTAGAAGGGGAGAACAGACAGCCCCTCTCTCCTCAACGTTTCTCCAGCAATTTGCTCACTCTCTCATTAGCCTCCACGCAGACTTCTCGCATACCTTTAACAAAAGAGGGACCAGCTGAGCTAGTAGATGTTTCTACAGTTTTTCCAATGAAGTTAAAATGCCTGGGCAGGTCTGAGGCTCCCAAAATACCACAGCAAATAATTTGAAGCCAGAAAAGTTCCCCGAGCTCATTATCTATCTGACTGGGAATCTTTAATTACAAACAGCTAATTACTTATAGATCAATATAGAAAAGCACCCCTCAGCATCTTTAGCACAAGACACTTTAACCTTTAGAGGTCAGGATAAATCATTCATGAAAGAGCATTCATTAATTTTGCAAAGTGTGTCACACGCAGCCACAGATTCACTAACCCAGTTGACTAACACACTGGCTAGAATTTATATCGTTCCCATAGCAACTGCTCAAAATACTTAAAACATATGCTTGCTACCTTTCTTACTGCATTTTAATAGGCACATGCACAGAAACTCACACGGACTCAAGCTCGGCTACATTCTGTGCTTTCCTCCCTACTGTCCCATTTTTCAGCATTCGCCACACAAAACGCAGCTCCACGAGCGACCCTGCTCTATGTTAAACCTCTTCATTGCCGCCACGCACACTCGTTCTCTAAAATCTAATCAAGCAATTCTTCATAGTAACATTTTTTCCGCTCCCCACAGACAGCCTGAACCGAGGAAGCCCAAAGCATCCTGCAACTTGGTGCCTAAACATGGTCTACATTCCCCCAAGCGACAGCAAAGTAGAAGTGGTGGTGGGGATCCCCGAGACTGTGCTAGGTCGGGCTGCCCGTGCGAGAATCCTCAAGGCCGGCTGGTTTTCTTGGTGTTTCAGTAAGAGAAGCCAGTAGAGACAAAGGTAGAACAGGGGAGCTGGAAGTTCAGGTCAGGTAAGATCTACAGGGAACATGAAAAAAGACCAACTCCTCGGGGTAACAGCAGGTTTCTATCAGACTGGCAGGGATGGTTAGTACTTTACAGGCTCCAGATGAGACGGGGAATGCTTTTTAGGAGCAACCAGGAAATACGACCGTTCTAGGCAGGTGGACCGCACATCTCACTGACGAGAGCTGAACAATAGTGAACTGAGAAGAGCTGCACTCAGGTACGTGATGCTGGGCAGGAAACCTGCATTTTAAATGACACCATTTTGCCTTTGTTCCTCTTGCCACAACAGAGCTCCCCAGAATACGAATGCCTCTTCCAGTCTTTTAGGAGGCCGTGCAGTTCACTGGACGTAAGGGCACCATAGCCCAACAACTACGTTTAGAAGACACAACAGACGGCGTTCCCACGTTTCCAAGATTCAGATCACGTCTTCCCCGCAGAAGAGGACATAACGCAATGCAAATGGCTGAAGGCGGCATACAGGCTGTTTTTCCAAACTCTGGATCTTTGATCTTGGAGCCACCTACTCACGGGCAGAAAAGGCCATGGTGCAAGCAAACTGAGAATATTCCAGTTTGCAAGGTGACTGACTAATCCCTGTGCTTCACAGGCTCAGCTCTCTATCCTGGCAACGAGAGGAGGATCCCCGCCGACAGATCCACAGCAGGCAGGATGCAGACAGCAGGACTGCTGCACAAGGTCATCTGGAAACAACGGAGCCCACAGACTGAGATTGCAGCGACCACTGCCAGCCCACACCTTGCGGGCTGAAGGGTCCCTTCCCTCGGGGCCTTTCTGCGTGTCAACTCCGGCTACATACGACAGGCAGAAAGATTTGACCAATGTTGCCGAATCCTTTTCAAGTTACAACTCTTTCTGAAAATAACAGGTTGCCTCAAAGATTCTGAAATAATTTAAGAAAACATGTGGGAGTGGGGAGCAGAGCTCCCACTGGCTCTTCAGGATGACAGCGTTCTCTTACCACACCGCTACTCAGATGCAGCATGAGTCAGTGGTTGAGCCCACATGTCTGGGACTCTTGTTAATCATCTCCAAAGGCTCTTGAGGATGAAGCAGCTCGTGCATTACTCCTGTCAGCTGGCAAAAGCGTTTAGAAACTGGCCAGATCTGTAGTCACCCATCCTCAGTATTTCAAAACAGTGCTCCTGGGGAGAAGGCAGCCTATTGGCTTTAAAAACATTAGGCTTTGTTGCAGGAGGGAGGAGATCTGTTCCACTGGCACTGGGAACAGGCGTACCCCTCTTCCGCCCAAATGCCATCTCAGAAGGGCAATACACAAATCCATGTCTTTTATATTCCTGCTTTTGGACCAGATCTTCCAAAGATGCCTTCGTGGTGTGGCTGTCACCAGAACTGCTCCGCAAGAAATAAACCCACCACATTTAATAGCTGTAAATCTCGTGTCTCTTTTGGCAAGCAGCAGTGTTATAAGCTGTATAATTACGGCCAGACTTTAAAATTCCAATAACATATAGAAATAAAATAGTAAAAAAAAAAATTTAAGAGTGTCTCTTTTTCTCCTATAAACTACCACCAGAAAAACATCTTACGTCGATTCTAGTCCTCTAAGTACCCACTACCTGGCTGCAACACTGTTCACGTACACGCACAGCATGAAGTTTAAGCAAGCACACATGTGCATAGTGCTTTTTAGAGAAAGTCCAACCAAGTAGTTTTAAATAGTGTTCTGAAAAACATCCTAAATACTCCTTTTTTAGTGGCAAGGGAGAGCACGAATGAGGAGGAGAACTAAATACCTAGATTTCCTTAGTACTGGGTAGATGGAGTTTTCCACAGTTGTATAACAAAATTACTCCCAACAGAAATAGCAAGTGTCTGTTAATACATTTGGCTAAAGCATATTTAATTTATGCTTATTCCCAAGCCTCCTAGTATCCTTCACGGGTTACGTAACCTTCTGTTAGCCTGCAGTTCTAACCTCCCAGTGCAGGTGGTTCCAAATTTATTTTAAAACATTCTCAGAACAACTCATCCTTCAAGCACAAACATGCAGTGCAACGTCACCCAGGCATCAGCAGAAACGGCACGCGCAGCGCTTTCACCAGAGATCAGGAAACGTTCCAGCCACTCTACCTTCTGATGACTGGTGACTTCGTCCCTGCTCCTGCCCAGCTCCTCGGCAAGTTTCACGTTCTCCTCTTGCAAAGCTGCAAGCTGCTGGGACTTCTGAGCTGCTGCCAGCTTCAGCGCTTCGCTGCGAGGACAGAGTGCATCGTTACCATAGGAACGAGAGAGGCAAGAAAAAACTGTGGGAGAGATTCAGCTTCACAGCTTGGAAAAATACATCTAGGTCACGTGTCTAATGGGATCGGTAATAAAGGTGACAATCTATACCTCAGATGCGCAGGGATAGGTTTAACCCTGAAAAGCAGTAGCGGCACAAAACTCCTTTTGCTTTAAATGTATCAGATACTCAGAGGAACGGAAGATAAGTTCAGACTGCTGGTTCTGCGTGCTTCCGATGGTGAGCTGGTGCTTGGATTTAGAAACACAGGGGAGGGTTTGACAAGAGTGTTGGCGAGGTTTACAGCCCAGACTCTCTCAGAAGTGAACTTTGTAACTAGCAGTAAAACATGAGAATTGTTTTTTTAAAAATTAAAAAATTAAAAAAAAAAGCAAAACTAGGAAATAAAAAGGGGGGGGGGCGGGGGGAAGGAAAAAAGCTTAACAGTTCCACTTATTTACATAGGTCTGACATCCAAACAGATCAAACAAGAATGTGCAAGATCACAGGAGGCAAACCAGGAAAGTGTCTAATCTATTCCATTATTGCAACAGATACAAAATGGAAAATGAGATAAAAGCTGAAAAGCCCATGGGTTTGCAGGTTTCATTAGCCTATGTTGCTACCAAACTGTGTGGTTGCCTTAAAGTTGGCTTAGTCTCAACAAATTTTTGAAAAAAGTATTTTGCATGCCTGCCTGTAACACGAGTGACTTAAGACAAGTTTTTGTAAGTTTTGATGTCTTTCAAAAAGTAAAAAGATACGCTTCATTTTGCTAAGCAGTAATTTTTTATGACTGTTTTGTTTTCATAAAAAGGAGTCTCAGTATTCCTATGTGCCAATATTACGCAGAGCTAAACCCTGGCTGGAATATCAAAAATACTTTTATGACTGTCAGAAACTTATTCAAGCACTTCAAAATGCAAGGACTCTACGGTCTATTATTGGGCACATTTAAACAAAAGGAAGTCTGATTTACTTCTTGAGGTCAGCATGTAATACGACTAAGATTTTCCAACCATTTCTTCTAGCTGGTCTCACCTTGACCGAGTTCTAACCCGATCCACCTACACTGGATTAAGCAGGCTAGCTCACATCACTGAACATTGATTCAAATTATCTTGGTACAAATCTACTTGCTGATGCAGGAACATACCTATTTTTAACCACGACTGTTGGCTGAACTGCAGTACTAACCAGTTCCCTTCTCGCTTTCGGCATTAAAGCATAGATTCAGGGCATTGTAAAAAAAAAAAAAAAAAAAGCACACAAAATACCGGGGACAATTTGCGTGAAACGCTGCCCTGTGTTTAGTGCCAAGGAACTTTAAACTGACAGCTGCGAGTGCACTTGACAGTATGCAGTACTAAATGAATATGCACCATCCAGGTGGTATTTCTGCTGTTCTTCATCCTAGTTTGAAGTGGAAGGCTCTTCTACAAAGGGCACCGATGTCGCTGTAACATCCACCCGCAAAAGGTGCTGCTGCAGAGGCAGTGGATGTCCCTACCTACAGTCACAGCTCCCGGGGGCAAAATTTCCCCTCGACTCCTTCACAAAGGCGAGGGCACTGCCTTCGTGAACTGACCTCCCAAAGGTGTTCTCTCTACCCACCTTACTGCTCGTCAACCAATGCCTATTTATCAAGCTAATTCCTTATTCTAATTAAAACAACGCAACACACAAAATAATTATGGCAACAAAGATCAGTTAAAAAACAACTAGACAAGCTTCCACCTATCCGCAATGTCTCTCACCACTGGTGATTAGAGACCACATCCAGCAATAGTCTATGACGTGGATTAACCTTAAGACAAAAAAAATTAAATTTAAAAAAAAACCCCACAGAGTGATCAGGATCATGAGAACACCTTTCAGTGCTGAAGATTTTCAAGGAAGTATCTTCTATAAATAACTTTTGCTTGACAAATTACAGTCTTAATGTATTTTGCCTTGCCATCATACCCGAGTCTGCTAAGCCCCTTGCTGTTCTACCATTAGAGCAACTTATCTGGAAATAATCAGTTTGCTTTGGCACTTCCCACGAGCACTGAGGCAGGCAGGAATTGCTCAGGGAATGAAATCCTGCCTTTCTCAAAGGAGGCCATTCTCTATACGAGTACGCAGATTTTTTAAAGCAAGCAGCAAAAACTCCCAGTCATACAGATACTTTGAATTAATTCTGTGTGCCGATTTCCTTTGTGCCCTGTCTTTACCTCAGAGCAGTGGTTAAGAACTGTCACAAAATGACTTGTGGAACTCACAATAATAATAGTAATTAGTTGAAGCTCAGTCCAGATTCCAGCTCTCGCTCCATGAGTCAAAAAATCTTCTCAGAGTGCAGGTGGGAACAGAGATTTGTGATTTAATGCATTACACCTCTGAAAGCCGGGGGTCGTGCAGCCACCGCAGGGCAGCAATAACCAGGCTGGATTTTTATTTGCGGTGAATAAAATGAGATTCCACAGGGCAAGTTACTTTGCATCAGATGCTTTGCAGTTAATTTGTTCGCGTACAATGTTGCACGTCATTAGTTTGTAGTACATAAGAGGTAGTTTCTCAAATGAAGCATTTCAAATAATAAGCATTAACTCCAGTTTTACATACTATGTATGGCATTTGTATTGTACCGGTTAGAAAATAAGCACATAGTGGGGCAATAGGAGTAAACAGGATAAAGCCATCAGTGAAAAATAAAAGCAGAACCAGATTTTCTGTAAACAAAGCCACTTCAAACTACTTAATGCTCCAAGTGTACTTGTAATTAAATCCAAACACAATTTCTTTATAATAAAGCTTAATCTAAAATAACCTAGTGCCCTCAGGTGGCAGAACTCTATACTTCCTCCAACAAACAAATTATTTCAAACAATGCTTGGAGTGAAGGACCTGCTTCCATGCTCTTCAGGAGCAACATTCTGATTTCAAGTTTTATGCATTCAAACTAATATTTAATTTTGGCCTAATATCTGCTTTATAAGTGCGGATACCGGGAAGATACTGAAAGACAATGTTTCAAAAACCTGAAAGGTAAATGTAACTACAAAGGAATGGTTGAACAGATTTAATGTTGAAATACTTACAATTCTTTTCTAAGTTCTTCCACTTTCTTGTTCTCCAGATTTAGAAGCTCCTTTGATTTGTTAAGTTCCTCTTCATTTTTCAAGTTGTTTTGTTTAAGCACATCCAACTTAAAAAGGAAGAAAAACCTCATTACCCTAATGAAACTATACAGTCCTTAGGTGAAGCACTTGGAAAAGATATTCAGCAAAATGCAGGCTGAGTTGAAAAGTGTCACTTTTTCACCTTCAGTCCTTAAGTTACTTCAGTGTGTCCGTACTGCGAAGCATTTTTCTAACAAGAAATGTCACAAGACTTTCTGCATTCAAGTCCAGCAGCACAAAGCATTCAAAGTCCGCTCAAGAGCGCCTTACAGTAATGTGATGTGCATACCCTGACAGAAAAGGTAAAGCTCCAAAGCACCTCCATTTTAAACGCTGTATAACTCAAAGCACTTTAAAAAAAAAAAAAATCAATGCTTGTTGCTAAAATTAGCTGTTCCCTTGATCTTTATTCCCCTAAGGTAGCTGATAAAAAGTTCTCCTTTACCATACCTTAATTTCTGAGAAACAGTAAGCTGAATGTTGCGCATGCATCCATAAGAAATCAATTCCTTTCAGAGATCTCGTTGCATGGGACAAAGCGCTGTATATCTGTTTACTGAGCTTGCGTCTACCACAAACACCACAAGCTTGTGAACCTTATTTGTTCGCATTCTGCGACACGTTCTATTACATAACAGATAATCTTCAGCCACTCTCATGGCATTACAGGAGCCTGTGGATTATTTTTTAGTTTTTAATCCAGAAAGTGAACCCCTGCCATTATTAATGTCACCGCTTTTAATTCTTGAGTCATCAGCTCTCACTGGAAATCATTACTGTTTCAGCACAAGCTGTGGCACTTAGGTTAGTTCAGCTGTCCACTACTCGTTATTACGGGAGCTGCAAAAGATGGAAGAGCTGTCAAGAAAAGGCCACGGGGTACTCAAGACCTGCACAAAAGATGCTAGCTCAATGTTAACTAGATACTCTCGGGCAGAAGAGTGCGAAATAGATTAGTGAGGACATTTTTCCCTCCTTCAAGCCCTGAAGTATCACAAAGCGGTGGGCAGGCATAGACTGATGAACAGGTCCCTAGGGCAACTGCTGTACACGCTGGACTGGGAAGTTCTTCGGGACCACTGCACTCACGTCTTTGCATAAGCACGTAGCTCTGCTCAGCAGAATTTGTACCTTGCTAGACCACAATTCCGATTAACGGAAAAGTGGAAAAAAAGCAGTGGTAACATTACACACGTCAAGGTCACAAAGAGGATGTACAGAGCAAGCAGAGAATTATAGCCGAGAAACGGAGTGATGGCTTTTGTGGGTCAGGAGGACTGTTACCGCGAGCTCTGCAGCACTTCATCGGAGCGTGAAGTTGCACCCCATACTTACAACCAGGGAACCGGAGCACAGATTGGTCACATCGAACTGCAAAAGCTACTGACTGTAGCATCCAGAACTCCTATTACATAATTTTTTTTCTTGCCGCACCACGATTCAAGGAACATGACTTTATGTGCTGTAAACGTATTTGAAACCACACGCAAAATACGAAAGATCGGCCATATGGCTGTATAAAGCACTCAGATTTTCCATCAATATGCGGTCATCTAGTAACTTCTCCCAAGCCAGTCAAGACTGAGTATTGTGGTGGGAAAATGACAGAATCCACTTTTGCCTAAGCTAATTCTCTGTAATTCAAGAGTTGTTCTTTACATACTAGGCAAAGCTTTTCATATAAAAGCATTTAAATGTGATTACTTCATTCTGTAGCTTCTCGTTTGTCTGTCTAGAGTTGTCCAAAGAGGCCAAAGTTTCAATCTTTTCTTTGTGAATGGCATCCTTCTCTTTGGTCACCTTCTCCAGAGTCTGGAAAAAATCTTCTGCCATTTTGGCAGCCTAAATATAAAAGGGGGATGGGAGGGGAAAAAAGAGTATTACCAAGGGGAGCTCTGAACGCAAAAGATTAGCCACAGTACCTTATGCACAACTCCACTGTTTGCCAGCTGCTTTCCAATTAAACAAGGACTTCAGCTGGGAATTTATTTGCATTTTGAAGCTGTTTAAAGTATAAAAATAAATGGACATGAGAAGATCCAGTTCCAAGCAGAAATAGATCATAACCCCAGGCCTGTGTTACTGAGGAAGCCCATTTCTTCTTTTTTTTTTTAATTCCTGGATTTCTAATTACCACCATTGTGATCGCTCTTAGACTTCTAACCACTTCAGACAGTAGTAGTTCAATAGATATTCACTTCCAACAGACTGCTCTATTTTCAGAAAACGTGGAATTATAAAAAACTGTTAAACATAAGATAATTAAAAACTAAATAAGAGATAAAGCCAATTATTGCATTATTTCAGTGCTGTTCATTATGCCCTCATAAAAGGAAATTCTTCACAAGAGTATTAAAATACCTAGGTAGGCATAATACATTCCTATAGCATAACTTGATTCCAATTTGTATCCAAAGTGTTTTCATGGGGTTCAAGCCCCACACAAACTGAAATTCAAAATCCTGTACACAATTTGTTGGTGGTGAATACAAAACAATTCTGTGAATAAAAAGAACACCAGAGATGTCAACGTCTTTAACAGACTGAAAGCTCCATAATGTAAATTTAAGTGGTTCTCTTACGCTGCTTTTTATCCAATCACATTTACAGCAGCAGTATGTTGTTTTGGTTTGGGTTTGGTTTTTTTTTTTGAGTTACTCGAGTTTGTAGTTTTACTACAATTTTGGTGGAAATTTAACATAAAATTGCACCAAAGATCTAATCTAAAACCGCAGCGATTACTACTCTAGCTTTCAAGTTGCAGAGCACTTCAACAGAAGGAGCTGCTCGATTTCTCCTACCAGATTCAGGAAGAAAACCTTCCTTTTATTCACAGTTTACAATGTTTTCTTGCAACATTCAGCAGCAACATAGGCGTTTATATTCAGATTTTTTTTTTTTATTATTAGATTCAAAGTGTCTTTCAGACTTACAGTTACAACTTGGAAAAAAAACAAAATAATGTTTTGAGTGAGACCATAATTGCAGCCTGTTTATGCTGAGATGAAGTGCTGAGTGTGCAATGAAATGCAGAGAGGAAACCATTGAGTTAGTGCTCAGTATTAGTGTAACCACACTTCATTGTTTAGCCATGTGTTTCAATACCTCCGTTTTCTGCACTACTGTTTGGGCCTGGAGAGTCTCAATTTCTTTTAGTTTCAAAGCCAGATTGTTCATCTCCTCCTGCAGCATCTGATTTTTGCCCTGAGACACCAGCAATTTGCCCGAGAGGTCACTATTTGTTTGTTCTAAAAGTGCTACCTCCTCATGCAGTTTATAATAATCCTTGGAGAATTTCTCCTTCTCTTTTAGTATTTCTTCCTTAATGATGACCGCACTCTTCTGTTCGGCAAGCAGTCTCTCATTTTCCTGAAGTAACTTTGTTCTCTCCCCCTCCGTCACCTCATGCCTGTGTCGAAGATCATCTAGCCTCTCGGAGACACAGCTGTGCAAGTCCTGGAGCTCTGCTTTTGATGTAGACAAGGAAGCAAAGTCATTCTTCAGTCGTTCAATGCTGGAAGCAAGCTGCTCTGTCTCTGCATAGAGGGTTTCTTTTTCTTTAATTGTTTCTGCCAGTGTAGTTTCAGATTTTTCTTTCTCCTGAACTAAAAGATCTTTCTCAGTCAGAAATTCTTTATTTTTCGCTCTCAGCTCTTCTATCTCCTTCTCTAAGAAGCTGATGTTGCTTTGAAGTTCCATACGCTCCAACAAAAACGTTTCCTTGTCCAGTTTTCTAGCTTCCTTTTCCGTGGTTAAGTTTTCTTTCCTAATCTCAAGCTCTCCATTTAATTTCTGACACTTATCTTGCAATTCAGTCCTCTCTCTGGTCAGCATTTCCCTATCAGAGGAACAGGTCTCGAATGAAGATGACAGGACCTGCTTGGCATGTGATACAGCAGCCAGTTCGATTTCTAATGTTCTTTTGGCATCCTGGGCCTCTTTCAGAAGATCTGAAAGGTCACATTTACAGGCTATTAGCTCTTGGTTTTCAAGAGTCTTCTTACTTAGTTCTTCCTTCAGGGCTTCAATGGAACCTTGGAGCACGGTATTCTCTTGGGCCAGAGCTCTCTTGGCTGAGACATCCAGTTCACGTTCTCTCTTCATATCAGCAATTGCATTTGCAGAAGACTTGTTTTCATCAACAAGCTCTGAACATTTGTTCTCCAATTCATTCTTCTCTTGAAGAAGACTTTCGTTGTGCTTTTCAAATTGCAAGGACTTAAGAAAAAGAGATTCCTTTTCTAAGTTCAGTTCGTTTATTTTCTCAGTAAAGGCCTTCTCAGCATGTATGGCATTTGCTGTGGCTTTAGCAAGCTTTTCAGCGATTGCCTTATTGTCATTTAAAAGTTCCTCCCTTTCAGCCAAAAGCCTTCGTTCTGATGAAGAAAGAGCCTCTTTCTCTTGAAGTAACTGGATACATTCAGAATTGGATATGTCTCTTGAGGCTTTAATTTCCTCAAGACTAAGAGAGAGACTAGCAAGGGAGTCCTTCAACTCCGTATTGTCTTTCACCGCTTTTTTAAGTTCTTTACGTTCAGACTCGAGTTCTGTTTGCATCTTTTCCATTCTCACTTTTAATGCTTGGTTTTCACTAACCATATTGTCTAAGCTCACACGCAGCTCGTCTCTGCTTTTAAGGAGCATCTCCTTCTCAGACCGCAGAGTCTGACTGGCCTGCAATAGACTGTCCATTTCACTTTTTAAGGTCGCATGTATATTTTTAAGATTCAACTGATGACCGAGGGCTGAATCTCTCTCTGCAGTCAGAGTTGACACTTCTTGCTGCAGCTCTCTCTGATCTCTGGCCAGGGCCTCACATGAACTTTCCAGCTTCCGAATAACATCATCTTTGTATTTAACAACTGCATCTTTCTCTTCCAAAAGTTTCTTCTGATAACGCTCCAGTTCTTCCCGTTCTTCGATATGTTTCTGACATACCACATCCATGGCATCTTTGTTGGCCCGAAGTTCTTTCAACTGTTGGAGCAAGGTTGACTCTGAAGACTGGAGAGCACCATTTTCTTGAATTATCTTCAGAAGGTCTGCCTGTGCTGCTTCCATTTCAGAGAGTAATTTGCTTTTCTCAGAAATAAGTGCTACCTTTTCTGTGCTTTCCTGCTGCCTTTTGGCCTCAGCTTCTTCCTTCTGCTTTAGGATTTTTTTATTTTCTGAATCAAGTTCTTCATTTATTGTCCAAAGTTCTTCTTGGTTTTGTTGCATTAACGAAATCTTTGATTCCAGTTCTACAAGTTTTGATAACAAGGAATCTCTCTCTAATTTTAAAGTATTCCCCTCCTGTGCCAGAGTCTCTTTTTCTGATATCACACCCCTCATCTTGTCTGACATTAGTTCAATCTCTTTTCTGGCTGATGCTAACAAAGAGCTTACAGGCTGAAAAAATAAAGTCAGGGAGAAGGGAAAACAAGAATGAATTCAAGCAAACAAATGAGAAATGCGGTTTAAGGGCAAACAGAGTTAATGTAATTTAAAGCTTTAAAAAAGTGTATACACTGACACACAGTACCTGTGCAAATTCTGCTGTTGACAGCCACCCCTGATATTTCGTTACAAAATCCCACCACCTGCACAAAAACTTTTCAGTGGTTAAATAAAAAAAAGTAATGGTTTGAAGGTTCCTCCACACAAGACTTCATCTTGTTTTTAAAACTACTCTCAACAAATTTTCTGAATGTAAATTATGCAGAAAAGAGCCACAGAATGATTTCATGAGAACCTAAGTGAATGAAAACACAGGGAGTTATATTAGATACTGACTCCCAATTCCCAAATTTACCTTCTATGGCTAATTCTCCTCATGATCCTGTCTAAAACATGCTGTCATAACCCATTTAATTCAAAACACCGCATCAGTGGTGTATATAAAGTTGACTTGTGTGCCAATTTATACACTCAATCTTTTGCTAAAGCATAAAACAAAGATTATAGCAAATAACTAAGGAGGGATGAAAGCAAGCAGCAATGTCAAAGGAACAGGAGAAAAAAAAAAGAGAATTACTGAAGTCAAGCTACTCACTAAGGAGGTGCACAGAATAAGGGATTGTACTAGAGAACAACACTTCAGGTGTGTAACACTTAAATAAAATAGTTCGCAATATGTTTTATTTAAAATTAATGCATTAAAAAAAATAGATAACATTTGGCTCCAACTGATTGCACTGAGCCAGGTATCTATGAACATAAAATGTTAATATCAAAGAATGCCATTTCATGGATTCTTGTGTAATCTAGGGAAGAGAACCAGTTAGCCATGTATGCTTGTCTTCCTCAACCAGTACTAATCCACCCTGGGAAAGTTCAAAAAAGAAACACTGCAAAAATCCTGCTATGAAATGATGAAGCCGGGCACAAAACAGCGATTCACTGAAACAGAGAGATTTAAACTTTAAATTACTTGCAGAGTAACAAAGTATACGTACTTTGGCCTGTTCTGCTTCCTTTTTCAGTTCCTCAGCTTGTGTTTCTAACTCAGCGTTTTTCTGTTGTGCAATTTTCAGTGCCTCTTCTGCATCCAGCAAATTCTGCTTCAAGCCTTTGATAGCTGCATCATGTTTGGTGACCATCTCAGAAGTTTCTTTTTCATACTTTGCCTGAAGATCCTTATACTCATTTTGGCGAGTCTCAATTTGCTTTTTCTGATCGAAGATAAAACAATTGGGACACAGTTAAAGAAGCAGCGGTACAATATTATGCACATAGTTAGTGCTTTTTAAAGTTCTTCTTACCATGTCTGTTAGTTGGTCCTGCATATTTTTCAGTTCTGCTTGATGAATCTTAAGAGTTTCTTGCTGACTCTGCTCAGCTTTCTGTGTTGTCTGCTCCACATTTTGCTGAAGCTGAACAGCCTTTTCATTTGCTTTTGTAAGCTCAAGTTGTACTTGCTCCAACTGCCTAGAAAGACCAAATAAAGGAACATTACTTTTTGCTGACAGCACGACAAGCAGAGATGAAAGACTCTACATTGTGCTGAAGTTCTATATTCTGTCCAAGCATTTAGAAGGAGATTTAATTATTTAACATACAGAGAATGTTCTGCTAAATGAAATATACACAAGTGAGACCGAGCACTTGCTTGTGTGCAGAGCAACACAGCTGCCAGCTACCTTGCTCCCAGTCTGGAGTTTTGTAAAGGTAAAGAACAGCTATTCTGCATCCAATTTTCATTTGAAACAAAACACATTTTCTCCTGCTAGTGAAAAATATGACCCAAGTCTTTTATATACCCAAAGAAACCAAGCTTATCAGGTAATCAAATAATTAAGAAGCACAATCACAAAACAGTCTAGATTATTAAAATGTTCGTTTACTCTGGACAATGAGATGCATGTTACATAAGAATGTTAGAATTACACGTTAGATGCTCTTCAAATCACTCCGAGGAGACTGTTTTGATTAATTTAGTTTGATAGAATAAGTTCGCTTGTCATATCGATGTGACACTCAGGAGCATCTTGTTCAGATATTTACAAAAAGATAAAATGAGAAGGTAGGAGTGCAGGAGTAAAGAACTAAAGTGACAAATGTTCTGACAATGATGGAATACCTTTCTTTTAACCGGAGCTCATCATTCATTTTTGTAAGCTGGCCAGAGCTGTCCCCCGAAGACTTCATGATCTCTGCAATATCATTTTCAAGTTTGGCTTTAGCTTCCGTCAGTTGCTGTTCTCTCTCTTCTTGCTCCTTCAATTTCTTCTCCATCACTGAGCAAGACAAAGGTTAGCATTCTAGTAAATTTAAGAGAAAAGGTATGCACAGACTAGCTAGACAATAGTAAAGAACTATAAACAGAGCGATATTGATGCTACAGAGCTTGCAAATTACTCCTTTAAAATTAAAAAGTATGATTGTTTGACTTCTGAATTGTTAACTGTAGCAGAAGGTTAAGAACGCTTCAGAAATAGTAAAAAAGCAACTAGTCAAGCAATCTTTCTTTCAGAAGTGATTCACTTCAGGCCACGAGAAGCTGACATGAGTTCTACCCATATCAGAGGGTAATCAAGCAATATAGTCAGAGATGTATGCACATCTTACGGCGAGACAACTCACCAGCTATTCAGTAGCACAGCTGAAACCCAACAATGCAAGCAACATGAAGCTACAGTGAAAAAACTACTCAGTCCCGGGCAGGCACTGCCACCAAGGGCACGAGCAGCACTTGGGATGACTTCTACAGTCCCAGCAATGGCTTGAAAGGCTTCCTTACAGGGTACATAATCATTCTTAATTTCTTTCTACATTGGTTTTAAATTGAGACGTACAACCAGAAAGATACAGTGAGACTCTCTCCTATGAGACAGGAAGAAGTACACAACCAGACTAACCTACAGTCTTTTTGATGTCCATAAAAAGAAGACGCTACTTATGGACGTGGCTTCTGTGAATAACCTACCTTACATCTGTAATGCTTCAGTACGGTCCCCAAGCCTTTGTCTGGTAACTGACCGTTACCACAGCATGATTTTGTTGCGAAGTCAAACAAGAATTTAACTATTGATTTGGAATACGCTCAACCATTAAATCTTCTGCCTTACTGCACTATTTCCTTAACATCACAGTCACCTTGCTGCCACTATACACAGGGCCACAAAAGCTGTTTTCTGCCTAGAGAAAAGGCTTTCTTTTGAAGGCACATGCATTTGTGAAAGCATTATGTACTATGATGAGGTGAGCTGAGCAGGAGGCAAACGAAAGCACAAAGCTGATACATTTTTCAAAACATTCCATTTTATAACTTCCTTACCAGTCAAGCTAGACTTCAGCTGTTCCAGTTCTGAAGACATGAGTGCAAACTGCTCTTCTTTTTGGTTTAGTTTTTTTATTGTTTCTGTGCAAGTAAAATTTTGAAAACAAAGTTAGTAACTACTTCGATGCAGACAATTCCACCTATTTGCAAGGTACATTACTCTTAAGAAGAGAGGCTGCAAGTAATCCTGTCCTTTCCATAGCTGCTGAAACTGCTGTATTGCCAGGTATATATTTGAAAGTGCGTGGAAAAAACCCTTTTACTTTGCAGCGTTTATTTTCTGCAGCTTTTCAGCTCTTGGTTTCGTTTAGCAGCAGACGTACCTTGCATAGTTTGTTGAACATTTTCTGCTTCACCAGCTGCACTAGTAAACTTTTCTTTCTGAAAAATGGATAAAAACCTAAGGTAAGGTTCGGTAACAGTATACTTCAACCACTGAATTTATATTAGGTATTTTTCAAGTACAAAATAGAAGTCTTCACTCCTATCATAAATAGACCTGAAGTTTTTGAATTACAGTTTAGCATAGATATATTCAGCAACACAAAGCAAGACTTGCCCTTGCCTTGGTCGCAGTCGAGTCCCTAAGCTTTCAAAATAACTTCTCCATCAGCTAGCATAGCTACAGAACTGCAGCCACATAGGCCAGCATAGGAGATGTGATTTCTGGGCTTCTCAACACAGGAAGCTATCCATGCTGCTCACAGGCTGCACAGTGGACATCTGCAACCCTGTGATCAATCTCATACAAGTGTTTTCCAGCTTTACCAGCACGAACAGATGCTGGACTGTGAAGGCAGGATAGTGAGGAAGGTAAGAAGTGAGACTCTTCCACCAACTTCAAACATTTATGATGGCCGTGGAGAGATTTTTATGACAGGGACAGTAAAACCCAAAAGCACGTATGTCTTGTTACTAACTCTGGTGTGCTTTCTCAGAAAAATCCCACCCAACTACAGAATACTTGCAAACTTAATTAAATTTGCAAAATGAGAAATCAGATGAAAAACATCTTCAAAAACCATTTGTAAGTCGTGTATAGCAAGCATTAAATTGTACAACAGTTACAAGAAAGGGTCACCTGTTCCTTAATGAGTAAATTTAAACTACATGCTGCTTTTGATTTGGTTTAACATTGTATCTGAAATCCATAAACAGCTGAGCGCTGTTTAGACAAAACACCTGCTAACACAGAACTCAGGCGAAAGGCTCTTTTCATTCTGAGAGGGATCCTGTTAGTCACGAGCCCTTGCCTTCTTTTCACGAGTAAAATAGCTTTGAAAGACTTTGCTCAGAGTTGATCCACAGATTTCAATTACACTCTCACCAAGAAAACCGAAATCCAAAGGATAAAGTCAAAAATTTGGGGTATTACTCACCAAAAGTTGAAGTTCCTTTTCCAAAGAATCTTTAACTTGATTTACTGCACTCAAGTTTTTCTCAAGGTCAAGAAGCCTTTGCTCTTTGCCCTGCAGTTCTTTGGCCAGATTACTAGCCTAACAAGGATGATGACATGGAGTAAAATAAAATTACACACATGAATGAAAAACTAGGAAAATTAAAAATTGAACCTGAAAGAAATAACTACAATATTAAAATCACTGAGAGATGAAAAATAAAAAAACTTGAGAAAAAAAACGTGATGCGTTAACTGAGCGAAGCTGATTTCCACTGATGACTACATCACAGTAGTTATTGCATCTTGGAATATATTTGAAATCACTAAAATTTAGTTCTCTTGGAATTAACGGTGAAAACATTTAATGGCAGACATTCAAAATTTGCAAAGGAAGTTACAGCCTCAGTTGAATTACTAGTTTTAGTTCCTTATTGTTTTAACTTTTTTAACTGGTAAATTTAGCATTTATGTTTCAACTGGCTATTCAGACCAATACACATACAGGGACGCAAGTTTTCAAAAGGCTCTGTAGCACACCCAGGGGTAGTGCAGAAACCCATTGTGACCTCAAAAAAAAAAAAAGAGTCAAATGTCCGTAGAAATCCAGGATCTTGGAACCATCTGCAAAGGGTTTAGGAAAGCTCTTTCCAGTTACTTTCCCACTACTCTTGCAATTAGAGCTCTAGCTTGCCAGGTCATGCATAGACTGGAGATGTGGAGGAACCCCTAAAATGAAATGATGTCTTAACACTTTTAATTCATAGCTGCAACAGCTGAACAACTTGCACATACTGAATGCCACACTATCAACTTTAAAGAGACATTTCATCCCAAATTAAGAAAACTCTTGGTAAGATATATCACATTGCAGTCTGTGCTTCAAAAATGCTGTGAAACAGTGCCTAACAACATCACTGCATCCGCTTGTCTTAAATAAAAGTTCCACCAGGATCTTTTTTGCTTTCTTTCGTTTTTAATAGCCTCTTCCACGATCCTGTTTGATGAGAGGCAAGGTGGTGAAGGTACAGAGGAAATATTTTCCCATTGAGCCCTAAGTCACTTTATCTGAATATGTCTACCATCAAAGGTTAAAAACTTATATAATTAAGACGTGTGGCTTCTTCTCCCAAGTAAGCCAACAAACTAACTTCTCCATAACACGAAGCTTTCAGCCGAGGCATGCTGAAGCCTGCGGCAAGAAAGCGCAAAAAGAATTTTTTTTCTTTTGCTTATGGTGCAGACCGAGCACTAGAAACCTGTTGAGACATGACCCAGTTACCACTTTCTCTAAACCTCCTCAGATGGTACCAATATATACATTCAATAAAACTATTTTTTTCTGTGATGTATTTGCTATAGCATATTGGAACAGTACAAATGTAAAATAAAAGCAAAGTAAAAATAAAAGGATGGATGTTGATACAAACCTTGCTACTTTCATCAACCTTTTCAGTCTCTAAATTCTGAATTTGTTTCTCAGCTGCCTCAAGCTGCTTGCTAAGTTTCTGGATTTCCAATTTACCTTCAGAATTGGCTTTCTGAAGTGCAGCAAGGTCCAAAAGCTTTTCTTCAGCAGCTTTGATCTGTGGTGTAAGACTATCAATAACTTTGGTTTGTTCAGTGTACTTGGCTTGCAGTACCTCTAGCTCCTTTACCTTTATTTCAGCTTCCTGTAATTTGTTTAAAGTGTCTTCCATTTCTACTAGATGCTGATCTTCCACACTTTCCAGTTTGGTCTTCAGGCTTTCCAGGTTTTGCTCTTTCTCCTCTGTGACTTCCGACAGTTTTGCTTTCAGTGACTCTATCTCTTTTAAATGATGAGATTTTTCATTTTCCTGCTTCAGTTTTAAATTTGACACCTCATTTTCATAGTCTAATTTAATCTTCTCCATCTGAGTCTTTAACTCTGCAAATTCTGCTGTCTGAGCCCCTACACCTTTGCTGAAAGAAACTTTCAGTTCTTCCATTGCTTGCTGATGGGAGGCAATTGCAGATTCCAGCTTCGATTTCCACAGCTCTATTACATCTGAATTCTCCTTGTTGGCATGATCGAGCTTAGTTTTCAAGGATTCGTTTTCTTTTGCCATTCTCTCATTTGATGCTGACAGCGATTTGATCTCTTTCTGCAATGCTTCTTCACTAATTCCAAACTTCTCTTTCAGTGAATTCATCTCGTTCTGATGTTCTTTGCCAACTGCTGCCATTCTTTCTTGCAAAGAACTTATTTCTTGTAACAATGAAAGAGATGTGTCCACATCATCAATCTGTTTACTAGACTCTAATCTCCCTCGAAGCTCAGCCACTTCCTTCACCCGCAATGCTAGATCTCTTTCTAGTTCCATGATGCGAGATTTTTCTGATACCGTGGCCACCTATGATTAACAGCATTTTAAGAAAAAAAGAAAGAATTGTAAGAGGTGTATTTAATACAAAGTCACTTAGACCTCACTGAAACGAAACCAAGGAGTCTCACAAACTAACATCATTAGCGTATTCTTACAAGCATTTTGGATTAGATTACCCTTGAGTTTCTTTGTCAACTCCTATTTCTACGGGAAGTCTAAAGAAATATCATGTAAAAGCAAATGCTGCTCTTACGTGGAAGGCTGTGAAACAAGACCAACGGTTGTTTCATTTATGCAAAAATCATAGCTTTATAAAAAAGTTAAAGTGTCCCCATCTTTGTATTACACGCATATGATAGTCTCTCTAAAGGTGGAGTTTAGTGAAATTCATTTTTCTGAAGTTATCTAGAAATAACAACTTGCTAAACAAATTACAAACTACACTTATGTATATTATCAATGTTTAACAAAATGTTTCTCAGAACCATTTTAAAGCAGACTGGACAAGAATGGAGAACCCTGAGGTCTTTATTTGTGATTGCTTCCAAATTAATCTCATGCCAGCTATGAGACTGTCAGAGACAAACACAAACACATTTTTAGCCTACAAATCCTTTGAAACTCCTTCAATATCCACTCCGTTGTTCTCTCTGAACAAGTGCCCTTACATTACCTGAGCTTCCCACTGACTGTCGCAGCAGCTTGTGGTATGGAAAAGCACGCGAAGCTACCACAATTATTTCTAATTAGGAAGCTACTATTTCAATCTCCTTATTACACCAACATCCTGAACAAGATATTACTTACCTGCAATTGCTCTTTGAAAGTACTTATTATAGCATTCTTGGGTTTATAATATTCATCCCACTCCAACTTCAAGAAAACCTGCATGTGTGAGCGTAAATCTCTCTCTCTCTCTAAGAATTGACATCTGCTGAATTTCTGACTTGGACGAAGTATGTCCAGTAATATTCTGACAGACAACAGTATTACTAATGCTATTGGAATATCCATGAAAAGATTATGTCATGGGTGGAAAAAAGAACTAAGAAGCCACTGCAAACCACAATTTAGCAAAGCAAGTAGTATAACAACTGGTTAACACCTCAGAAACCAAGCCTCAAATACTAAGTTTGTGTTTAAAAGCATTGGCACGGTCAATCTTACTCTTTTTGGATTTAATGAACTTTGGTACTTCTAAAAATGAACCACTGAATGTTCCTTAATGTCAATTCACAGCCCCATTTGCTACTTTTGACTTGGATCCAAGTATTAATTTTGCAGTTTTAAGACATCTTACCTGAATGAGTAAACATATACAGGCAGACACACACACCACTGAAGCTCAAAATTAATTTTTAAAGTGTTCCAGCTGTATCTATAGTATGTACTGATCATGGCAGGAGCAAGGATCTGTTTCAGCACTTCTTATACCCAGCAGACTGTGTCATCAGAAATCTTCCACAACACAAATCAGTCTTGTTATTTAAACAGTGAAAACCATTACCCTAGTGTCTTCTAACTCTCTCTGGAGTTTGTCAGCTTTGGTCTTTTCAAAGAGCAGGCTCTGTTCAAGCTCCTTAATGCGGGCATGCTCCAGTTTGGTCTGCGTCTGTTAGTAAAAAGGGAAAGGAAGAGAACACAACGGTGCCACCATCACATGCCAGCACAAGAGGAGGGAGCCACATGCAGGCCGTGCTGCCAGAATCTTCTACCAATGATGAGCAGAGAAGATGCAGTGGATAAAATGAACAGGGAAATGCTATGGATGAGAAAGATGGACTGAAAGTGTAAATGGACTGACGTGTGAAAACAATAAAAAATGTAAAAAAAAATCACAAACATAGAAATACGAACAAAAAAGTTTCATGCAGCCAAGTAGAAGTTATTTATCAGTACATGAAGTTTTCAGCACAAATTAGAATAGTTATGTAAAATATATATATGTGTATATATACCTATACCTGTTCTAACAGGATGATAAGTCCCTTTCCTTGTCATCCCACTAACTTTTTTTTTTAAGGTATTTGGCTTATTTTATAAATGATTTAGTTACAAACCAGGGGACAAAAATTCACCACTGAAGCTCATGTGACAAACCAAAACTTTTTTTTTTTTTATAAGTAGTAGCTGTATCTCAAGTCTCAGCCGTAAAAATCTTTTTGGCTGAGACCTGGGAACATTTGGTTCATTTGTCACTACGGTATGAATTATTTGACTAGAAATAGAAAAAGAATGGTTGTCTATAACTGCAGATCACTCCTAGTTTTTTCTCCTCCTCCTCTTTCAGGAAGGAAGCAAGCAACAGGTGAGATTCTCCAAAACCAGACAAAAAAGCGAATCAGTCTGGTTGCTCTATAGTTACTGAAGTCTAAATACACTGAATACGATGTGGAAATAAGGTGATAAAACNAGGAAGGAAGCAAGCAACAGGTGAGATTCTCCAAAACCAGACAAAAAAGCGAATCAGTCTGGTTGCACTGAAGTCTAAATACACTGAATACGATGTGGAAATAAGGTGAAAAAACATAAGACCTTTGTAATTCTAATAGGTTTCTAAAGAGAAGCAAATGAAACCAAGTGAGCAGGTACCTCCTGCCTGTTTCTTATAAAGAGGTAGAATTTTTAGCAAGAACACAGAATATTGGATATTCCAGCTTGATACCCAGACACTGCCAGAGGCCCACAAGAGAGCTTGAAGTTTGAGAGATGCAAATGAAGTCCAGCAGCTAGTTCAGATCTGACCTGCACCTCCAAAGTATGGAAAAGGCCGGGGGCGGGTGGGGGGGAAGAAAAAAGAAATATAGAGAGGTAAGAACCAGGTGCCATGCCTATTTCTGAAGTGCCAAGATTGGAAGATTGCGTAGCTGTTAGTTTAAATTTACTAAACAATCCAAATCAAAAGGATTATGGAAGTCTATTGTTGCTTCACAGCGTCTTTTCCAAAAAGCACAGCTTTTCAAGTCTTGCCCACATCAAGAGTAAGGTGGATGTCCATAATACTGAATGAAGTTGAAGATCTATTTATTAACTGAAGAAGTTGCATCCATAAGTCTTGATGGAAGTTCTCCACACAGCTTAACTGCTGCAGTCAATTTACTGCAGAACAGAGTAACTCAGTAACCCCCAAACCCTATGAACCACTATTAACACAAGAGCATCCTGCAACCTGAAGAGCTGCCCACTGACCACTGAATTGAAAGAACCTGAAAAGACAGGGAGACACGTGAATAATTCCAAAGCCACAGCGCAGCAGTGTGTGCACAGCTGGCAGGACTCGGCTGCTTCTTTGTGATACGATACTTAAAAATCCCTACGGAGCTGTGTATTTATAGGGACAAGCTGATCAGTGCTGCTTCCAAACCAGCTGCAGCAGTTAAAAATCTTAAGTAGTCTCTGCAGAGCAAGTGGGATGGGGATGAGCCTCTTGTTTTCCTTCAGGCTTGCTCTCCTCCAAATACAGTATTCCTTCTGACAGCATCAAGTTATCTTCCTTCCCAAAAGCATGCAGACATCTGGCGGTTTCATTTTTCAAACATTTTTCCAGCTGAAAACAGCTGGCGGCTTTAGTGTGTAGTTACTAGATTCAAAATACTAAAATTCTCAAATGCAAGGATTTTCTTCTTATTTTCTGAAATTCCACAGCAGATTAATTTCTCTATCAGTGAAAGATCTGCAGTGCATATGGGGGGAAAATCCCCACAAGAACAGAGATTATTGCTTTTGCCTCCCACAGCCTTTGAAAATGGAACTGAGTATTCTAAGGGAAATAACAATACTTTGTAAGTGGCTATGATTCAGTCCCCTTTCAAACAGGTTAGTATTAGTTCTGATCCACAATAAAATTCTAAGTCTGAAAAGCAATCTACTTTTAAAAACCAAATATCCATACCTTTGTTGCTCTAACTCACCAAAGGGATCTATTAAAACCAAGAAACCCCAAATCTGATACTTGCAGAATTCTCCCTGCATGACTTTGCAAAATATGCTATCTTAAGTTTTTCTGTGCTGCATAAAACCCAAATCACTTTGATCACTAATTTTATAGACATTGCTTTGCTACTGCAAAGATCAGATATACCACCATTGATTACTGGGCTTTTTCTAATCTCATCTCTTACGTATTATGAAAGGGAAGTAAGTTAAAATCCTACCAAAATGGAAATAAAAGATCAAAAAAAAAACCCTCCAGAGATCTTTGCTGAACATCTTTTTCCCCAATTAGGGCATGAGGGATTATCCTTTAAACAAGCCTTGATTTCCAAGGGACAGGGTCCAGTTTCCCAGAGGTAAAAATCACTGAAAAATTTTGAATCACTCAAATTCCTCTCCTGATCATCTAGAGAGAAACGTTTAAAAGATTATGTTTCTCTCTGAGGAAACGTAGAGCACAATAAACTGAGAAGGGCAGAATACTGCTAAAAGAATAAGAGAACTTGATTGTAAACCTTAACTTGGATGGAAAAGAATAACAGAAAAGAATAATAAAAAATAAACAACCAAGGAAGCATCTTCACCATCTCCAAAGCTCTGCTGTTAGATTAAGAATGACAGGGAAATGGAATGAATCTTAGTCTGCCTTGAACCTTAAGGAATTCCACTAAAATAAAAGTTCAGAGAGCAATCATCAGCTATTTTCAGCATTTGTGTATTCTAGCTACTCTTGCACTTCAAAATAAACGTTACTGTTAAGTTCTCTGTCTACAGGGTCAAACTGTGAAATTGTGCTGAAGCCATAAACGCTGACAATCAGTTCTAGGATAGGGGCAAGACAGCCTCCAGTGCCTTCCTGCTGGGCTAACAATCACAGAACACGACTCAGAGTATGAAGCATTAGCCTAGAAACTAAGTGATCACCCACTTCTCTCCTTTAGAGAGTGAAGATGTCCATTTTAATGGAAAAATTAGAATAGGGAAATCAGGAGTAAAGATAGGATTAAACAAGGAGTGCACAAAACAAGAGAAAGGAAGGGCACATGCAGATTTACTTCTAACACACCGTGAGCCCGATTGGAAGAATAGAGGAGACCCAGATCGCTGAAGTAGCTTCACAAAAGGAACACCTAAGAATGCACAGCAGGAAACCAGTTTTAGTCTTGAGAACTTCCTATCTCGGCTGGGGATGCAGCAGAGGAGGCAGCCTGGGACATATTTTCCCGAGTCCAATCAAAGAGAGGCCTTTTAAATTCCACTACTCTGGGCTACGGAAGCAAGAGGGCTGCTCAAATGTCTTGTAAGGCAATTTCTGTTACCCAGTAACACATATTTTTCTTACATAATTCAGAGAGGCTACATGAAGATAACAGTGAGAACACACAGCATTGCACACTAATTCTTCAGGTGTTCTTACTCATCTCTCCCCTTAGCATTTCATGCCGAAAGACTGAAACAAATAAGGGGAGGGTGGGGGACAAACCCCTTCTTTTTTTCCCCCCCCCTCAGAAAAATTGATCAACTAATTACGACATACTGCATCTATTGAACAGCAGGAGGAGCTCATAGGAAAGCAAGCAGAATTTTGTGAAGCAAGCAACTAAAAATCCTACTTTTAAAAGAAAGACATTTCAAGATCCTGGACAATCATTTTCTACAAGCTCCTGTACTCTTCAATTAGTTGCGAAGTTTTTGCCCCTAAAGAATTCTAATGACACATTTGCCCCTTCTTCAGTTAATGGGGATTACAACGTTTAGTCATTACACACATTCTCTTTGATAAATGTCGTAATTGCTCTGAAAGCAACATGCACACAAATACTAGAGTCAATGTTTCAATAACAGATTATGCAGTTAGTGAATAAGTATAAGCATTTTCTGCACACAATCTGTTAACATGGGATGTCTCTGCACATTTAAGTGCCCTCTTACATTTTCTGGGTCTTCCGAAATCTGCCTCTTTCGCTATCAGTAAAATTAAAAAAAAAACACAAACAAAAATATTTCACCTGCAGACTTAGCACTATCATTCCAACACAAACAACAGGGTACATTTCATTATCTTGAATTCAATTCAAACTCTTGAAGTTATGCAGCTTGACAAACCAGAGTCCTTAAGATGGTTTGCCATGACTATCGACTGATTTAACAAAAAATAAAAAACTAAAGTTTTCCATGGACTGAACAATAAAAGGAACATTCTATGAAGAGTCTAGATAGGTATCTTAAAATGAATGAAAGACTAAAATAAAAGAAATGTTATATGAAATGAATAATTTTCATAAGGCTAGCACTTTGATCAGAAATGCTTCACAGGAACACGAGTTAATTAAATATGTACTTTATGCTGTGCAAAAAGTTCTAATATTTTTCTGATTACACAACAACAGAGTAGAACAACTAAAAGCTATCTTGCTTCTTAATTTGAAATTTGGGCTAAAAATTGGCAAGGTTCAGAGTAATCTTTCATTAAATGATACCTATTCTGATTGTGTAATAACATATTGTGTTTTAGCCCAACGTTACAGTTATACAAACAGTAGAAAGATAAAAATTGCACACATTAATTGTTGTTTAGATTTTGTGTACAATAACTCTTGGGGAAAAAAAATTCTTTGCTCATCAGTTAGGGATTACTCAGAAAATTCATTGAAGACAAACAGGACTAGTCTTCAATATTATTTTTCAAAGGCATAAATATTAACTTGCAATGTCATGACTTCAAAATTATTTTTGTTGGTGGTTACTTTTAAGCAATTTCAGGAACATTAGTGAGATATAATATAAAATAACATAAAGTATCAAAAAGTAGAGTTTTCTATTTAATAACTTCATTACTCTAAACAGCTACAGCCATTTCACAGTACAACCCTTGCTAAAGAGTGTAACCGAATTAAGGGTGCAATACTGTCATTTCTGGACAGTTAGCTTACTCAAGGACTGCAGAACTGGGAATCACTTTCATGTTCTTTGCATATGCTTGGACCAGTATTGCATTTATTAATCACTCCTGCCTTTCTCTTCCGCAGAACAGCACACTTCATCTGAACTGATGGCATTCCTGCGTCCTACTATATATCCTGTTTACAAAGCCGGAGATGTTTTACCTCTAGGTCTCCTTTGGTAATGGATTCTTCTTCCACACGGAACTGAAGGTCTTCGACTTTCCTGTGGAGACAGTTCATTGAAATTCAGGTAACTTGGAAAGCAAATGCTTTCAAGCTCACTTTTCAGTGAAAAATCACAACTACAGTGACATCATTCTGACGGAACCAGCAAACTGCCAGAAACATGAAGGAGAAATCTCTCACAGGAAGCATCAGAGAGAAGGAAAGCCACTACTGTCTTTAAAACACAACCACTGACGAAGGCATCAGTCTTCCTGCAGCTCCATAAAGAAAGTATTTTGTTGCATTTTCTGATGAGTTAAAAAGAAAACCTTTAAGTCATCATTGATTTTCTCTCCTTTCACCCTTTTGCACGTCCTCAAAAGAGGTGATCTAAATGAACAGTTTGATCTCACGTTCTGTATACTCTACCATTCACCTAAGAAACAGAAAGTCGGTAACATCCAAGATACCCGTGGGCCTTCCAGAAGTGCACTGGTCAACTTGCACCAAAACTCTAGCATAGACAAACATGTTAGTTGTCAAGATGAACTGCGAGTTGCAGAATGGGAGTGCGGGCAAGAATATTGACTTGTCTCGCCCATACAGGAGTCTTAGAATGAGGAGACAGAAGTGAGAAGCTAGTATCTGATTTAAAACAAAATCTGTAAGAAGTTATTTCTTCCCTCCCTCTGACTCTGGTATACCCAAAGAAAAGGGGCCAGATCTCCTTTTCCCCTTGACCCTTTCAACTCTGTAAGATCTTGCAAAGGAAGGCAGAAGCATGTCTTCTTTCCCTTGAATTACACACACTGCTGGTGCCTGCAGCTTGGCTGACAGATGCAGAAATCATTACATCAAAGGGAGTTACAAGTGATGGATATCTAAAACAAAAGGACGGTAAGAACTTATTACTGGAAGTGAATCTCACCAATGTGCTTTGGGAAACAGGGGATTAAAGATCGTTCGACTTCAAGTCACTGCTGAGACTGACTCGAATACATACTACAGAAGAACTTCCAAAGTAAATAACCCTGGAGTGGTGAGGAGGAAGGAGAAACATTACACTGTTGAAGCCGTGAAATGTTTTCCCGGCTGTAGGATGTCACTTCGGTGAACGGATAGCAGGCGCACAGCGGCACTGCCACGCTGCCTAGCAACACACTGAAGGTGAGCTCAAGGCCATGGAGGATTGCGGTAAAACAGATCCCCACTGACCTGGCATTCCACAAAACTAGGTCCTCAGCCAGGCTACCGGAGGTGCTGCAAAGCTGCCTTTTTTCTTTTTTTTCCTTATTTTTAAATTAAAAACCCCTCTGCATTATCTCACAGAGAATATACAAATAATTCCAGACGTAACTCTACTGCTCATTTTGAAAATTTAATTAGAGTGGGCCCCATAAAAAGGCAGCATGAAAATTGTAAAGGAATTGCCCAGGGTTTATCATTGCATTTTCTCATCTGTGATTTTCAGTTTTAGGGGGGCCTTTCAGAGAGGCTGACACATGACTGATTTCAGAGGCACACACAAGCCTACTGGGCAGGCTCACAACGGGTTTCTGAATAGACTCCTGCTTTTCAAAAGCATTCCAAATTCATCAGAACAATCTTATCAGATTATTTCCTCACCTGACCCTGTCCCAGCAATCTACCACATTATTTCCTTTCCTCACCTTACCTTACCTATTTGGGAATCTCAGTTTCTTTCTTCAAGTGGTTACAAAAGGCAATTAGAAAAGACATTAAAATCAATGCTTTGATGATTTTCCTGTAAGGGACAGATCCCTACCTAGAAGCACATGACTAGTAGTAATAGATTATTCACAAGAGACCTAAACTGTAAATTCTTAATCCAGCACTGTCAGGAAATGAGATTATCAAAATTTTCTTTTTGAAGTGGAAGAAGAGTGTTTCAAGAAGATCAGGCACGATCCATTAATTTCATATGAGTAGGAATAAAATCCTTCATACCCAAAAGCAACAATAGAAGGAATGAGTTACACGAAATACAGCTATAAACCATAGTTGCAGCTTCCAAAAAAGTCCACTTTCTTTGGCTTTCCCCCTCCAAATTTAAGAGAGTTTCTTTTTTAGTATTTAAAGAAGCTGCAATATGGTTTTATACAGTAGTTACCCATATCTGCGTTATTCAAAGTTTGTTTCATATTTCAAAGTCACCACAGCGTCTGTTTTTAGCACAAAGTTTGTTTTTAACACAGTTAAACTAATAAACACAGTTTTCAGTTACCTTTTCTCTTCCTCAAGCTGATTGAGAAGCTCCACTTTCTCCCTATCAGCAGCCTCCACCATAGCTCGTAGCTGGTCCATTTTTGCTTCCATCTCCAGTACATGCTAATTAGCAGGAAGAATAAGAACAAGATCTTCGAAATTTTTTCCAAGTTATGTATCTGTATCTCAGTAGTCACAATTTGGCAAAGTGATGGGCCAAGCCACAGGAATGTTATCATATTCAAATACGCATATAACACATGAAAACCACCGCTTATTGAGATGTGCAGAAAAGGTCAACCAAAATTCATTAAACGAAATAGATTTGCTATCTCATCGAGCCAAAGCTCCCCCAAGGAAGATCTCATAGGCATGGACTACTTTAGTTTTAGAATACCATCTCTTACTCCCAGACCTTTTCAATAAGAAAACCCAATTTCGGAAATTAAGTGAATTGTCTTAAAACCTCTATTTTACAAACAGCAACACAACTCTTACCCGATCATGTCCATCACGAACAAGAGCTAATTCCTGCTCTATTTCCCCTACGTGACTGGTTGCTTTTGCAACTTCTGCCCTCTCCAGGTCCCTTTCTGCCAGGAGCTGTTCAATGTGTTGCTGCTTCTCCTTCAGTGCCTCCTGCAGGGCTGTGGTACCAGAAATTTTTCTTGCATACCGCGAGGATGTTTCTGTCAACTTCACAAAGTAAATACGTTAAAAGTCATTCTGTGTCAAGTGAAAAAAAGGGGTATCTCCAGACATTACAAACTTTGTGTTAGTAAAGCAAATGCTTTCTGTAGCCTACTGTACCTTCTCCTTTTACGTTTAAATAATTTCATTTTCTAGAATTTCACAAGGGCCATACACGTGTAACGAGACTGCTTTGTAGCAATCAGCAGCTAGTGTGTAGGAGACAGAAGGGTTGAAGTGCAAACAANCTCCAGACATTACAAACTTTGTGTTAGTAAAGCAAATGCTTTCTGTAGCCTACTGTACCTTCTCCTTTTACGTTTAAATAATTTCATTTTCTAGAATTTCACAGGGGCCATACACGTGTAACAAGACTGCTTTGTAGCAATCAGCAGCTAGTGTGTAGGAGACAGAAGGGTTGAAGTGCAAACAAAATGCTGGCCTCAGTCGAAAGGCTAGCTCATTATGTTTCTAAGCATCTTTTTGCATTCAAAAAAAAGAAAAGCAGTCTTTCAGTAGCAAGTTAAAAACATCGTGCCTCAAGTTATAAAGTCATCATCTTGGGTCAGCAGCAACAGTACAACATTTCCAAATGCTCTATCAAAAGCTGTTGGAGCTCTTAACCAGCATGTTACACCTCTACTATGGGTATAAAACATGAGCAAGAAAAGCATTTACCTTGACCTAAAAAGCCAGCCTTACAGCTAAAACCATGTGAAGAATAGGTATCCAATTAAAATATATGTTTATAGAATTTGGAATTAAATTACTTCTGGGAAAAAAATCTAAAATATTAAGGAATATAGATAAAAATGAATCAATCTGTAGAACTACAGCAAAAATGAACCTTAGGGTTTTCCTTGACCTTACATGATCTCTGTTCCACTGAATGGAACCAGGGTCAGTGAAAATTCAGCATGGCCCTGTCTTCTACTTTCTCAAGAGTTTTTAAGCTAGAAGGGAAAGTAAGTAAACCGAAATTATGTAGTCGAAGTGAGTAAGAGCTGTGAGAAAAGCAAAAACTGAACAAAAAGAATCCAATATAGCTTACAAAAACCGACCTTAAGCTTAACAGCTCAGAAATTTGATCAAGTATTAAATGGAAATGACATCTCAGTTAAAGCCTTATTTAAAACAAAAACCAATACACAAAGGCTTGCTCTTCTCTTATGTTAACCTGTAGCTCTGTCTAATAGTATTGCCCAAGAACAGGAGCATGTTTCCTCCGTGATCCTTTCAGAGATCAAAACGTTGAAGCACAGTTGCCATATACAGCCTGGAATGCTGGCATTGGACAACATCCTCAACAGAAAGAGTAACATGGATGTATTCTTCTGTCATCACAAAAGCACACTGCCCCTTCTGTTACCATCATTGCTACACGATCTAACTTGTCTACTCACAGCCTTGAATGATACGTCCACAAGCCATTGCAAATGCTCTAATCAAGTGACTCAAAAGGTATAAGACAGAATAAACCATCTTTCACTTTGATGCTTAGATTACTTGTTTCATACCCTCTCAGTTTTTAGAATATAGCTCATTCCAGAGTGTACTGCTTTTTAACAGTTCTAGCTCTTCAAATCAAATTTGACTTTATTCCCGAATCCAGAAGAAATTCAAAAGATTTCAGGGAAACATCAACTTCCTTCAGTCTTGGCAATAAATACAAATTGCATCAGACAGCCCTCTTAAATCATTAGATCACCTACTTTGACAGTTGCTTTTCTTACACAGGAAGAAGAAAACATCAACATCCCTGAATAATTGAGAAGACTATGTAGGAGCCCAGCAATTTCCAGATAAGTTATAATTTTCCTAGAAATCGGAGCAAGAAAAGTCTGCTGTGTCAAAACTGATTTCAGGAAATCCTGTTTCTTCAGCAGCTTAACTTTTAAAGAAACAGCGTCAGAATTATTTTGACAGTCCTTTCAACCTGGATGGTAATCAGATGCTCATGTTGCCTGAGAAAAAGAGTTGGAAGCAAGCTGGAATTTTAATTCCAGAAATAATGGATTACAGAAGCTTTGTATTCTATGGCCCAAAACATGTAGAAGCCCTGAGGCACAACACAGATGCAAAATAAGCAAACACATTGTAGACATTTACAATGTGTAGCTGTATTTTTTTGTTGCTTAGAGTATCACAGCATGCAGAATAAAACGTAGAGGTCCGTATTAATGCTTCACCGTCAGCTCACAAAGTCTGCCCTGAACCTGAGGCAGCACAGTATGTGCATGCACCGATTTCAAACTAGAGGGCACTCTGCAGTTAGGAGTGCAACTTCCAGAATGGATTAAGTAACAAAGTTCCATTGTTTGTGCCAAATAAAAAATCCCTTATGCTTTTTGTGATAAGGTATTAACCTTGTTGCCCTGACCAACTGTTGACCTCTGTTCACGTGTAATCTGCTTCAGTTTGAAGGGCTGCGGTAAGTCACCTCTCTGTTCTGCACCTGCTGGTCAGTGGGACAGTATGTCAGCTAACCAGTTCCAGATCAGTGGGAGTTAGCGTGATCTCTTGCTAATTAGATGTATCTAAGTACTTTGGTTTAAAAAAAGTAAAAAACTAGGATGACTGTGGAAAAAATCCAATTATTTCTATAGTTTTAATGTCCTTAAAAGAGACACTTTGAAGAATTCAGCTTTCCCAGAAGATTTCTGTTTCACTGCTGCAACCCAAGATTAGGACATTTATGTAACAGAGTAACTTTAAAAGAACCCATAGTAAGTGTGTTAGGCAGAATTAGTACCGTGTTAGAATTCACCTGAGCCACTGTGCTTTGCAACATTTAGCCTTTACAGATTCACAGGATTAAAACCAAATCTAAAAGAAAAGAAAGAGGCTTCTTGTCAGCAAAGACTTGACAATTGCTATTTCTGTATTTCTCAGCTGACTCATCTCTTTAACAGTAAAAGAAAATCTTTTACATTTTAGACAATTTGAAGCTTCTGGCTTAATAAAACAAGTTTGATCTACGGAAGCTTTAGTGCACACCAGATCCTCAAACACGAACCCTGTATGACAGGGGCAGTGCTAGGGAAATGAACAACTAAATGGAGATTCCAGTCAGAGAATGTTGACGCATTTTCCGTTTGTTGGCAGCACAAGCCCCTTTCTTATTGCAATAACTCAGTCTGAATTAACTGTGTAAGTGTAAATATTAAAATATTCAGCTGCTCTTCAGGGCTAGCTAAGATTTCCTTCCTTCATGCATGCTTTGAATGAAAAAGAGAGCACAATTAAAAGTATATTGTGCTCTCCCCAAGATCTGTTCTAGCCTCAATTTATGCAAGTAGACCACAGGCAAGTCCCACGTGGATTCCTGCTTGGGAACGTAAAGCATGCAATAGAAAAAGAAGCTTACTAGTCCTGTACGGCTTGGCTTGCTGCTTACTGAAGATGCCACAGAACTGAGAGAGCTCAGGGAAGATGCACTTGGACTACGTTTCAGAGCTGTGGGAGTCGCAACCACTTTTCGCACAGTTGTCTTTGCTTTCGCCGGTGTGGTTGATGGGAATCCAATCTTCGTAACTTTGTGGACTGGAGCAAACAAACCGTATTTTGGCTGACACTGAAAATACCTTTAAACAAGCAAAGCAGACAGATGAGAGTACTAAATAAACTTCTGTCTTTTCATATGCATGGTCTGGCTTCACAAAGAATTCTAGATCAATAGTCCAAAAGTATTAAAGAACAGGGTAACAGCTGGTGACAACATATGTTACGTTGCAATTTATTTTAACACTAGATTTGTTTCCTAAAAACGTCAAAGTTTAACATGCACAGCTTTCCTCTACAATACATTCCTCCGAGCTGCCAACAACAAATGTGATAGCAGAGACTTAAAAATAAAATCAGATTTTAATTAAATCAAGTAGTTTTATATTTTATTACATACACACCTATACACGTATGCATATTTGGTTACACAGAATATATCTTTGTTTATATAAAAACAAAAGCCACTTAAAATTTTAAGTTGCCAACACCTATGTTAAGGTGGCATCATAATCCTTGTAAAATTAAATTTTAATGAGTTAAAACCATTATACCAAATGAGAAAGAACATTAAATTGCAATGTGAATTAGCGCTTCCTAACTGTGACTTGTTGGAGGAAGCGGCTACATTCTTCCCAGCCTTTAGAATGAGGCAACTATTGGTATAGCAGCTTTCAGTTCCTGTGACGCAGGAAGATTTCCCTTAAGTTCAGCTATCAGATACCCAGAGATGTTTTCTTAACTGAGCATTCATTTCAAGCTGAGAAACCAAGCAGATGTTCAAAAAGCGGTAAATTGTGTTTTCCATTACCAGTCTATGAATAAAATTCACACGGGAGTAGGAAATATCAACTAATCCCATTAATGTGGGGTTGATACAGACTTTCAGAGATGTGTAGGCGTCATAAAATTCAAATTGGTGTCTAACGATCCACCCCCCCGCCATCATCAGACAGTCAGGTTTACAGCCTAACTACTTCTCTTGATACAAACTTTCATGTAAGATATTAAAAAACCAAACCAGAATATAGAGCTGCAAAATCTTTAAGGTGGCTGCTATCTCATGATAGACGACGAACCTTGTTCCAGCAACGGCTCCATCATTCTTTCCCAGAGGTTCATCCAGTTCTACTCCACACCATTCTCCTTTAGCAAAGTCAGTTTCTCCCAAGAAACGCACAACTCCAGCTTTTGTTCCACCAACCTAATGATACGATAAGGCAGTAAGACACACGACTGCATTTACTGCATTTCCAAACTAAAACACCAGAGTATAAAAAGCATTCAGTACAATCACGTTCACAAAGCACATTAATGACGTGACCAGTTCTTATTTCAAGCTGCGTATTCTTTTGCCTACGAATTTTGGTTTAATAAGTTGAACAGATTGTCACAACCAAATTGTGTGCAGAATAATAATAAAAAAGTAACTTCCCTAGCATTAAGTTCTGTCCAATTTGGTATTCAGGAAGTTTGTCATGATTGAAGGCCACAATTCTATTAGATGACTTGATATGGCTATAAGATTAAAAATACATTTAACAAGACTCAATACAAGCAGTGTACCGAATGCAATAGCTTTCTACTATAGTTTCACAGAAATTTCTATCAGCAAATAAGGATTTCTAAGAACCACTTATTTCTTATTCTAACTCTGTGAGGAAAAGCAAAAGAAATGAAACAACAGAAGAAAAGTATTTCATATTTTCTCTAAGGAATAGTTCAGATAAACTACATACTACAGCCCTCTTGCATTTAAAAGCACTGATATGAAGCATAATGCACAGCACTTCGCAAAACTGTAGATGCAAACAGCTATTTGAATTCTTGCAGAGGGAAGAATAATTTTCTTTATCTTATCTTCACTTAAAAAAAAAAAATCCCCCAAACACGAAGACTCCTAAATGGAAGACTAGAAGTCAGCTGTTTTCAAATTTACATTAAATATTTACAGCCATTCCAATTACTTGCAACGTCTGCAAGATACAGCTTTCCACAATGCCCAGGGGAGGGAAGAATTAAATTAAGTGAAGAAGCAAAAGGTGTTCAGTGTGGCTGACACTTGCCAGGAAGGGCCACAAGCCAGAACTGCAGGGTTCTTGCAGGTCAGAATGACAATATGTTGTGCCCTATTTGTGTGAAAGTCGGTTCAGCCTGCATCTAGCGTCATGAAAACAAGCAAATGTTAATGAAAACCTCTTCAAGAGATTCACTGGATTCAACAGAGGCATCTTCAGGGCCACTGGGAGTTCTTCACTTGTGTTTTCCAGCACACGTTATACAATGAGGAATATTTTGTAGCCTTGGTGGAGAGTTTGGATGTAACCTGCTAACACAAAGACTAATTTTCCTTTTTATACAAGCAAAAGTATACTAGGATTTTTAATATAATTTTTACATTAGACATTCTATTTCTCGGGCGGAACTTCCCAGGATAACTAGAGAACAAGCAGCTGCTTCTGCCATAAATTAAGGTGCACGATCACAGTACACTAGATAATTCAAATGAATACATTTGGGAAGTGTTCACCCAAGAGGTTAACTGTGGGGATTCTAGGAATGGCGGGCATTATCTTGCATAAAAGTGTCCACAAACTACCTGCCCCAGACATTCGCGCTCTAGCTTCTGGCTGATCAACTTTGCAGAGCCGACAGCTCTGCAATGTAAGGCTTCAGTTGATGAGAAAAAGCAAAAAGAATCCTAATCCACCCTAACCTCAGAAAACCAGGGAAGGACAGTTAACCCTTTTTGGTATTACTAAGATGAGAAAGCTGACAGAGATGTCTTTTGTCCGTATTTAAGGGGGCAGTCTCCTCCTCTCTCATTAGAGGTAGTCTTGAAACAACATTTAATTGCAAATTACCTTTAAATCTTGCTTTAACAGGCACTATATCAAATTATTATTCTTCGTGTCATACAAATACACAAAGTTTAGTTATCATGACTCAGCCCAATATAGTAACTAGTAGAATGTCTGGTATTTGGTGTTCTTGGCAGAGAACACACAAACGTCCCCTCTCAAAAAACAAGCCAGAGTAATATCTTAGAAAAAAAGAATCACAACCAACCAAAGCAGTTGGTTCTGGAATCCAGATCTCCTCTGTGGCACAGTGGTGAAGAGGGAATATAAAACATCATTTGTTAAAGTATCTCCTGGGAGGAACTGTCTCTTAAGTGGACACATTATTTACCTTCATACATAACCTACTTTTTCTAGCAGTTTTTCATTTACTTAAGTACAAACATCAACATGAAATTTAACTGAGCAGAGTGAGAGAAAAACATGCAGTTGTCTGCACTATCAGTCCATACTAGTCTTCAAGTTGTCTTCCAAACTTGCTAGAAAAGGAACAAGGGGGGGGGTTTGCTGTTTTTTTCTTTAAAGACAAATTTGGAAGACATCTTTAGGTGAAAAGGCTGTTTAATTCTGTGTGTACTGTTTCCCTACTCAATTTTGTACTGTTGTCTGCCTGAATAAACAGTTACATCAAAAGAGGCTGTAAAAAACCCGTTAAAGAAATTAGACAGGAAAGTTGGAACAATAGCCTAGATAAGGAGCATCCCTTCAAAGACAATAGTCAGGTTTGCGGTTGCACAGAGGGATTCCACAGCTCCCCGTACAGAACTGGTTAGTCACACCAAGAAAGTTCATTGCAGTTTTGTGGAATGGTGAGGGGTTACCTTTTGTCGCAGTTTTTTTTGTTTTGTTTTAATAAACAATGTAAGTCAATTACCAAAACACACACACAGAGGCACAAAAAACCTTTCCACAGAGAGGTGAATGAAGAAAGGAAGATGAGAGCTACCTGAAGCCCAGTAGTGGAAAAGAGTAACTATATGCAAAGACTTCCGGCAACAGGAAAAACTGTTGCAATCTGTTCCCTCCAACTCAAACTGTAAATAAACCTTTAGATAAGTAAACTTCGCTCGAGGACAATACAGATTACACTTGGGTGCAGAATATTTGTTCCTTTTTGTTTCACACCTTAGTCCCACCAATTTTCCACACTTAAGTAAAAAATGCATGACATTTCTTTTGAAGAAATTGCATCCAAATCACAAACCGGGAGACACAATCTGGAACAAAAGCTTTGGCAATGACCAGTGCCCACAGGACCTGCTACAGCAATCACAGTGGATGGGCACGGCACTGCAACCCAGGCCCGGTGGGAGGGAGCAAATGAAGGAATTCACATGCTGAGAACATATGGGGATGCACAACATGAGATCCCCAGGAGAAAGACCAATGTGACTAGCCTTGTAACCATGGTACCGGGGTTATTTTAAAACAAGATGCAAGGAAGAATGCCAAAGAGTTTTTGGGTTTTTTTCCAAACCCAGCAAAGCTTCTTCGAATAACTGGCTACTCCATTTCTGCCTCCTACAAACACTGAAACGTGCATCCTTACCAACAGCAGGCATCAGAGAGAGTACACTGTGGCAGTCAAGAACTCATTCCATCAACAAAGGTCTATGTACGCAGTTTTGCTCAGTTTTAAGCAAAAGCCTTCCAAGTCTTCGGTTTTGAAGACCAGGTCAGCATTGCTCTCTAGAGCCTGAAGACTACGCATCGTTCACAGGTATCTGCCTCAAACAAGGTATTTATCTCCAGCTGCAATGATGTACTCTGTGTGTGACAGCACACTTACCTTGAAAGCATTTGAGAAAGTAATCACATATTCTCTTGGTAATGCAATGTGAGGTGCTACTGTACACCACAGTATGGGAAAGGCTTTTCTATGCATAAAAGTTGCTGTATACACATAGACTTACACTTAGTGCAAACTGTATACACCAATATGAAAAAAGAACTGTACGTAGAGAATTACAGCATTTATTATAGAAACATTATTAAAAACTTTAATTAGAAGAATTACAGCAAAAAATAGAAAAAAAGCCCCAACCAAACAAAAAACCTAGTTGCATTTGCCAGCAGATGTACTTCCCAGTACTGCATGAAGGACTACAAAGACTGAAAAAAAGAAACAGGAACAAAAGTTTATTAGAAAGTTTCTAAAAGTTATATGGAAAAATGGGGCATCACTACCACAAAGACAGTTTTTCATGACCTTCATTCATGCTAAGGCAGGTCACTAAATAATAGAGCAGAGAAAAGAACTGCCAGACCTTTTTTTAGTCAGTTATCACACTGAATATAGTCAAGCTGTAAAATACAAAGTGATAATACCATATATAATTTAGGTTAGGCTACTGGTCATTGGGGGGTGAGCAAATTTGCTTGGAATTCACTAGTGTTATGTCAAACACATGGGAAAAATTACTAAATTCCATTTATCGAATTATAACTAAGCTTAATTTGCTGCTATGTAAACTCAAGTAGCAAAATGGTTTTGCAAACCTGAAACAGTTAAAAACCTCCTGATGAAAGCACATCGGTATGAGCACGTCAAACTTTGTGACATCTGTAGAGCCGCATTTCCAAAGATAAGCAGAAGTAGGAAACAAATAAACCAGTGTAATCTATTGGGGGGGGGGAAGAGATGGTCTAAAAGGTGAGACTGCTATTTAAAGAGCATTCACTGCAAAGCACAGATCTCCTTGAAAAGAGGATAGCCACTGTCTGGAACTTTCATCAGTGTAACAGTATCACTCAACTCAGGCCAGTGGAGCAGACTTCAAAGGTGAATAACAATTGCTCTGTCTCCCCTTCTTGAAAAGCATCGCTTTGGTATTTCTGTGTTTTTCACATAGACTGGGCATTTTCAGAACCATCCAAACCATAATATGCAACACGTGAAAAAGCAAAACACATCCAGACAATCATCACCTTCGAAAAACCTGGGATCTACTAAAAAGTATCTTCTTTCTCTTGTTTCTCAGAGGAACTGTTTCCAGCTCGCAAAAGCAATTGTATTTAATTATTTGTTCACCTATTCAAGGCCAGAAGGAACCATCAGATCATCTCCTCTGGCTCTCCTGAAACAGGTCTTTACATTTCACCCAGTTACATCTGTAATTAACCCTGGAACCTACTGAGCTAAGCTGTATGTGTCCATGCTTTTAGATCAGAGCTGATACCCATCAGACAACATGCTTCTACTGACAGTCTATTCTCATAATCACTCCATTGTTAGAAACACATTTAAATTTGAAATAAAACAAATTTGACTGTGGCTTCTAGCCACTGACTCTCATTACGCTTTTATTTGGAAGATTATAGAGCTCTTCAGCAACTGGCATTCACCATGCAAGAATACAGGTTTTAAGCAAGACACCTCAATTTTTTCCTTCGTGAATTAAACAGATTGAGTTTTTCAAATCTTTTATTGCAAGATACCTTCTCATGCTCGAGTTATTTTGCAGCTCTGTTGTGAATTCTTGCCAATGTTTCCAATAGGCTTTTCAAATAACTAAGGACGTAACCATATCGAGTATTTGAGCACTGAACAAACACATGGTCAGCACTGCCTAGAACACCACATATTTTCATGGATCCTTCTGCCACATCAACCCATGAGCTCCTCTTCCATACCCTTTAGCTCCTGGATCTTTCAGTCACTACTCTCTCCAGCAGACAGCTGGCCACGGCTGTTATACAGCTTATACTCTTATTCTTAGGCTTATAAACCCTGCCATTAAATGCAAAACATGACCAACAGCTTGGCCTGCCGAGGTGCAATGACAAGGCCCTCTGGACTGCTCCATGCATGTTGTTGTTTACCTCTCTGACTGCCCAAAGGTTTCACCAGGAATGGTTTACAATTACCTCCCAGAGCACGGATCAAAGTGCAGAATTGTATTGGTGCTAGATTAGCTCAAGGAAAAACCACACTACTGATCGCATCCAATGGTACCAAGCAAGCCCCTTTTTTCTTCTGAGGGGTTGGTGGTACTTGCCATCCATTGCCCAGTTCTTAAATCAATAAAGTTCAATGCTAATTTTGAACATGGACTGTAGGTAGTATTCAAAATAAATTAAAAAAATTTAAAAATCCCACCATACAACACGAAGTATCTTTGAGTTTTCTTCACTAAACCTATAGTTTCAAAGAAGGAAGTAAAATGTGTTTGACAAAACTGCCACGTTTTAGTTTGTCAACATCTGGTATCGCTGTCAGCTTTTGCCTTTTTTTTTCCTTGACATTAGACACTCTAGCTTCAGATTATCTTACTTCCATTTAGAAATATCTGCATAATATCTGACACTTGACCAAGGCATGACTGGAAGAGCGCTAGAGCATCTACTAAACTTTAAACCTGCCTCCCTAACTCAGATTTCTCAAGCCAGCAATTCTGTGAACAGCAGGATTAACGATGTCAGTCTCCCTGTGGCATTGGATATTACGGTTAAGTAACTTTGCTGTCTAAAAATGCAAGAGTGACTACAGCTATTTCTATTGACGGGAACAGTATTTAGACAAGACCTTGATCACGTGGATTCTCTGATGTGCAAAAATCTATGAAGTCAAACTGTGGCTTTTCCAAAAACAGTGGTTAGATTCATCCGCCTTGTCTTTGGCTATCTGTTTCCATGACATTTCTAAGCACTTATCTTTGAAAACTCTACATTTCTACCCAATTCTGTTGCAGTTGAATAGCAAGTTCAAAAGCAAGGCCCAAGTGAGCAAAAGAGCTAATGTGCAGTAAGCCACTCCCACACAGTGCTATCACACAACCCTTCACTTCAGAACAAAACAGTTTAATAAATAAAAATTAACCACTCTTGAGGTTCAGTCAACTCATTCAGTCACAAAAGAAGCAATATAAAAAACTAACAGCGATTCCACACTACGAAAGCCACACATGAATTTGCCACCACAAAAAAAAGCAAAGGCAAAGACTAAATTAAGTAAATAAATTGTTCTTTCGCCCATCCTGTGTTGAAAAAAGCGAGGACAACGTGTTCCTGGATATCACACCCCTTGGGAGGGGAAGGAGGCAGGGAGTCCACAGACACACACACAAATCAGTCTTGCATGAACAAACCATTAACAAAGTGTGCAGAGAAGTCACCTATTGCTGCCGTATATCCCAGTAACTCACATGCAATTTTGAGTTAAATAAGGAGTTGCCAAAACAAAATGACTCACAGTTGGACACAACTTGCACCTTGCTGCAATAAGGTAAACTTAACATCTTATTTATCTGTGAGCGGATAGGTAACAATATGTCCTGAAAAATGCTTAAATGTAACATTGAAAGAAAGCTGCAGTTTGCACAGAGAAAACCACCATGATAATGAATTACAGACAAAGCCTTTGGATACCCTCTAACCTTCAGCTATATTCTCATACATATACTTCATGCCGCGGCAACCACTTTACAAACTAATCTACGTTGTACTTCACAGTATCCAAAACACTATGTCTAAATATACATACAGAAATGTAAGAATTACTGTCATCCTTGTCTTAACATGACAAAGCCATCAAAATACATTACAGTCCACTCAGCGTAAGGATAAAGCAAAAGCAGGACTGAGCAGTCAAACGGTGTGGTACATTTGCAGGCACAGTAACGAGGCTCAGGCAGGGACAGCCCCAGCAGAGCACACAATCGCATGTTCTCAACTTCCAGATTTTTCTTCCTTTTCTATCCTTGCACGCATTCCGGCGAGATACTTTTGCATTGCTTTAACTGTAGCAGTGCCAATGAATGTTTGTTTTTCTAACAGTTAAATACTGACTACTGTAGGTTTTTAAACAGACTAAACTCAGAAGTGCATTTTCTATTCAGAAACTAGAAAACGGAAAACTTAGTATCACATGGTCAATGCAGGATTCTTTCTAAAGGGAGAAACTTCTCTCTACATGTGAAGTTTCTTTCCTCCTTGGTTGCTTTTAAGAGCTGTGGAATGTAATCAGATGACAGACTTACGTCATGTTTACTTGAAGATAGGTTACATGGGTGGAAACAAATCAGACAATCACCTATCAGTCTTTGCCTATTACATCACTAAAAAACTTAGTAAGAAATAACGAAGCAAGAAATAACTTCCAGCGAGCAGTGTAAAAAACAGTAAGAAGAAATCAGATGTTACTCATGCATAGAGAATAACTTTGCAAAAAGGCCGCATCAGCATATGCTTGTAAATCCAGTTTGTAACCTTCGGTGAACATACGGATGGAGGCCCATGCTACAGCTTTACAGCTCAGCTTCAGAAGCATCAGATTTGGCAGGCCATGATGAAGCTGTAACTGGTTAAATGAATGAAAGCACTTTAATCCCTTGAGAAGGCTAAGGGCCCTTAGGTTGATGAGATTTTTATTTATTTAAAATACAGCATCTGGTCCCTCCAGGAAAAAGCCAAAGATGCTCTCAAAGCTGCTCCAACTTTCGGTAGGTGCAAGGGTTGTCACACAAAGCAGGTTTCCTCCTTCTATTTCAACAGGTTGGGTTTGGTTGGTTGGTTAGTTCGGGGCTGTTTGTTTTTTAAATCAACTTTGCATTGGGCTCTGAAGAAATTGTAAGTGTTTGCAATATCAAGGCAAACAGGTTCTCTGGCTGCAACTCAAACAGGAAACAGAAACTGGCTTAGCCTGAAAGTAATTTGTTTTCTGAATTAGTCTGCAGTTATTCTTTCCCCATCTGGCTTCGTACCTAGCTACACTAGCGATGACACTTCCACTGGCACAAGCGATCACTTTTTGCATAGGCATTCTTATTCATACAAGGTTCAAAATGCTGAAACTATAGCCAAATTTTCAGCAGGCAAATCAGCTACAGTTGTGTTAAAGACCTTGCACTCTGTCATTAACCCAGTAACAGCTGGACGAGTGCAATGAAGGAAATGCGGATTTCCCCATCAACACTTCCTACTTTACAGCAATCCCCAAATATGAGATTAGGCTGCCCAGAGTTAATGTCCTCTCTCTAGCAACTAAACATATCCAGATTTCAGAACATACGTTATATGTTAAGAATGGAAATTATGGTTAACACAGAGATATTTCAATTACTCTTTGCATCAGTATCTTTTTCTTTGGCTTAGCTATATTATTTTTTTCCCAGTAAAAAAGTTACACATGAATGCAAAAAGGGAAAAGCTGAATAATAATGAGCTGCAGATGAGAAACCACAACTCTCTTAAATATGTACTTTATCTCCCTAGATTTTCAACATTTGTACATATTAACATGAAGTATTTCCAAATACTTGTTAGTGAAAGGAAAGTAACTGCTCAGCTTCAAGTCAACTAGGCAATTAAGTACATGCTTGCTGAATACGGCTCAGATATGCTGGGATTTGAGGGACACAGACTTCTTAGAGATTTCCAAGACAGCAGAGGGCTTGTGTGCTGTTTTAACCTAACCATCTTTGAGGAGGAGTAAACTACAGAAATCTGAAGGACCTCTCCTTTTGCACTGGAACATCCATTTTGGGGTATAATACTTCAGCTTGTGTATTCACTTCCCTTAGTTTGATTTTCTTTGACTCCTCCAGAATGTGAAGGAAGAGATCTTCTAAGAAAACAGGACAACGGGAATTTCTTCACGATTATTCTATCTCCCTTATGGACACTGACGTCTACCACGAGCTAGTTTTTTGACGTTTACATCTCGATTTAACCGCCTGGAACATGTCTTCTTCAAATTGAGGGGAAAAAAAAGGAAAAAGTTGTAAGTGACTGTTGTAGCACATCTACTACAAGTATTTTTTCTGCAGGCATCCACAGGAACACAACTAAGCTGACATATCGCATACCTTGAAGCACTGTCTGTCTGTTTCGATGTTGATGAAACTTTTTTTAACATATATACAAGGTCTTTTGGAAAAAGATGTTTTCTGCCCCCTGAAAAAGCAAGGCTGCATTTGAGAATATATGGGCGATCACGTCACAACTCTACTTGTTTTTTGCAGTGGAATTTCTTTTCTCTGACAAGCATCTGAACGAGTGTCCCAAATGCTTAGCTTGTATGTAACCACTATTCTCCCTAATGTTATCTGAATTAAGGAAAAGTCCTGTAAGCCACCTGCCATCGTATCCAAATAAATCAGGGATATGTATATTGTAAGTTTCCTTTATTACTACATCTATATATTTTTTAAGGTATCAGTTCTCCCATAGAAGTTTGGGGGGATTCTCCATATGGGACCATGTAGCATTAAGTAATTCTAACTTTAAGTGCACAAAAGACTGGTGAAACAACTAGAGATCAAAGGAGTAGGAATATAAGCTTAAGACATCTTTTCTGTCCACTCTAAACAATACAGACCATGCACTACAGCTTTAATCATCTCCAAGATTTCTTTGCACATACAGCCTTTGATCGAAATACCTCACCCCAACACCACTGGCTATGAACATCTGATGCCATAGTTTGCTGTCACAGAATGCAGAAGCAACTGTGAAGAGTTTACAGCTTCTTTTCACGTAGAGGAATAGTACTAACATCCAGCAGGGACTGAAAAATGTTCCAACAACGCTGAGCTGTTGGGGAAATGTCAGTTTGATCAAGCCTGAAATGCTTTGAACCCAACATTTCAGGTTCAACAAAATCCTGTCAAATTTACATTTGTGTAAGGCAGAAAAGATGACAAAGTGAGACGTGAACTGGTAAATGTGTTTCTCTGGCATTTTTGTCAGAATGGCCTCATTTCTTGATAACCCAGACTGGGCAGAAAAAAAGCTGTACGATTTTGCCTTTTTTGTTAAAGGCATCATCCAAAAATAGGCAGTTGTGAACAGCAGCAAAAATTGAATGCATGAATTCAAGGTAAATCCTATTAAATACATTTAAAAATCAAAGTCAGAGGAAAAAATTTAACAGATTGAAATACTCCAGTGTAACACTCCACACCCTAAGATCACACACAAAGATTAACAAAGTTGAGCCACATCTGAAGTCCATTCTAGAATGTAATCTTAGCTGATGAGCTGTGTCTTACCCATTTATGAACTTGCCCTTAAGGACATACTTTTCCAGTTAAGTATTTTAATAAGGCTCCCAAATGAGCTTTTGTCTATCATGAATTCATTGCTCTGCTGAACTGCAATTCTACACTGCTGGAGGCTCACCGTTTTCAAAGATGCCGTTCCCGGCAGTTGTTTTCCCCATATATCCATAATCATCACCGCATTGCTATTACTAAGAACCTTCACAAAGTATTCAATAGCAGTCAGTCCAAACTGCAGGAACCGATGAACATGGGCAGCATTTAGTCACTGGAGTGCTGCAATGGTACGGTAGGACTGGAGCGCATCTCAGGCCTATGACACTACGTTGTCACTTAGAGGGGAAATTCTGTGCTGAGATGGGACTTACAAATTCCATCAAGCCTCTCATCCTCTTGTGTAAGATGTTGCTGGAAAGTTATGCTGTCAGTATAAAAAAAAATTATACGGAGCAGTCCAGTTGTATTTGTACCTCTGACGGAGATGGAATGGTTCAGCAAGCTACAGTAAGTGACAGGTAGATCTTTCACAAGAGGCTGTAGGCTTTGAGGACAGTTTCCAGCAATTGCCCTGTAACATCTCAATTCTACAGTCCATAGTCCTGGACAGGAGTCCAGTGGCAGAGAAAAAAAATAATTAACAGAAGACTAGATTATTGAGTCAAGTTTACTATTATTTATACTAACCTGGAGGTTTAAGATATTTACATCTGAATTATTATTAGACATGACATCAGCAGTCTGGGATCTACTACAAAAAATTATCATGGGACCCAAAAGGGTTAAAAACCAACAGACAAGAATCCTGTCCATTTAACATTCAAATTCCTCTGTATGACACTGTCTTATACCAGCATATAAATTACAGATATGCATCACTGACATACTGTGCTAAGAATTGCCCCAAAACCTCAAACTACAATTTGATGATTCAACAGGAAGACTTTAGGCAAACACAAGTAGTACAGAGGATGAAATACTAAGTTTAATCTGTTCTACTTAAACAGAATTTGGGACTTTATTACTATCAAACTATGGCAGTTAGGATATGCTGCTTCTGTAATTTGTGCTAACAAGATACAGGAAAGTCAGAGCGATGCCTTCATAGGCATCAGAGAATTTTCCCACACAAAGAGGACAGCCCAGAAGATCTCACAAAGATCCTTGAGAAAAAGGCAAACGTGTGGTTAAAAAGCCAACGCTGATTGGAAGACAACAGGGCTCTAGTCTCTGACAGAAGCAGCTAGGGATAAATGGTAAATCTTCCTTTCCATTGTCACTCCAAGAAAACACATCTCAGCCCATCTCTAGCTGTCAGCCAAACCCTGCCCTAACTCCACCTTCATCTCCTTCACACTTCTTTCAACTTGGCCCTATGTTTTAAGCTCTCTTTACACAGGAAAGGAAGTCAAAGTCTTTGTTAAAAGATAAAATAAAATTAAAATTAAAATATCAATCCACTTTCACTGCAGAATCATTATCTGGTGCGGCAGTGCAGGACAAACAATAAAATCCATGAGATCTTTTCTACACAAGGTTCTTACAGTAACCCCAGAAACGCTTCTATGTCAGGGCATTAGTTCCTTTCCTTGTTTTTACCTAATGGAAATCTAAAATATTATATTGGAAATAAAAAGAGGTTGCATCAAAACAGCAGTAAGACAATTCTTCAGCTTAATGACACGTGCAAGAAATTCAAACCTAAAATGAGACATCTGTTACCGTGATCGTAGATCTGGTTTACATACAAATATCCTTCTGGTTATATTTGAAAGCTACATACATGGCCTTTAAATAAAGAATACAACATAAACAATGTATCACCAGCTTTCTACTGCCTTTTTAGGCAAAGGTTGTTTCAAGAAAAATTTCTCACGTTTCTTAGCAGGTGTATGCCAAATCATAGAATCATAGAAAATCGCTTATCAAAAATGACCCATGCTCTATTACATTGATCCAAATATAAAAGGTATACAACATAATTTTTTAAAAATTTTTAAACTAACAAAACTTAACTCCCTTTTAAAAGGGTGAAATGATACATCAGCAGAAGCATTTATAGTTCTGAACTTAGGAAGGGCAGCCAAATAACATGGCCCGTCACCAACAGAACACGTAATTCCTGGGTGATCAGTGGCATTATGTGACTACTTCTGTTGCTGCCTATCACTACTCAGGGGAACAATCAATTATTGAACTTGTAGCTTTCTAAAGACGTGGCCCTGAATAGGGCAAAAGAGCTGCATGGAAAACTCACAGGCTCAGTTTGTATTTAGCATGACTGTAGTTCTTGAAGTTATGGAAACATAAGCTACAAATACCTTGTTCAAGACAGAATGTTTTTTTTTAAATTACTGGCAAAACGTAATAGATTAAAAACTGCCAACTCAGTACTGCAAAGATCTTCCTACAGTACACAAAACTGCATGCGAAGAGCTTGTCTACAGAAGACGCTCAATGAAAAGAAAGCTACAGCACAAATTCACATTACCTTCACGAAGGAAACAGTAGAAGAGTTTTGAAGATTAGCAGAAGTTACAACTATCAATCAAAAGCAGACACAGAGGCTGCAGGGGAATCTTACCAGAACTCGATCTCCAATTTTGAGCTCCCTTTCTCCTTTCTTTAGTGATCCAGCTTCAGAGAGATTTGATATAGATTCACTTGCAGTTTTTGAAAGATTGCTAATCTGAGAAGGAGTTGAGTGTTCCTTAGCAGCAAGTGGTGAAGTTTTTTGTGGAATTCCTGAAGGGGGAAGCGCAGCAGCGGATGAAGACACCATACTAGCAGCTGATGTGGAAGTTGGTGACGTAGCTCTAGAAGCATGAGCTGTCTGGGTACCATTGGCTTCATCTTCTGTCAGCACTTTTCTTGTCAATTTTGACGGTCTTGTAAATATTCCCCTCAAGGGTTCACACTGGAAATAGCGAACTCCAGCCACAGAGCCGTCGTTCTTACCAATCGGTTCATCTAGAACAATCCCTGCCCACTGTCCTGGAGCAAACTGTGTTTCACCAAGGAACTGAATAAAGCCAGGTTTATTTCCATTCACCCAAACACGCTCGCCAACTCTGAAATCATCCACAAACTCTTCATGTGCATCTGTAGTGGTTGTGCTTGAGGGCTTTTCACTGGAAGCTGCTTTTTCTGCTGGAGCTGGAATCAAGGACAGTGAGAAAGCAATGAGGAATCAAATACACTAATATTCCAGAGAGCATCATTACCTAGTTTCAATGTAACAAGCATTTGGAAAAGCATGATTTCTAAAAGGAAGGGCACAATTCCAAATTGTCTTACTTATGAAAACACAGTAATCTCAGGAATACAATAATTCAAAATCTAAGGACAGAGACAATGAATGCATTTAATGGAGGTTTTGGTAAAAATCTTGTAAAGATTACAAGTCTTAGCTCAAAAACTACCCAATCATTTTTATCATGACAAGGTTTTGTCAAGGAAAACTTCTTGATCGCATCCGATTAATAACTTTGGATTTTTTGCATGTTGTACACATCATTTTCATTACATCAGAAATACAAGCTAAAAAACCCCTTGGTGTAAACAGTAAAAATAGTGTATACTCAGAGCTTTCAATGCACTTTTACCAAAAGATAAATGCAGGAAGAGTTAAGATATTTAAATATTCCTTACCAGCTGCAACAGATGCAGGTGTTTTCAGCAATGTACTCCCATGCTTGATGGTCTTTGAAGGAGCCTTAAGTCCACTTGGTTTTAACATACTCATCTTTTTGCAATACCAGTGTTAATCCTCTTTGTCTGTAGCAACTATCTTTTTCCAAACATGGATAAAATATATTCTTTGAGTTTTTCCAACTCTGGAACAGACCTGTATATAAACACGTTAGACACGAAACAAAAGTCAGTATTTTAACTCCTGCAGAAGAAATTTCTATGCGTACACAGAGCCTGCGTATGAAACGCATGATAAAAGATGCTTTACAATAACAACCAGAAGCGTTTTCCAGGTCAGCATTTCCAACCACTCATCTTCTGAAAGCCATTTCCTACTAAAAGACACCAAGTCTGAACCTAAAACATCAAAATAACTCCCTTCACTGAATGCTGCTGTATCCGTCTTGAGCTTTGAACTAAAAGGCTATTTTAAGAAAGAAAAACAAAGCTCTTAACAGCATTACTAACATTACGCATAGATATAACTACTCTGCGCACCCCACTGTTTCCAGTCACATTTCTCAAGTGTTGCAATATCCCAGCATAAACAACTTGAGACTAGAGAACTAACTGTAAGAGAAATCAAGAGAACCAGGAATTTCAGGATAAAAGGAATGAAGTTTTTAAGAGATCGGAACTGAAAAATTAAGATTGATCAACAGAGTTAGATGATGACAACTAAAAAGTAAACATTCACCTCAGCTGTACGTCATCTTCCAGATCACAAGATACACTGGCTCGCAGTCCCCAACACAGTGCCCCAGCTACGCTCCTCTGGGAAGAGGAGGAGGGACTCTTCCCGACGTTGCTAGGATAGAGCGCTGCTCTGACTTGGAAGCCAGCTATAAGCTTTTCAGGGAAGTGTGTCATGAGGGTTTTGCCACAGAAGGCATCTTCCTTCTGATCACAAAAGCTTTAGAAAGGCTTTTTCAGCTATAATGATTTTTTTTTCCTTAAATATGAATTCAAAGCCAAACTGTAAGGTGACTGGTCTCCCCATGATCTTCAAAAGCATAAACTGTGCCACATGAACACAGCTTGGGTATTTGCTAAGCTTTACATATAAGGCACTGACAGATCAGCTATGCCCACTTAAAAAAAAAAAAACAACAACATGTATCTAAACAAACACCTGAAAAAAAAAAAAAAGGAAGTGCAGACATGTAGCAATAGACTGTTTGCTCAATTGTTTGCACAGAACATGACAAACAAGAACTGCAAAGCAGGTCTCAACCCTGCTGTTCACTCAGCATTTTGGCACCAGGCAGAACGCATGCACAGGCAGAAAGCTGACCAGTTGCAGACTTCCCAAAATCATTATTAGCAGAGCCCAGGTGTGCATACTAGGCGTGCAGAATGTTTAAAGGCAACACAAACGCTAGTGAAGGAGAGACTGCTAGGCTACAGGAAGGACTAAAGAGAGAAGCCAGCTGTGCCTTTTACCTACCAGTAGAAAATTTACTCCTTGTGTATTATTAATAGCCAGCACACTAGTGTTCCTAAAAATCAATTCGCTGCGGGGGAAAAACAAGAAAGTATCAGGCACACTGCTTTGTGACCATAAATAACAAAGTGAGACATTTCTTTTGCTATTTCAAGATCAGCCACAGCAAATTCAAGCCATTTGCTAAGAAGACCACCATAATCCAGTAACTTCACTTTCCTCAGACAAAAACACACTCACCACAAGAAGCACTACTTTTGAAAAAACAGCCTGAACAGCGTTTCTTAAATACCTGTTTCATGCTCCTGATGTTCATACCACTACTGCCAAGCTTTCCGAAGCTCATGAATCATACCTCAAATATCCTGACAATGGTTTAGAGAAAGTAATTTGGAATTTTGAACCTGGAAAGTTTTCTCTTCTGGTCTATGAGTTACTCCAAGAGCTCAGACCCTTCACAGCTACAAATGCTTACAACTCCTAAAAATATTGCAATCTTTAAACTTTAAAGTGTATAAGCATCTTCTGTATGATCCAGATCAAATTCTCATTACAGCTCTAAAAGTTGTACTTGTGGTCTCCTGGGCTGGTATTACATTTTGGTAAAAAGTGAGTACGCATATTCCAAAAGCACTTAAAATAATGTTTTTAGTTGTATTTATAGACTTTTGAAATTCAGACACAATTTAAAAATACAACCACATGTTGGCTTTGAACAAAGTAAATGCCTTTGCATTGCACTGCTATTTGCTTCTTGCTACCCCTTTAAGAATATTTCTGTCTGTGCAAGAATGTGCCAGTTCACAGAGACCATCTTCTGGCAGGTTCGAATAGGGATGAGATTAATTCATCCACAGCAGGTGCGCAAACTGACCAGACGGGGTCATACTCACCAACTTCCTTAGTGAAACAATTGTGGATGAGGTAGACATAGCAGAAGGATAAACTGCAGAAAGCAAACTGCCTCACACGCTCTCCCTAAACAGCATTTCCTATTGCCACCATCTCGTTTTGCTTCCAAGGAGGAATACAAGTATAGTCCTCCACCACGACATATTATGCAGCCAGATTTCTCATGTTTTGGAAAACTGCAATGTCAGCACAGCCAGAGTGTGAGAGATGAGCCAGCCGCATGCTGGAACAGAAGTCTTCCTGAACACTATGCCTCCTCTGCCACGTTCTGGGTCTGATGGAGATGTTTGATATTGGGTGACCAAAAAGACCGATTCACTGTTTGGCAAGCGTTGGATTACATCTACAATGAAATTATTCCACAGCACACAATGTCCATTGTAAATGTCACACTAAGCTTCAAAGTCAGTTCTGTAACAATTGCAAGTAGTTAAATGAAAAAGATGGATTTGGAAGCCTTCATGCATTAACTTTTCACAACTTCTCTTGTAATGACGCAGCACACTTCGTATTTGTAGCCACTTACTACTTAAACACAACTGTTTTGGAGCAATGAATTCACATGAAGGTCTCTTTGCATTTAGCCGCTGAAGTCCATTAGTGAAATCGTAAGTGAACTTCTCTCTGAACCTAATGCTCATGACTTAGTGCAAATTCAGCACGTTTTGTCAGCTCCAAAGCATTTACTGAACGAGTAGCAAGTTCAGACTGAAACAGGCCAGAAAGCACTGTAGGCATTTGATAACAAAGCAAGTCACAAACAGCAAATTATTATGGCACTGATGTAACAGCCTCCGTAGCCACTGTTAAATCGAACTGATTAAGAATTGCTCAAGAATTGAACTGTACTGTTCAGCAATTAGAGACTGTGGGATTACAGAGGCATCTTCAGGCATCGTTTAAGTTGAAACAAATAGAATTCAAGAAAGAATTTTAATATAAAACAGAAAATACATAGAATTAAGAATTTAAGATTTCAATAGAATAGGGGTTGGCATTTTGGAGTCTACATTTCATTACTCATTCAACACACAGCAATTAGGAGAAAGGGAGCATTTAAAAACACAACTTCAGTTTTATTTTGTCTCCCAGAAACCACAGATTTTGATGTTGAATAATCAAGTAATATGATTATTTGAATATATTCTTCAGGTACGTCACTACAATAAGAAAAGACACCAAAATAATAAACATTGAATTAAATGATACGTATCACGCTAAGTGCCAGCAGATCAGACTTGGCTTCCTAGATGTTCTGTTTACTGCCAGCATCAAAATACACAGGCTGGTATGTGTCTATCAGACCAGTGTTTCGTACCTCACTTTCAAAGGTAGAAGAAATTCTGCATTTAAAACTCAGCTGATCAGGTGGAAAAAAAAGAAAAGGAATCCAGGCCTTTATCTCAGATCTGTTGTTGCAGATACTGGTACAGGAAATAAAAAGGTAACAGGAAAATAAGCAAGAACGTCTCCTAGTTTATATAGGATTGTTCTTCTTACAACATTCTACTTCAGCTCATTCCAGCCCAATCCAATATAACCATCATAAGAATTCTAGAGGAGAGGTATACCCTTCACAAAGGCAAACGGTCATCCTACACGAACCACAAAGCCTCAGTTTCTCGTACTGTGTTCTTAATTTAAATGTGAATTTTATAAAGGACAGACTCTTGAAGAAGGGCATCTCTATTTATTTTAACTAGGCATAACTATCAAACTAATGTAATGAAAGCAATCCTTTGCTCTTCTGAAGTGCCTTCAAAGTCACTACCAGCATCACTCCAGGAAATTACTGTTGCATGCAAGTTTTAGTGCATCTTTAGTCTAACTCAGAATACAGTTTACTTTTGCTATCATAAAAACGCAAAACCAAAAGCTTGTAATAAGTTGGGAAGTATGCCCACTGGTGTGACACAGCTCTTCTGACAGCGTCACGGATTTGATGAACAGAACAGCAATTAAGCGAAGAGTGGCTGACAAATTACTCAAACTGAATCCTATCTACACCATCACTAGCCGAGATCCTGAAAAATCTTTCAACTCTATTTTAAAGGGCATTTGTTTAGATAAACATTACTTAGTCTGAAGCAACCAGCATGTTCAGTGAACCAAAGACACCCAGAGGATATTCAAAACAGTCCCAACACCGTAATGCAAACACTATGCCCTGTCATCACTCATCCCACTATCAAGCAGCCATCATACCACAGTATAAGGACATCCCCATAAATAGCTACTGATTTTCTGTAACTTCAAAGAGTGAATCTCTGTTCCCTTAAGAACTCAGAAGACATTCCTACTTTCTTGTACACTTAGAGAGACTGAGGAAGAACAAAATCTGTTGTTTGAGAATCAATTCAAACGCCCCACAATGTTGCCCCTCATTAAGGACATGGTTAATCTAGAGCTGAACCAGCAACTTTAGGTTTGCTCTTTAACTCAGATAGATAGTAGACGCTGTATTTCTGTATCATGGAGATGACTTGATCTGGTTTGTATGCGAGTTTGCAGATCCATGGCATATATTCAAGATGAAAGACTTTTTAGGTTATCTTTCAACACCAGGGCTTTTACAGCAGCCAGGCCTGCATACAAATCTGTATTTCTCCTTTGATTTTGAACCTGCTGGGTAATTTCAACTAAATAAAATAAAAGGCAGGAGATTTCTAAAAACAAATATTATATTCTTAGAAGTTTCACAGAAGTAGGCCAACCAGTAGGAGGGAGACTTGCGTTCAAACAGTCTTGAGTTTCTCCCAATGACTTTAGATCGGACCAACTAATTTCTGAAGCAAAATTGAAAAACTGAAGTATTGGCATCACTTGGTAGCAGCAGGCTATCAGTATGTTTGGAGACAATATAAAATTTGCATACAATATAGTTAGGAAGGTAACCATTATAAGATGCAAATGCACTGAAAATTAGAGAGTTTTAGTGACATTGCTAAATTGGTAAATAAGACATATGGCTGTTTTTCTACCTCGGAAAGTGCAGGATATTCACTGCAAACTGGATAAACAGGATTCTCCCTGCATGTGCTTGGGAAAGGGAAAAGGCAGGGTAAATTCCTATAACTAAGAAACTGTACTAAGAACAAGATGAGTCAGATCAAAGATAGTAAGAGGCTTAGGGCCTCAAACCATCAGCCAGATATTACAGCAATGCTACATAAGCTAATTCATTAAAGCTTCTGCTCTGCTTACAAATTTTAATTCTGCATCAAGGACAATTTTAAGTCACCTCATCTTACCATTCTATAACTTGCTGTACTCATTCAGACTCCTAAATGCCTTGAGATTCTCACTAAAAAAATACCATTGAAACACAAAGATTTAGACTACTGGATATGAAGCACAAATAAGAGAGGATTGTCTGTAACGGTAAAAAATTATTTTAGGCTAGCAATATTGTGAGTATATTTTCATCAATCTATGTTGCTATTTCTAAACACAGTCTGTTCAATTTTTTAAAAAGATTCCTGTCTTTAATTAATAAGGAAGAGCTGATAACTGTTAAAAACGCTAAAAAAAAACCCATCACAGAAAATATGATGCAAACTCTAACACTTCAAGTTGCCACTGTACACATGCATTATAAAAATGTCACTGCTATAGTCTATTAAAAGATCAGAAAGCACATGATCCTCCTAAGTACACATCATTCTCCACAGAATGAGTCAAGGGTTGAGAAGAAGAGATACTTTTCACCCGAGAAAGTAAATAATTGCCACCTCTTCTGGTAAGCTCACTATCAATACTTACTACTTTTCCTACATTTTTCCAGGGAAATTCTTGCCTTTCTCAAAAGAATACAAGATGACAAGAAGAGTAATTTGCTTCACTGTCCGCACTGACTTCTGATGATAATAATGCACTTCATCTCAGAAAGTGCATTCCGTCCGCAATAACAATTACAATTTTGGAATAGTAGAGCATCAAGTTTAAGTTATTTGGGATCTAAACTTTCATTTAAAGTTTGAGAAGGAAAATATCACCTCCTGTCAGCCTCCAAACCAAGTGCATATAAACAAAGACACAGGGCTTCTCCCGAACACAAGCACAACCAAAGCAGATGAAACAAAGATGCTGCTTTTTATAGTAAGAATTTCATTCTGATAGACTTGGGTGAAACTGTAACTGTTTCACACTCTCTGAAAACATCAAGTCAGCAACCCTTTTTTAGCTCTCCATGTTCTTAGCCTTTTAAATTAGCACCATGACTGCTATACGGCTGGCATATAATAAAGTAGAAGTACAAATACAGAACTTAGATAAATATTGCTGGGCTTGAGTAGATGCCGCTGCCAAGCAGAGAAGCAGAATGAGAGTGTCAGATAAGCTAACTCTATCAAATACCAGATTTCTCTCTTTGCCTTGCAATTTCCCCTCAAACTAAGCCAAAAATACACAGTAAAATTATAAAGATCAGGAAAACCAGGCAGCTTTTAACAGTGTTTCTCCTTGAAACATCAGAGTGAAGACATGTCTTATAAATTAAAAGAATGTATGGCACTATTCACCCAAGAGCCTTCTGTCCAAACAGTTGTACAAGCAACTGATTAGACATTCCAGGTAGAAAACAGTTAGGCGGGTGCTAAGGTAGAAAATTGTACAGTCTGTTCTTAGATATGTCTCTGAAATCCTTTCCAGCTTTTCGGAGGCCAGGAGCTAGATATGAGATTTGTGGGTATTTCTAAGGGTCAGCTGTTCCACTTTAAGTCCTGTGAGGGCAACACAACTCTGCAAAAATAAATGCATGTAGAAGCCAGCCACCTGAACAAGCACAGACATATTAGTAGATGTTTGAAATCATCAGTGACCATGCTGCTGACAGAGTTGGCTTCAGTTCTGCTGGTCAAGAAGAATAAAATGGTTGCTCCAGCAAAAATTGGCATCTAGCTGAGGGCAGCTGAGATTACAGCTAATGCAGTAGATAATTGCCTTTCACTAAATAACAAAACACCATCCACCCGAGGCATTTCTAAACATGCCAGTCCAATAAGGATTCCAGTGCGTTACTTCTCATACGTGTCAGCAGAGCCAGTAGTCCCCAAGGAATGCCAAAAGATTAAACAAGAGCTGCATTCATTCATGGTCGTCATGTCCAAACATCAGAAAGCTTGCATTCAACATACAGAGCTAACATTTGACCTGAATGTTTTACAGAGAGAAAGAGCAGCAGTTTTGAAAAATCATATTGGCAAGATAGATCACGCTGTTTCTTTAGAAGGAAGATCTATTTTGAAATATTCTCGGTCCCTCCCAAGAAAAACTTTAACAGTGCTAAAAGGATAAAAGGAGGAACACTAAAGGAATTACCCAATCTGCCCAAGCTAAGTAAATAAAAGCTGTCCTGGATATTCACATTCAGGAGATGATAAACAGATACAGCCTATAGCCCAGCCAGGAAATCTGCAAGAGCTCTAGAAAACCATAGCAATCAGCTATAGGAGCACTGTGCTTCCTACAGTATAATCACCGGAGGAAAGAGGTCATTTATTTCCTACAGTACAGCTCCCTGATGAGGACACAAGACAGCTGGTTTTCTGACCCTCACTAGAAAGTTGAGATCTTCTCTTTAAAACAAACCATACAAATTACATAAAACTAAATTTTTTTTCCCCAAATAAAATCTCTCTCTTGATTCCTAAAGATATGGACACTGAAGTCACATTTTCAAGCTTCTCTGCTGCAGCCAACACAGCCCTCTCCCTCCAATACACACAAAGCTTTAGCACAGACAGAAATCTTTGAGCGCCTGTAAGGAGCAGACAGGAAGAGAACCCTGAAATCTTGCAATTTTAAACCAGGAACTAATAATCCTGTGCACATTCTTCAACATTCAGTACATAAATAAAGAAGTGCTTTCAGTACCTAACTAGTTATACATTCCGTAAACTAAGATGCGTCGCTGTTAAGGGCGGGGGGGGCGGACAAGTTATTCACTTTCCCTCAGCAGTAGCTAATTTGCTACCTTGTAGTTACCTTGTTACACCTTGTAGCAGGTGCACACAAACACACACTTAAGAAAAATCACCCTCCGACATTGCCGGTTTCAGAATTACATGCGTCTGTCTGTTCTTCAAATAAAATTTGCAAAGCAGCAGGCATAAAGGCATTGCCTCTTTTGTACCTCTTTTCTTTCTTCTTCCTATATGTTAATGCAGATATCGCATGTTTTAAAACCTTTCTGCTCAAAGATCTCAAAGCAACCTGTGAACTTCTATAAAACCCTACCCACTCAGCACACTGGATAAGTAAGTGAAGGGGTGGGGTGGGGAGGAGTCTTCATTTCACAGTCATCATCATGAACATAATTTAGCCTGTGACTGTCTTTCTTCCCCGCACTATGCTTTGGAAGTGTTTTTTTGTGAAGTTGGCTTTTGTTTGTTTTTTAACACATATGCAAAGACATTATAATGAAAGAGAAAACTAACTCCTGATTTTAATGCGGCTGTAGCATTAATGTGGGAGTAACAGCAACAATTATCTTGTGCCCTATGACAGCTGAGGCACAGAGAAGTGAACACCGAATCGCCTTAGGTAGCGGTAGTAGTGGTATAGCGGAAAGCAGGAGGGACCCAGCGCACAGCCTTTGCCTGGGGATCCCCAGGTCTAACCTGGGCTATAAACACGGCACTAAACTCTGGCTGAGCCACCCGGAACGGTGGGGCAAAATACGAGCGGCTCACCTGCAAATCAGTAGCTTTGAAAACAACAAAAACACGGAGAGCAGACATAAACCAAAAAAAAGGCCGAGGTATATTGTAACCCAAACCGTTAATAGGGAAAATATCACCACGTAGGCACGGGATGCTGAGAATGGCAGGTCGGCGTTTACCAGGCGATACTGAGACCCCTTCCCCGCAGAAATCACCTGCTCAAGCCGCCAGGCACGAAGCACAGCGCGACATCTTCTACGGGGAAGACTCGAGCAGAGAGCGCGGTCAAGACCCCCGCGTCCCTACCCGCTCCTCACGAACCACGAAGACACCCAAGGGCTCTGCGCGGCGGGAGGGAAGGCCGGGAGCCCCCCGGCCCGCCTGGATGCCGCGCCCCGCACCCTGCCGCCTCCGAGTCTACGGGGTGCAGCTGCCCCGGGAGAGGCGGGGTGGGGGGGGGGAAGCCGTCCAAGAGCGGGATGAACCCGGCAAGCCCGAGCACACGGCTCGGGAACCGGCCAAACCGGCTGCTGTCACCGCGGCCCTGGCAGGCCGGCGGGGAAGCGCAGGCACGTGCGGCGGAGGTTAACAGCTCCCCGCGGGGGGTGGACTCCCGCCCCGGCTGCCGGGGCCTCGCCCCAGCTCAGCCCAGCACCGCCCTCCGGCGCTGCCCACCGCTCAGGCCCCCTCAGCCCCAGACAGGGTCTCGCCACCCCACGCGGGTCCCACAGCCCACGCTCCCAACGCCTCGCCTCACCGCCCCCGCCCCGGGCCCGAGCGCGGGCACAGCGCGGCGCTCACCCAGGCGCCCGGACGGGAAGCGGAGGCCTCGAGGCGGGAGGCGGCTCCCCCCACCCTCAGACGGCGCCGTCGCGAGCCCGGCAGTGCCGCCGCCCTCGCCGCGCGGGCCCCAAAGGCGGCCTCACCGCTGCCGCCTNGCGGGCACAGCACGGCGCTCACCCAGGCGCCCGGACGGGAAGCGGAGGCCTCGAGGCGGGAGGCGGCTCCCCCCACCCTCAGACGGCGCCGTCGCGAGCCCGGCAGTGCCGCCGCCCTCGCCGCGCGGGCCCCAAAGGCGGCCTCACCGCTGCCGCCTTCGGCTCAGCACCGCCGCCTTCCCCGGTCGCAGCTCCTGCTCCTGCCGCTGCCGCCTCCTCCTCCCCCTCTGCAGCGGCGGCACCTCCCCGGCTCGCAGGGGGCGGGGCGGGCGGGCAACGTCTGCGCCCGGCCGGGCCCGCGGCACCGTGAGGCGGAGACTGCAGCAGCGGGAACCGCGCCTCCCTCCGCGCCCCGTCCTCGCTCTCACTCCCGCTCCCCAGCCTTGTCTCTTCGCCCCCTCCTCGCCTCCTTTTCCCCTCGTCCCCACCCCGCTTTGTTCGCTCCGGGACAGCCCGGGTACCCGCCGTTCTGACGGGCAGGAGCGGCTTTCGAAGCCCTGCCTTGCCGGGCGGCCGGCCGCCGCGCGGAGGGCAGGCCCCGGGGGAAGCGGTTCGCCCCGGCAGGCTGCGGGGAGGCGGCGGAGAGCGGGCGCGGCTGGGTGCGGGGGGTCGTCCTCGCCCCCGCAGCGGGGAGGGAGCCCGGGCACCGGTAGCGCCGAGCCCTTGGGGAAGGCGCTGCGGCAGCAAGCAGGCGTGGAGGGGAGGGGGGAAAAGGGTGGGGGGGAAGAGACAGGGCGGTGTGAAGCACAGAGCTCGTGGTGGATGAATAACTTTACTGTCTGCTTCTCTTCTCCATTTTCCTTTTGTCCTGACAGCCAGGAATTTATCATTCCTTCTCTTTCTCTGAAGTACTGAATATTTTAATTTTCATTGTGTTTGTGAAGCAACACATGGGAACCTGGCCTTCTCCCATTGCTAAAGTTTACAACAGCAGTAGCAGTAGCTCCAAGGCTGAATCATCAAACAGCTCTGCTTCACTTCTTTACCTCTTATAAACAGGCAACAGAGCCTGGCCAGACCTAGCCCATAAGCGCTGAATTCATCACAAAGCAAGCCTCAGTCTGCAGCCTCGGAGATCATTTAGTTTCTGCATGATGCCATTCACACAAAAGGGTGATGAGAAAGCAGTTCCATTGCTGGAGACGTGATTGCAGTCTGTGTTTCATTTTGGCTTCATTCTTTGGCATTAATCCAGCACAGTAAAGCACAAAATGGTGTGACGCAGTCCCCCAAATAATAGGTTTCAACTAGATCAGCATTCAGCAATGTTTGTGAGAATTTCACTTCCTAAATGTTAAATAGAATCTCTTACCGTGGCCACTAAATGTTGAAACAGATACTCGAATCCATGTACAGCCACCCTTCCTTCTCCCTGCAAAATTTGATAAAAGTTTCACTGAATAAGGACTTCAGGATTTAAATATTTCACTGTATTTAGAAGCGCAGAGCCAGCAAATGATTGCTTAAAACAAAAAACCTGACCCTGCAGCTCCTACGCTATGGAAATAATCCTTAACACAAAAACTCCTATTAGGGTAAAAAACTAGTGAAACTGTACAGAATGCCTGCCCAAAAGAACCGCTGGCTTGAGAGCTACAGTTGTGAACCTTGGTGCTTGTTTCTGGTACCGTAGATTTGAGTTTTCTGTATTGATCTGATGCTAATATAGAATGAGTTTCCATCTAAGTGTATTTTTTGCCATAATTTTCCCTCATTAGTTTTTTTTGTCTCACAATTAATTTGTTACCATGTAGGTATTCAAGAGTGCGCAATTCAATGCACAAGCTTAAAAGTTTTCGTAAGCAGCACTGGACTGATGTATCCAGCACAGAGCACAGCAAATCGAAGTCAGCTTCCTCTTGAAGAGAGAAACTAAGAGTCGCGGCTTTGCGCTGTTCTTGTAGAACTTGTAACAAAGTGCAAGCAGTGAAAACCAGCGGTGAAATAATAGATGAAATACGCTTCAAATGTGTGAGCAGTTTTCTTTACTCCCTTGCAAGTCTAAGCTAATAACGTCCCTTTACTAAAGCAAGAATTGAGAATGATGTTGCATAGATCAAAAGCTCTGACCTATAAAGTCAATGTGTATTGTTTTTTCATGTAATTTCCTAGTGAACAGAATCACAGCTTCAAGATCAAAATAATCTTGCAGGAAACGAGGGAGTTAATCATCTGTCATTCAAACAGTATCAACCTTCATACCATTAAAAAGTAGCTTTAGAGCAACTGTAACTTAAGTTCATCCCAATCAGAAATGGTTGGCCTCGCTTCTGTGTACCAGTCTACACTTCGACGGGGCTACATGCAGACTGTGATAACAGTAAAACCTGGTATGTTCACACACCATTTGTAGCAATCATTATAAAAAAGATGCTGGTACTACAAACCACCGTTCTATAAAGGACTAAATATGATCGAAAGCCACAATCTCTTTGATTCCAGTCCCAACGTCTCTTTGCTGAGCTGCATGATCAGATCAGTCAACATATAATACACAGACTCTACGAAAACAGGAATTGCTGGATGCTCCAGGGAAATTGAGGATGCTGATGTAACTACTGGCATCCTGGCCACAAGTATAAGGCCCACTTTAGAATTAAAATTGTTCCCTTCAATAATGTGGGAACACCAGCTGAAATTGTTTCTGCCCCAGATTTGTGAAGGGTCCAAAATTATTGAAGCTTTCAGAATAACTAAAATGTTGCTCTTTAAGAACTGCATTTAAGGATATCCTGACTTAGGAGATCTATTTTTATATTCAATGGAATGTATCCATACAAGCACGAAGACTCTGAGTACAAAATTTTTTTCCTCTGAACGATCTCTTGAATATGTTACATTTGGCAATTCCTACACAGGACTGATGGTCACACTTGCTTCAGAAAAAGCAACTAATTGCTGGTTTTTTTAATCGCAGAAGTGCTACTTCAAAACTCCCAGCACAGAAACTTGCACTACTGTTTTCTGTAGTTGCCCCTGGTTTTGCAAAAACACAACAGATTCCCCTCTCCCCTTTCACCCAGAGCAGCACATTTCGCTCAGCTATTCACAGTTACACTGATCCTAAAGAGATTTAGTGTCCTGAAGCCTCACGCTTACTCTTATTATTTTTTGCTTTAAATTTATGTCACTAAAAACTGGCAGCTGTTGACTGATAAGTTACACTAGATGAAAAACTGCCCTTTTTAGCCTTAATTATCACGTATGCAACAGTTCAAAAAAAATACTGCAGACTTGGTAGCTACTGTCACAGCTTAGTGGATTGAGAGGCTGCAACAAGCCTTTCCATTCTTAATGTATTTACTGTTTTTCTTCCCTAGGTCAGCCGTAGTACCCAGCAGCAGTACAAAAAAGCTCTGCAAGTCCATGTTCTTTGTTGGTGCACTACACAAGAAAAACTTTAATCCAATTTTACATTATTTTTTCTACCCAACATGGGTAAAACAACAGAGAACAGTATTTAAACAAAACAGTATTTGAGGAATCCTTTCTGCATGGTTGTTTAAACAAGGTACTTAATTTAACAATAATGTTCATCTTGATTATGAGTGTTTCATTTCAAAGATAACCAAGAAACCATAGCCTATTAAATACCAACAGAAGCTGAATTCTCACCTACAGAGAAGCAAAGCAGAAGGCTTTTGTTCCTATTGAGGGTGCCGAGTTCTCAAGAAAGGGTAAATAAATTTTTATTCAGTCATTGGTTGACAGCTACATACACGTTGCAAAAAAATCTTATATCAAATCTTTGTTGCTTATAGTTAACTAAAGTTTAGGAAGTGTCAACTGTCACATATTAATTACCATGTTATTAAATCCATCCTGTTTGTAAGCTTCTCCAAGGATCGAGACCAGTTCCTACCTCTGACTCACCCCCTCCCACCCCCCAAAATGTAAGTATGACCTACAACGTATTCTTAGGAACAGCATCAATCTTCAATGGCATTTACTTACCAGAGGCAATACAGCTGTGTTACAAAATGAAGGTACTACAGAGTTCCATGGCAACTACCTATGTATTTGAAACACTTTAATTATATTTGAGCTTTTTCCTCCTCTTCATTCTTCTTTTCTTTTCCCCCAGCTACCCTGTCTTAGAGTTTGCAGTAAAAATAATTCTTCTTAGCAGCTAACACATCTTTTAAATATCTTCTAGAATCTCAGCTATTTCTCTTTTCGTGACATTTTAAGCACTGTGAATTAGGTTATAAAAATGTTAAGTTAGAAATTCAAATCTTTTTAAGCGACAACTAGCCACCTGATACCCTCAGTATTTTGCACAGATATTTCTAGATGCGCATACACATTTTTAAATCCTTTTGCTGTTCCAAATGCTGTAAACAAACACGAGTACTATGCCAACAGGAATCTGTGGGAAAATATGAGCGATGCCTGCTAACACTATACCCGCCTCATTAGAGTTTACTAAAATGAATGAGTAATAAAATTTGTAATCTAGGTTATTATGCCACACCCATCACCATGGGAATGTGACTTAAAAGTACCAGAAATACTCTGCTATTCAGCTTTTTCTCAGGCCTTGTACTGTGATCTGATTGCAGTTTCAATACACAAAAAACATTTCAGTAGTTATACCTGACATATTCAAAAAATTCAGTACTTACAAGCATCTTCAGTGCAGCAATAATATACAGCACTTGATAGGAACAGTGACGTATACATATATAGCTAAGAGATGAATTAATTCCTAACCATGAGAGAAACAGCAGGAATAACTCCCCATCCCTAATTAACTGCATGTCTTATAGCAGACATAAATACAGTAACAGTTTTACTTACTGGTTCTGCTCTATCTCCTCAGAGCATTATCCAAACTGACTGCCACCTCCATAGAAAGGACAATTTAAAACATAAGATTTAAAAGAACAATTTAAAAGATACCTCTGAACACCCAGTATTTTGTATGATTACCCTTATTTCAAGTTAACTAATAAAAGTTAAAACCAAAAATTATACAGTTCCTGCCACAGGCTGTCTGCTTTTCTGAGATCAAAACATATGCATTACAAAAATCTTACTTTAAGAAAAAAGAAGAATTACAGGAACTTTTATAAGTTTTCTTTACAATTTGAAAGGCAAAAGAACAACAAATGAAAGTATTCTATTCCCAGCTATGTTTTGCTTCACCAGGTAAGCAAAGAAATTTTTAGGCTAACAGGGAATGAGTTTTTGTTTTAATATATGGGTTACACAGATCACAGTGAAAAAGGGTTTGGATTTTGGCAGCCTCAGATTTGAAACTAAACATCTACAGATGTTTAAGATAGAATAAGAAAAAAGGGAAGAAGAGTTCTCAACACAGACAACTCAGTATTTACAAAAGCCTAGAGCCTTTTGTGATTTTAAAACCCAAGACTGTTAACTGGGAACAATCCTGGTTGTGGGAATTTTAATTCAAGCACGTGTGCAAGTGTGACAGCATGGGACACATCCTTCCAATTGTAGCAGATTACAGGTAAAGGACAAAAACATTTGCTGACCTTAACAACTAGTCAGTCCAGTCACTCAGGACAAAAATTCTACTGGATATAAAATGTGGACCCAAACACAGTCCATTCCTGCCCCAAGCCCCCTCCCCAATAATATTTGCTTTAGATACCAGAAGGTATAACCTTCCAAAAATGAAAGAGATCTGTGTCTCCAAGTAGTTTGTGTGCAGCAAATACAAGAGTGGCTAAAGTGATTAAAAATGCTGAATAATTTAAAATTCAAAGCCTTACAAAATTAAGGATTTAATATATTTAAACTAGAATTTACCCATACTCTAACACCTTGAGTATAAAACTTGGAAGCATTAAAGTTAACAGCTACTTCAGTGATAAGTCTGGGAATTTGTACAAATGCTGAAGACTTATCTATTCCGATCAAGTAGGTGGAAGGGTGATTTATTATTAATTTATTGTGAACATACAGAGTGCTAAAGGGTACTAAGCATATAAAGACGATTTTAGTCTTGCAGTGTCTGTAAGCGAAGGCAGAAGTACATGAGTACTCCTGTAAAGTTTAGGCTGCAGGTCCCACTAAAGAGGCAGCATTTCATAAGAGCCATTAAAAAAGGATCTTCTAAGGTACAGAGAGAGAACTTCATGTTTCAAATATGAGCACCTCAACACACCCAAAAGGTGTGTACGCTTGAAATCATTACCTCATGCCCCGCATCACATTATCATCCACATGTGAATGACGCAGCATGCTGCGCATAATGGCTTGTGTAAACTGTCATTAGCAGCTTTTAACTCCACAGGAGGAGGCATGGAGAAAGTACAACATCTCTACTGGCTTCCCAATTGAGATTTCTTTGTAAAGCATGTAGCAGCTGGAAGCAACATAATATTTCGTTATCCATTCCTGTTACAGAAAGTGATCCTGTTTCTTCTATAAAAGAGGTGGCAAACAAAACCAAAAAGGCCTTTCATTTTAGTACATACGATAAACATTTACCTTGACCACTGCTCTCCAAATGCAACCAGATAAACTGAACAGGTATATGCTGCAAAAAGTTTTCTCAGCCTCTTGGAAGACAAGCAGTTCATATATAAGGACACTTTGGTTTTCTCTTCCTGTAAAGTTCAGAGGAAAAAAAGAAAATAAATATAAAAGCTTTAACTACAAAAAGCTTGGGGTTCTCTTAAGCATTCAAACGCAGAGTGTACTATTATCACATAAGGATCTCTGGGAAACAGGTACTATCTGCAAAGCCGAGAATTTTAGAGATTAAGTTCAGTCTCTGAAGTTATCAGAAACACCTTTAACAACACCCCCCACACACACCTTCAGAAGTCTTTTCTTAGATACTTGAAAATACTTTGGTTTACTATGCATCTCGCTTGAGTAGGAAGACTTTTTTCCTGCATTTATATAAAGACAAACAAATGCTTTACCAGCAACAATGAATTCTGTTAAGTCAATCTACTACTCCCTCTGTTGGCAATGCAAATAATGTACAGTCATTTCACCTACAGGTCCCTTGGAAGACAATGAAGAGAAGGGAAAAAAAGTGTTAGAACAGTTAATCAGCAGAATTTTAACACCTTTAAGCTTTCAGAAGTGGGCAAGTCTTCAGATTATGAAAACTGAACGGTGTGGCAGGGTTCTATAAGCGGCTAAAATGATTTTAACAGCTTTTTGATTATGAAAACCTGAACCCAATAGCTGTGACCCTTCCTAAAATATTTAACTTCATACATCCTCGTTTTAATCAGCTTGTTTTTCTAATTATCTTCAGCAGCCAATTTTCAAAAATCAGCAGTTTGATGGTTTAGGACTCCAGTTAAAAAAAAAATCTTCATATAAAAGCTTGTTTATTAAACCTCTGTACACAGCGATGAACATGTATGTACAGCAAGTTTACATGAAGGATGATGTTACAAAAGATACAGTGGTAATTAAAACTGACCCACATAAATAATTTATAAAAATATCTGAAATGGTAAAGATAATGCTGGTAATCCCTGATTATTTTCATCCAATTGTCAGGATTTTGATGTGGGAAATCTTAATGTTAGAAGTTCTTACAAAGATTCTGAATATATTAAACTTATCTACAGGATAATTAGCAAAATGTATAAAGTATAGATTATTGTACAAAGGACAGCTAGATAAAAATCACCAATCCACCTGAAACTCAAGGACAATATAAATCTTAGCCAAAGTAATGAACAGCAAACCACAAACTCCTTTTTTTAGAGTTTCATGTATTGGCAAGTAAATTGCTCTTAACAAATCAACAGTCTTGATATTCCTTAGTGGAAGGACGCGATTTGGAAAAATTCTTCTATGTTTTCTGTGCTCACTGGTGGTCCTGGTTCAATACGGAAGCCCTGCACTAACTTCAGTTCCAAGGAAGAACAGGCAGAGCTGTATTTGTCAACATTTTCTCCTTCCCACTAAAGGATGGGAAAGGTTATCCGAGTTTGTAAAACTGGAGGAGAGAGAAGGAAGCTGAGATTTGGACATAATGAAACAAAGGAAGACCAGTTAAGATGAAGTCTTTTTCTTTTGCTGGTTTCTTGGGGAATTTTTTAACATGCTTCTTATTCGTAGATAAACACCTGTTGATTCTGCCATATTTTCAAATTCAAATGGTGTTATGCCTGCAGCAAACTTGCTCATATCAGGAACAAGACTGGAGTTTTTTGCAGATGACACAATGCTTGTGACCACTTTATTACCACCTGTATTTTCTCCATCATTAACCTCACGGTTGGGAGCAGGTGTGGTATTAGCCGGCAAGCCTTCAGAATCTGCATTATCAGGATTTTCCTTTGAGTTAAGTGAACTGTCTTCTGCATTAGGACTAGTCGTAGAACGTTCATTTTCTGGTATCTGTTCACTGACATTGGAAAGTCTAGTTTCCACTGTAATCACCTTATCAGATGATCTTACTTCTGCAACAAGATCTACTTCGTTCCTAGATGGTGATGATGTTACAGAATTTCCAGTTAATGGTGTATCAACAGGAATATCAGAGTCACTGTTTGTGCTTTCTGCCTGCTCTAGTGCTGCCCAGATTAATCGCTGCTGTTCCTCTAGCTCTTCCAACGTCAGAGTATCCTCATCCATGACTGAGTCCACTATTTTTGGCTGAGGAATATCACTGGAAGGATTCAACGGTGGAGTAGTCCTAGGAAGAGGAGGGCGGGTAGGTGTTGAAGGTTGAGTTGGTGGAGGTGTTCCTCGTGGTAAAGGAGGAGGAGTTGACATCGATGGACGTCCAGGTGGCAGTGGAGGTTGGAACTGAAAACTGTTACGAGTTTGAGATCTTTGTGACACTTCCAGATCTAGAAACAGATCGAAAGACATCTATTACAATCTGAAATCTGACTAGGACAAGATTCAAAGTGCCAATGCTCTGATTAACTAGTAGACCTGCGTCTTCACATCCTTGGTTTTCAGCTGAGACAGAACAAAGTTTTGGAAGGTTTTAATATCCACTGAAACTATGTTTTTGGAGATTTTAACTCTGCCAGCCATTCAAGGAAAAAAAACCCACAAAGATGCAATATTCTTTAATGTATTGAGAGCAAACCTATTCCACACTGAAGGGTTTCCTCATAGTAAATCCAAAACCAAAGACATGTTTCTCCAGCTATTCTAACACACAAACAACACTAAGTCCTCCTGTGAGTTTGACTCATTTTTAAGAGATTCTGAGCTTGTAACTTCCTACATTATTTCATCCAAATATTTCAGCATTTGGAGGTCTTCATAATGTAAGTTTCTTTAGGATACACCTGAAGTAAAGAGATCGGAATTTGGAACTTAACATTCCAATTCCTCTGAGCACACTTGAAACCTCCTGCTTGGTATTGGAAGATAGGACAGTCACAGCAACGGAGAATGCTTATTGTAGAGATGCCCAAAAGCAATTACAGTAGGACACTGCTAGCATATGTTAGCAGTTACATTAATTACCACCATAACGAATACTAACACACTGGTTTCTCTTTACGAACACGGACATTTCAATTCAGAGCAAGTTATTTTGAAAACAAAAACTGAAACTAGGAAAAAAAATTACAGAACAACTATACCAGAATCTAGGTCCATGTCGGCTGCTGGTACCTCCAGATTGTCTTCTTTTAGTCGTTTTGAATGATGAGACCTTGACTGAGATGCAGCCCTTTTATTGCTCGATTTTGGACTTGGCTGAAGAGAAATTATCCAGGAAAACAAAAGAAAAATTAGTATTAAATTGTACAGAGTAAAATCTCCAGCTATAAGAACATATTTAAAGCAATTTCGTAACTACAAAATCATTTCACGACCTGGTGTGTAAACTGGACACTGAAGTTTGAGAGATTTAATGCAACCGAACAGAACTGTAGTCTTGTTCAGGTTTAAGTGGCAAAAAGAACAGACTCCCTGCATTCCTAACACAGGATTACGACCAAGTTTCCACCTGGACACCAGATCTTACAAGACCATCACAATGTGAGTATTGCAGGTCTCTTCCCGACACGCTTAGAATTTACTGTTTAATTCCATATAGCATTACACTTCGGGACTGAGAGCAGATCTTCCATGCTTAACTGGAAGTATTCTGCAGTAAATAATACTAGGCTACAGTCACAGTAGAAAAGACCTGAGAATGACACAGGACAGGCCTATTATGTGTTTTCTCAAGTCGCTATAATGAGATTACAGAAATCATGACTATGGCAAGTAAGCTTTTCACTTATTTGGGAATTCCAGAACTAAGTCCATTTTTAGGCTGTAAAAGTTTACAATAACTTTTTTCACAACTGTTTACAAAATATTGCACAATCGGGATCTGCTTACATTAATTGAAATAACGAGATTTGTTCTAAACGTGAAGCTCCTTTTTGTTACAACAGATAAGCCATGCATCAGTATTTCGCACCTGGCGGTGTCAATAAGAAAATCTAACCCCTCGTGCAAAAGAGAAGATATAAACAAGAGATGATCATTGGCTACACTAACTACAAGAATTTTTTTTTCCAAATAACAATGAGATATATTCACCGCATGAAAATTAGAAAGGTAGTTAGCAAAAACATCTTTCTGTTGAGATGGCTGCATGGGGATGGAACCAAATATCTGCCATTCCTAGGAGAAAAAAGAAGATAAATAATGTTGCATACGGCTGGCTAATAACATAACAGCAAAACTTAAGAGAAACACTGACAGATTAACATGCCAGGATGAATTCAAGTTCTTATCAAAAGCCTCATTTATCAGATTAAATAGATCTCTAGTAGGAACTTCTGGCAAACCAAAGCACTCGTACCCGTGAACACAAACAACTGACAATGCACTGACACTGGGTAGTAGGAATAATAATAATTAAAAAATCATCACCTTTACAAAATGTCTTGTTAATCATTTCATAGCAACTACTCTTCAACATTTGTAACACAGCTACACACTTCCCCTTGAAATACCTGTTCAGACTAAAAAGGCTTACTTTGAAAAACTGTTAATTTTTAGTGAAAACCACAAGAACTTGGAGAACTAAACTTTGGTTAAGAATACTGAATGAAAAAACACATTTGGAGGCCACTAAACGGGCAAACATAAAGCTGCAAAAGAAAACGTACAAGTACTTTTTAATGCACAGGCATTAACATCAATGATGAAGTTCACTACTAACAGCAGGTTAAAATGCTTTTGAAAATAAAAGTGCAGCAGCACAGCTGCCACAGGAGATTCCTCGCGCGCTCTTTGGATATGACTCGTTTTGTTTAGCTGTTAGAAAGCTTCCCAGAGATTGTGCACTGGTCTGATGTAGTTTTCTATACTTGAAATTATATTTATGATAACACCAATGGTAATTTTCATATTCCAAAAAAATTTAGATGCATGCAATGAACGGGCATTTGTTTGTGAAGTTTTGTGCGTTTTAAAAAAATTTAAAAGATTTCAAAATCTAATATCCCTCTAGGCAACTGTTGGTCTCATAACGGAAATAATCACCACAGAAGCAGTGTCAGACCCTACCCACAGGAGCTGGGACACATCAGATAGATGGATGTCAAGTCAATTAGCTCAACAGCCCCAAATCGGGTGCTTAAAAACAAGAGCCTGTTGAAAGAAAATTGTTGGATGCAGAATACAAAATGTGAAACTTGACTAAAAGCAATTAATGTTACTCAGCATGTTGTTTGGAAGGCAGAGAACAGACACTTACATCTGGGATCCCACTTGGAGTGGATATATTAAAGCCTGGATAGTTTATCAACTTAGAGACATCATAAGTGATGCGTTTTGGTGGATGAGATCCTTCATCTCCTGTTCCATCACCACCTGTAATGAAACATAATTACCATTGATGCTAATTAAGAATGTTACTGAAAAAATCCAGAGGATTTAAGAACAGGGTTTTGGAATGTTACATGTTGACAGAAGGCTTTGTAATCCACAAAGGCAGTAACAGTGACCAAATCTATTTGACACTGAAGCTTCCCGAGAAACGTAAGTGGGTGCTCATATATATATACCACCCTTTATGCACCATTACCAGCCTCAGAATTTGGCATCAGGACTGTTCTCTGAGATAGAGCATAAACATTGGTCATTAGCAAGAGCTGGTAAATTACTTGTTAAGTTGGAGTTCAAGAAGTTCTTTGCTTTCTGGTAGCCTTCTTACTATTATGTGTTATTGAACTTTAGAAAATATTACGATTTCCTTCATAAAAAGTAAGAAAAGAGAAGCTTCTTAAAAAAAGGAAGAGGAAATTTGGCAATAGGCTATTTGCAAGCCTTGCACAGTTTCACAGGAACTCCATGTTCTAATAGTCAACCCTTGGGTTGACTAGAGTGAAATCACACAAAGAGTCTTCATCTATGCAATCCAACCATTATAAACATTGCTTCGTTGTCACAGCATAGCTAGATGAAAGGAGAATATTTTTACATGACTTCAGAGAAGAAAACTTGATTCACAATTTTCTCACTTGTCCATGAGGAAGATGAAGGTCTAACAAATTAGGTAATTTATTGTCTCCTGAACAAGGCGCAGCCACTAAACAGCCTGCACACTGAAAAGGGCATTCCGCAGAACATCCTTTACCTTTCCCATCATAAAGTGCAAGTCCCGAGTGCTCCATTTCAGCCTCCTTGAGCCAACCTGGAGGATAACCCAGCTGACGCATGCGATATATAAATGGAGGAAGACTCTTAGCTGTGACACCAAGTGCATCTTGAAGTTCCCCACTAAGTTAAGAAAACAAACAGAAAACAAAAACTCCTCCAGTAAAATCTGTAATTGAGTTCTGACAAAAGGAAGTTAGGAACATTTTGTTGAATTTTAAACTATCAAGTTAAAATAACTTGGTTTTAGCTCGAACTCTGTTGCCTGTCAATCCCAGATATAACAATTTTATGTCGAAACCAGCTCTGATGTTTAACACTTTAATCTCTCGTCTGCTTAAACATTTTATGAGAATTAATTCCACACTGAGAACAAGTTACTCAACTTGTTACTTTTGATTCATGGCCTTAACTGTAGCTATCATGACAGGAAGGGTGGAACTTAACGCAGCACTGAATTTACCGATGATTTCTTTGGAGACTGCTAAAGCCACATTATGGTTTTTTAAAACATTTTGAACAGAGAGAAAAAGAGGGAAAGGGATATTCAAAGCTCAAATTTTTCAGAATCTCACATGCATTTTTAGTTTATTAGGAACACAATATATTCGCAATTTGAGTGGCCAAAGCGTAAAATTTATCTCCCTGCATTAGGGAGAGTGCCAAAGGAAAGGGTAGGACTATCAAGCTAGCAGTGAGTTTTCATTCTAAAAATATCTGTGCAATTTATTAAACAAAATTTTATTTAGCAAATGCAAACATAATACACGCATAGTTAAGAGCAGCAGATGGACTTATAGATAACTCTGGAAAGCAACATCTGGCACTCCAAAGATAGAAAAGGTATTCCAGAAAAGCAGTGCAACAGCTAATGGAAGGAAAAGAGATACCTAATTACTCCTGGTTTAAATTTTCCAAACCTCTCTTCTATTTCTTCTGCATGATAACGCTGCTGAAAATTCTGATTGCTCGCTTCACCACAAGCTTCCAGAAACTCCTTTCTCTTCTCACTTATACGAGCTGCATTTCGTGGCTTAAAGATAATACAATTGGGAAGTTTAGATTTGGACAATTTGCAAATTATGCACTCCTTCACCCAACGTAAAACTGGTACTCCTTGCCCTCAGCATGCTTAATCATTTATCACACGGCCATGTGATACAACTACAGTTGTAGTGAAAACTACATAGCAAAAACCCAAGAATATTTGCATTGGATCTAGCGGAGCTCTAAAACAGGAGGAATGACTGTTCAAACTGAAAAACTAAACGAGACATTCAAACCATTACGCTACAACATTAATTTACGTTCTGATTTAGTATGTTAGAATTTATAAGTATGGACAGTATAATCTAATCAACAGATTAATAACCACTTGTACATCCTATCCCCAATTCATCTATTTTACTTTTTTTCAAATGGTGCAGTTACAGTGAAACATTTCTTGGAAAGCAGCAGCCTTTCGAATACTCATGTAGACTTTACCTTTGGACAGTCTTTCATTTGATGGTCTTCAGAACCACAATTGAAACAATGCGGTTTTGGCCTGCTTAAAAAATGCACAAGAAATTAAGCCTGAAAATTATTTTGCAATGTTAAATACACTTAATTATTTTAAACCTTGTCAGACTTAAACTTAGAAAGAAAAAAAAACGTAAGCGTTGCTTGCTGATTTCATATGCTGTCTTCTGCTTCTCTTAAACTGACTGCTTAATGTCAATCTTCAAAATAGAGTAACAGAATATGGTTTATTTCAGTCCTAAGGAGAACACAAGAAAGAGAAAACACACAGACACAGCATTGGGGGCGGTGGTGGTGAACTACATGACAGCACATGGAAAAGAAGGAAAGAAAGAGGAGAACTAAAGTTACAGTGGAAAAGTAGTACTTCCAGGCAGAAATTGAGCTTTTATATCCCATGTAATAGAGATCTATTCCTTTAAGAGGGAAGAGAATAATTTCAGCTGGATCTCAGGAGATTTCTAATCCAGTCCCTTAATCAAAGCTGGATCAGCTATGAGATCAGACCAGGTTGCTCAGGGCTTTATCCACTTGGATCTTGAAAATCTCTCAGGATGGAGACCTCTCTAGGCAACCTGGTCCAATAGGTCACTGTTCTAAAGGTGGAAAAGCTTCTTCTTACATCATGCTGCAGACAGAAGAGTATTCACTAAAGGATTTCTGCTTCTGATTAAATACGTAAATATTTGCTTAGATAGTGCCAATAAATGAAAACAAAACCTACATACTAAAGCTTATGCTAGGTCCAGAGGAAGGAAAGTGAAGATGTTAAGACAATACTTTTAAATCCAGAGTACAGATAAGGAACCCCTCAATTTAATATGCCTACAGTACTTGAACACCTCTTCCTCTTTTTATGCTTGTATCATCAGAGGTCTGATCCTTTTTTACGATACTGAGAATCAGTTACCAGTAGAAACAAGTAGGAGAGCATGACTACTACTTTGGAAAATCCTGGTCCACAGTTTGAACAAGTTATGCATATTGTGAAACTGTGCAAACCTGGAATGGAACTGCATCTGGCTTCATTTTAATTTTCCTTGTAAATTCATACCACGGCAGCAAACATTTTCAACATTGTAGAGGGGAAAAATCTCAATCTCTTGCAAGATTTTAGAGAAAGATTCATTTTCTGAACTGAATTCCTTACCGAATTAGGATGGGAACCAGAAGTGGAGACAAAAGGGTGACAAAAGGATGAGCATCCAGGGTAACCCCCCCATACACACACACTTCAACCTCTTGAAGCCTCTAATTAGATAAAGTGAAGCGCGTCTTCTGCTTCATCGTTACATAGTATTCAAACAGAAATCTTCTGCGGTGATCCAATTATTTTATCACCGCCCCATATCATTAGCACAACCCTCCAATCTGCTTTCCATTCAGATCGTAGTATTTCTAATCAAACTAGAGATTAACTCAGCATGCCTCTTTATCTTTGAAATTCCAACTAAAAGCTTGCCTGGTCTTCATTGCATCTGAAATCAGTGACTTCAGACGCTATGAAGACGACACAAGCTGTCAGCTGGAAACTCGATTCGCTTTACTGCTTACCTCCCATAAAAGCTANCATCCAGGGTCACCCCCCCATACACACACACTTCAACCTCTTGAAGCCTCTAATTAGATAAAGTGAAGCGCGTCTTCTGCTTCATCGTTACATAGTATTCAAACAGAAATCTTCTGCGGTGATCCAATTATTTTATCACCGCCCCATATCATTAGCACAACCCTCCAATCTGCTTTCCATTCAGATCGTAGTATTTCTAATCAAACTAGAGGTTAACTCAGCATGCCTCTTTATCTTTGAAATTCCAACTAAAAGCTTGCCTGGTCTTCATTGCATCTGAAATCAGTGACTTCAGACGCTATGAAGACGACACAAGCTGTCAGCTGGAAACTCGATTCGCTTTACTGCTTACCTCCCATAAAAGCTAGAGTCAACTCTAAGACCAGTCTGTCTTAAAAGCCTATGAAATAAGTCAGACAGGAGTTGTTCCACAAAACATTAAGAATGATGATAGTACATCAGTGTAAGGACAACAAAGCAATCACTAAAAAGGCAAGCAACAGAAAAACTGAGCATAAACTTCAGAAAGTTTTTACACATTGATTTTAAGCCCTTCCTAAGGGAAGTCAATATGCAAGAGAGACCCACTGACTGCAAAGCTCAGCACTGGTTTATTTAATTTAAACTCATTGCTCAAGTATGTTCAAGGGTCAAGTATACTGGGGAATAATCACAGTGTATATCTGAACTTCTCAGCTCAAAACTTTATATTTAAGAGTAATACAAACCTTTTTGGTTTTACTTGTATTTCTTGTCCATCTAGGGAGAGAATCTGGCTGAAAACTTGCTGGTATCTATAGATTTCAATAAGGAACTGCTACTGGATGAAGCAAAATTTCAATCTTGTTTAAAATATCAGTGAAAACCTAATAGTGCTTTGAACAGAATACTGACTCTTCTGGATTAAGTTACAAATGGGTCCTTGATATGAAGTCCACAGTATAAACTATAAAACTATATGTACTATAAGCTATTTGCTAAGATGGGCTTATGTTGTTTCCTCCTACCCAATTTCTATCCAATAACCAATTTCGTTCTTTACAGCACTTGCTAAAGCTACGACTCTCTTGCTTACAGGCAGAAGTTTCAAGCTAATAATTCTAATATGCTTCGCTGCAATCTTAATAACAACGTATTTTGGAAGAGTTTCAAAAATATACCTCACTTCTCAAGTAGGTGGAGACAGGTAATACTGTACTACTTGTGTTTGCTTTTTGACTGCAATGTGCCAGAGGCTCTGCCCATTTGTCTAAAAACATATGAGAAGAAAAGACTGGTACAAGCAAACAGGCATGGTAAAGACTAAGAGGTTCAGTAGAGTTCAGAAGCACAGCAGTTTCCAGAATCTAACAGTTGATTTTAAAAAGAAAAGCAGATGCCAGATACTAGTCAAACTGACGTGTTAATTGAGTGTAGTACTTCAGTCATTTAGAAGCACGGTGCCCGATACACCACTTCACTCAGAAGTGCTATTTTAGGGTTATGTCATCTATGGGAGCTCTAAAGAAAGATGCAGCAAGTACATTTAAAGAACAGTATCAAAGCTAAGCTGGCCAACATGAAAGTTTAGCCACACTTAACTTCACATTTCAGGAGAAATTCCCTGTTGGGCATCTACTTCCTTCATCTGGAGGTGGGGAGATAGTACAGATAGCATTTGGAGAATAGGATTGACTTAATGCACTATAACAGAGACAGCTTTCCAAATGCAAAATTACAGCACAGTGCATACACAGTCAAAGGCAGGCACAAGAAAACCCCGGTTAGCCAGCTTAAAAGTTTGCAATTTTTCTTCAGATACAAGTAAATTTTTCAACATTAGGAGATGATCTTTATTACAAGCTTGATAACTAGACACTGCAGAAATGAACTGTGAAACTGGTTCTTGTCCTGACTCTTTCTGGGACAGAAGCAATACTCGAAAACCGAGGAGATGAGATTACTTGAGAAAAATGGGGAAACTTCTTGTCCAATTTCTTTTTGTCATGGAGGACTACAATACTAAAAAACACTTTTTCCAAGACTTCCCTCAATCCCACGTTTCAAATACTGGCCTTACTAAACAGAAAAGAATGAATTTTAACATGGATGCATGTTAAGAGCATTCCATAACCAAGTTTTATTAAAAGACTTTCTCACTGGCTCTCACATTTGGAAAAAAATCACCTCAAAGCACGTTTAAGTTTGCCAAGCCCTTTTCTTCTCAAAGATAGCAGATTTTATAGAGGAATAACACTTACTCCTATCTGGACTGAGCTGTCATTCCAAACCTGATTACAGACTTGCCCAGAAAATTCCTAAAGTCACAAGATGTATTTATGAGGATAAGGCATTCACTCTTCCCAAGCATAAGCCTTCTAAAAATCAGCGAGCCAATCATACCAAAATACTTGTATGTTTTGAGCAAAAAAGCCATTAATGACTTATTAAAACTCTTAATCTATAACTATTGATATGGTTTTGATAGAAATGTACAACGTACTGAACAGAATTTGACTTCAATTTACCGACTGGCATTCTTTGGATTTGACAAACGGAAAAAAACCCTTGTTTTAGTAAACAGGATACTTAGGTATTTCCCATCCTTCTGTCAGCTGTGGATTCTCATTTAATATAGGCTGTCCCAGTTTATCGAGACAAAAATTGGTAAAATACAGAACACTTCCTACAACCTGTAGAAAAAAAGTCAGAAAATTGTCAGAAATGTGTCAGTATTTAGGTCAGATTGGTAGCATTTCTACAAATTTACACCGCTTGAAACACTTCCAGGTTTTTTCCCCCACTCAGTAAGAGTTTACAAATAATACATGCCCACACAAATAAGTATTTTTCCCATTGACATGGCCAAAACATGCTGAACTTAACTGCTATTACACTGATAAATGAAATTTAACAAGATCTTATTTTAATGGCAATGTATATTGAATATGTAGAATGAAGAGTCAGACCTACCATTGAAGAGTACACAGTCAAAAACTTACACTGAAAGCTTCTTTTATTTTTTTAGCAGGATTTGAGCTTGCTGTTTTACAGTCCTCTTCCAAAAGAACACTGGAAGGCTGATGTGAAAAGTAAAAATGCAAATAATTATTTTAAAATATCGGTAAAAAGAACTCCTAATGACTAAAGAACGTAAAAGGCGCAGAATAGTTATACATTTGTTTGACAGTTACTTGATTTGCACTTAAACAGGAAAAAACATCTAGAATTCAGCATTTAGAAGTGTAGTAGTTCAATATTCCCACTATAAAGATGCAAGAGAAGGAGCATCTAATAACAATTTGAGTTTTAAAGTACCTGTGGCTTAACATTGAAGTGCGTTTTTTCTTGTTCACCTCTCTTCTGCTCTTCATATTTCTGAACTAAATTAAAAACAAAATCTTCAATTTCTTGATGATATTGCCTGTAACGGAGTAAAGAAGTATACAAAGACATGAACGAGATGTCTTTTTGGTTTTTTTAAGCATTTATCATTTACTGCTTCTTAAGAACTTAGAAAAGCAGCAGTCAACTTCTCTCCTGTCCCCCTCCCAATCCCCACCAACATGAATGCCATCTATTAGACACCACACTTACATTAGTGTGGCAAAAAAATCAACTCAGAGGCAGGGAAAATTTAATTTACTGTATTTACCCACAACAGTCATGAAACTTAAACTGCTGTTCAGACTCACTCCAAGTTCCCGGAAGTCACTCTTCGTTTCATAATAAAAACAGATATTACTAAGGAAAGGAGCAGACCTCCTGTCATATTGCTCATTATCCTTTCTCCCCTTCAGGCTTAACAAATCTATGTTATTGAACAAAACATGTATCGGTCCCTTGGGTAAACGCTAACATATTCAAAACAAACAAACCAAAAAGTCATGATTCCTGTCAGGATTGCTTTTTCTTGGAAAGTACTTACTTAGAAATTACATTGTTCATAAATAAAATCTGTAACAGAGGTCCATCAAATTTGGAGTTGTCTACTGAAATTCCACTAGAAGAACAGAACAGAGACACAGACAACGGTTACTGTATTAGCTTTACTGTAAATATTCCTTATCTGTTTTATCACAGCAAAAAGATTCCGCGTCCCCACAGAGCAGAAGGTTTGGCCAATACAAGTTCTGTTCTTTTAAGAAGTTCCTATTCACTTAAACAGAAATCATTCTTTTTCAAGCAAAGCAGGTTGCCTGGTGTGAGGTGGAAAAAAAACAAAACAGAAAATCACACTACAGAAATTTTCTCCTAACCGCAGTAAACTGTTATAAAATCTTATTTATAATATCTCTTAGTTATTCAACCATTTCAATGTACTTTCTCTCACTGCTGAACTTTACAAAAACCTGTTTCTCTGAAGGCCACGTAAGTTTCATAAACAGATAGATACACACAAATAAATACAGTTACAGCAATACAAACTAAGTTCCTGATATTCAAGTCTAAAAGACTTTTCAAGAATGACAACGGCATTTTAGAAGCCCACCATCTGAGCAGGGGTGGAGACACAGAAATAGGGTTTCTCAAAGATGCGGCAGACATTATCTCAGGCAGATATCATGTCAGACACACTCTATTTCAAACACATATAGGTCATCCAAAGTGTTGTAAGTGAGCATTAACATACCTAGGACGAGTCAGAATATTCAGCTTCCTTTTAAGTTCCTGATGTAAATATATCGTTAAGGATTATTACTTTCTTCAGAAGACACAGACCATCACCTTAATTAACCAAAGGATCAAAACAAACAAGATGCCTAACAAGAATTCCACAGAGTAACAAATGGGGTTTCAGGCCTTCCTTTTCACTGCACAGAGGATTACTTACAAATCCACCTGCTGCTGAAGAAACACAATAAAACGCAAAAAAAAACCCAACCCCAAAACCCAACAGACAAAAAGAGAGGACTAGCTGTGACAATCCAAGCAGTACAATTCATTACATGCACTATGGTTGAAATGTCAGATTTACAGTATTTTACTTTTAAAATAGCTACGGTTATCACAAAAAAAGTCAATAGTAAGACACATGTAAATAGAGAATAAACTACAAAAAAACACTTCAGATTCCACTCGGCTGCACCCAAAAAGCTTCTGGGGAACCACTCACAATTTAACAATTTAAAACTATTTCTAGCTGTGTTCAAAATGGATTTTCGAAGTGAACACTTGTTTCTTTTCCCTAGAAAGACAGAAAAAAAATGATTCCAGCGTCAAGTGCTGTAACAGCAATCCCAGCACTCAAAAGCTCAACCGCCTCCTTTGCCAACCGGAGCATAGCAGGCACGGGCATGGACGTTCTGAGGGTTAAAAGTTTTCTGAGAAAACTTCCTCTGAAGCCACGGAAGCAGAAGCCAGGACAAACCAGCCACGGCTCGCAGCGGCCCAGGGAAAGGAGCCGCCGGGGGAAGCTGCCCCCTCCCCGCCAAGCTCAACTCTCACGGCCCTTCAGGACGCGCCAGGGCCCCGGCTGCCAGGCGGAGACCGACAGGGCCTTCCCCCGCAAAGGCACGGGGCCCAGTCTCACGGAAGCCCCCGGCAAAAGCCGGACCCCCTCCAGCCCCGGGAGGGCAGGCGCCCAGGCTGGCCCGGAAGGGAACTGGCGGAGGAGCGGCGGCCCCTTTCCCCCCGCCCCACCGCGCCCTCCCCGGAGCAGGCCCTGCCTCTCCCGTCAGGATATTCTCCGCCCGGAGCCGCCGCACCGTCTCGTCGCGGTCCCGCAGCCGCGCATACAGCTCCTCCAGGGCCTTCTGGGGTCCCTCTTCCTCCTCCTCGACGCCGAGGCGAGGCGGTGACGACGGCCCGTCCTCTTCCTCGAGCTGCTCGAAGAGCTCGCAGTCCCCGAAACCCACCTCGGCCGCCATCTTAAGCTGCAGCAGGAAGGGCGGGGCGTGTGGGGGGGCGGAAGCCGCCGAGAGGGCAAAGGGCAGGAGCCGCCGCTCGCAGCGGGAAGCGCGGGGCGGGCGTGCCCTTGCCCCATGGTGGAGGCGGCGGACCACAACTCCCAGCATGCAGTGGCCGCAGGCCGCCATGGCGGCGCCCGGCCGGGGCGCTGTGCGTACTGGGAGATGCAGCCCGCCCGCCGCAGGGGAGCGCGGTGCGGGCTGGGCTGTCGGCGGCGCACGGCCCGCCGGGAGCTGTAGTTCTGCGGGGAGCGCGCGAACCTCCCCGGCGGGAGGCCGGCAGCTCCCGGACAGCCCCAGCTGCTGCATTGCTCCTGTTTTTGGTGGTGGGGTAGGGTTGGGGGTTTTTTAACTTTTTTTTTTCTCTTCCTGTCCTGAGGAGGGGTGAGCAGTGGAGTGAAAAGGAAGGCAGCAGCAAGATGCAGGACAAGAGTATTTTTAAGTAGGCTGGGTGCAGTAAGGCCCCATCCAAACGCTCCTGCTCAGGCACTGCCTCCTGCATTTAACGTCCTCAATGCAATCTACTACAGAAAGTTAACACATCTTCCAGTACTTTTAAGTACTGAAGTATTAGCAAGAGGCTCCACCACCCTACCTTTCTCACTAATGGTTTGGTTATCGCCCTCTCGACTACAATTTGCGAGTATCAAATAGAAAAAAAAAAAAGAAAATGAGTTCAGCATTCATCACCATGAGCTGTGCTCCACACTAAAAGTCTCCTTCTTTTAGGAACTACCTACTTCAAAACATGCAAACCAAAACAAACACTCTACTTCTGACTCCTCCAGTTTTCCTGACATCCCTTAACCAGTTTCCTTAGTTTGGCCCAAAAGCCAATTTAATTAACATAAAGACTTTAGAGAAAAAAATGTCTTTATTATTAACCAGGTTTTTTGCACTGGATTATGTGCCTATTGGCCCAGACTGCTAAATAACATCTACACAATGTTTCTTTCATGTTTCAAGAATTGAAAATAACTGTACAAGGTTAAAGTACAAAAGTACACAAGACAGTGGACACGAAATATCCATGTATGAGTTTATCCCATCTGCTGCTTGGTTTGAAAAGTAGAACTTTTAACTAAAAAATACTGTCCTTCTATAGTTCTGTCAAGTTTAATGGAAGTGGGTATAACCTGATTACAACACTAACACCAGTATCACTGATCTGATATTTACAAAAAAATTGTATTTTTCAATAAATTAAAGTCAATGCAACACCCATGCAAGCTAGAATGCTAGCTTTTTGGTGAACAAGGACCCAACATTTGAACAAGAACCTTCCATAGTCCCGAACTTTGAAATTGCCTTTTCTTTTTTTCAAACTGCATCCATTCCTCGCATCGAAGACGTAAACCCCAATCCCATTCCTCTTTGCGTATGAGTCTGTGATCTTGCCATTTCATACTGTGCATCTAGGTTTCTGAAAACCTCTTCCTGTTGTTTCAGCGTTTTGTAACTCTCTTCATCAACTGAACTACAGCCAGCTTCATCCTCACTCTGGAAACAGACAGAAGAAACAAACATCAGCTGTGTAGGAAGGTGTGTTTTCATATACTACAGGTGTCTGAAACCTAACAACTTCACTTAGTTGTTTTCAAAAGCTAGTAAGAATTCAAGCATTTGGTTTCACTGCGCATTCTGGCATAGCTTTCCTCTCGCTTGTCAAGAAATACATAGTGGCCTTCATCCAGATCCTGTTTCTAATGCACTCAAATGTCTCTAACTGATCTATACAAAGTAACACTGTTTCTCGGATTATGAATACTGGTGATGGTTACTGCTGTTGTTACAGATCGTTGTTACAGATCTGGCCTTGTTAGCCAGAAACATACCAAAATTCTACAATCTGAATTGAATTCAGATTTAGATGCTGCTTGTGAACTCTAACGAGAAATACTTCAAAGTTCTTAACTACATCAGGAAGTATAAGGCTAACTTAACATCTTTGCTGAGTAAGGTACAGTTTAAAACAAAAAACCAGATCACTACCCTACAATTAATAATATGCTTAATTACACATTCAAAACTCTTTACCTTAATGCCCATCAGTTTTCTGAATTTGACATTTTGGTCCTTGTTTCCAAAATTTAATTTTTCCCATATTTCTGCAGACTGTGATTTATCCTGTATGAGTTAAAGAGAGATGTATCACCTTTTTACGTAAGTTTCCATTAATATCGCAATACAGTAGCAAGCAAAACAGCGATGTTAGAAATGAGCCCATTGTGCAGTGCTAGCACAGTGGGAAGTAAAAGGTTTCCAAGTCACACCTGACATTCCTGCAGCATCCTCACAAATTCTTTGTGAGGGACGACTATTTTACCACAGGTTTCCGAAGAGAGGTATATTCTTTACTTGGATAGATTGTACTCATTTCCATAAAGTTCGGAAACCTTGTGAGAATGCACGCTTAAAGTGAATTATGGAACAACAAATTTGCTCGTTACAATTAAGCAATATACAGCACAATTCAGGAAGAACTGCTTAAACAGCAGTCAGGTTTCTTCCCTCCCTTTTGCCTCCCCATCAGTGCCACGTGAACCAGGTCCAGTTTTTCACATCTTATGAAACTGCGAAAAGCAAAGTGAGCTCCTTACGTAACAGACGTATGATGATCATTAATCTAATGTAACAAACAACTTCCATCGTAGCATAGTGTTGAAAGACAAACAAAAGTATTAAAGCGCTGATTTTTCCATAGTATCAGCACAAAAAGCCTGTACTCAAATCCAGAGACTTTCTGAAAAACCAACTGCCACAGGAGCCCTTTATTTGGTGGCCTGTACTTCGCTAACTGCAAGAGCATTCATTCATTTGACACAGCATAAAAGTCTTATAAATACAAATAAGCCTTCACTTTTGTTAGTGTTAGTAACGCATTACTCTACTCCTGAAAAGTTACTAGCAAGGTTTGCAGTCTTTTTTTTGAAGTCTGCAACTGGACAGGATACAACAATCAAATGAAAAACCTCCAGTCACAGAAAGGAGCGGTCAATTACAGCCTCCATAGCTTAGCCAGCACTTTTCGGTAAAAACGAACCATCTGTATTGGATATTTAGTTGCAAGTTGTAGGCAACCTGACAAAGTAACACTCAGATCCAGTATTACTACTTATGTTTTACCACACCAGGGGTTTTCCTGAGGCTTTGGACAACATTGGGCACTGAAGGGCTAATTACCTCAATCCTTTTCACTCCTGAAGTTTTGCCTCAGCCTGCTGTTAATAGGGAAATGCCGTAACAGGTACAGAAATAATTTTGTTGGAAATGACATTAATAAGCACCCTCAAACTGTCTGCCTGCAAGATGTTTCCAAACAAGCTTTACGAAAGTAAGAAAGTACATTACCCCTTCCTTTTTGCCTTGCCAAAGCATCTTCCGCTTCTTCTCTTGCTCAGCAAATTTCATTGGATTCACTGCTGCTGGGTTATAATAGCTAGGTACAGCTATTCCAGTCTCTGCTAGTGCTTTCGCTTGTAGTGCTGCCATTTGAGCTGCCATTGCTATTTGAGGAGTCACTTGTGTTCCCGACGCCAGAAGAGCAGCAACATTAATAACGGACCCTCCAGTGGCTGCAGCTGCTGAAGAAGAAAGGTTAACTTGCTATCAGACAGTAAGTTCAGACTTCTTTGAAAAAAACCAAAAACCCTGAACACTTGTCTTCATCAGAAATACACTGAAAATGTCTGAGTAACAAATGCCCAATAAAATACATATTATTTGTAAATTAAGAAACAAGCCTCCAACAGTTTCAGTAAACCAGAATTAAAAGTGAAACTACCGTACTTCACCCTTCTAAATACCCCTGAGCATTATAATGGCTTTCAAACTCTTGCTCAAGGATGCAAAAAGGAAGGGTCCGGTCACTATCACAAAATCATTTACCAGCCATTACCACAACATTTTTGTTACCAAGTCATCAATACTGAGGAAGTCCTGTTCGTTTTTGCTGAAAGTTTATGTTTGTTGCGGGTTTTTTTTTCCTGGTTTGACACCATTTCCTAGTTCTAGTTGTGATTCTGTAATATGGACCAAGTTAACAATTTTACAAAGAAAGACAACCTGCACGTCTGTTGGACAGGACTCTTAACACTCAGCACGTAAGCCTACACTGTCTACCATTCACGCTATTGTTTAGGAATTAATATAATATACATGGACTACCTGCAGCCATCTCCTGTTGCTTCTGTTTTTCAACCATTTCTTTCTCTCTCTGTTCTTGCAGTTTCTTTGCTCTTTCCAGTCTAGAAGGAAGTACATGAGAATAGAAATATTTAGACATGCCAAAGCAGCGTATTTATGTCACATATCATTAAAATCATAACCATTTCTGACCTTCTGGCTAATGCTTCCTGTGCATCCATCGCTGTATTTCGTCCCCGAAAAGGTGGCGGACTCGGACTCCGGCTATGACTCCTGCTGAATCTTCGGGGCTTTTCAATTCTTTTCTTTCGCTCTCTGTAACCAAATTTAACACAGTTGCTAAAACAATAAATCTACATAGATACCTTAACATTTCATAAAGTATTTGATCACAACTCCGAAAAATCACTTAATTATTAATTCAGAGAACTCTCAAGAACAGCTTTCACAGAGATTATACCAGAACAGTGTAACAGTCACACTTGCCTTGTAACAAGAAAGAGCTAGAACTGAAGATTTCCAACTGCAACATGTAACAGAATGTGTAATTCCAGGAATTCATTTACCCTCTCATACTTAGTGTTTATAACAAATAGATCTGCTCTAGAGATTGATTCTAAAACCTGACACAAAAAAAAACATCGTATAACTTTTAGTAAAGTCAATTGCAAGAAAACTGTAAAATGGATCAAGCTACAGCAAATGCTTCAAAATTATAAAAGACCTCACAGCACTAGAATTATGTTTCAAATGAGCATTTTTAAGTGGCCCCAATTTAAAAGCTGGAAGAGTGCTCAGGGAAACTTTCTCTCCCCTCCCTATACTCTTCACTAAATGCGCTCTGGACAACTGTTTGCAGGAGGCTATCAAGCTAAATGCAAGAGCTGGTTTAAAACACACATGATTTGTCTCAGCTTTGCTCTTGAGAAGGATAGCACTGTGCAGAGAACTATGAAGCATGCATTACCTGGAGCCTGACAATCTGAAAAGAATCCAGATCAAAAATACTTTTAATCACAATACAAAAATATTCAGGTTCAGTTATCCTTTAGTAACCTTCTCCCCACCTCATCCCAAGTACTTCGTTCTTATGACATACACAACTAGTCCCATCTAAGCAACAGCCACTCAAAACACACAAAGTACTATTAGCAGTATTTCACCTTGCCAGGATCATTAATACCTACATTACAAGAGGTAAGGCCTGTTTAAGCCTCTGACACTCATGTTTTAAACAAAGAAGTCCCAGATACTGGAAGTGCCCAACAAAGCTTACATTACAGGAGATACCACTCACATTGTTCCCAGATTTACCATAAACAGTAAGTTGAGATGCACAAAGACGTTTCTGTAATTTTATACTTAAATCTTATCAACCATTTGAGATAAAGGCTAACTTGACAACTGACACTTCAAATGGCATTCAGATGTTTCTTCTGTTTGCAACTTGGGCAGCATCTACAAACATCATGAAACGCAGACTGAAGTTACAAAAAGAGATCCTTGTTTACATGACAAATCTGGTAGAATACAAAGGAGGCGAGACTTATCTTTTCATAGAAGATGACAAGATGCAGATTCAGGCACTGGGAAGTGACAGATCTGCATTCCTGAGATAAGATGTAATGCATGTTTCAAAGATACCTTCATTTTTCCCATGCTGACTACTGTAGTTTGGTCTTGTCTTTGGTCTGATGCTTTACTGCACTGGTAAACATCAAGGAAATAAATATTTGAGCTTTTGTATTAAGTATTTCCATTTGAAACAAGCAGATGGTGTCATGTTTTCCACCCAGCATTTAATCAGAGCAATGCCACAAATGAACTGCTAGGAGGGTCTACACGCTCACAAAACAAAAAGATTAGTTCAAATCCTAGCGAGGATAGATCCCTTGAAAACGTGAGCTTGAGATTACACAAAGAACCATCGAGAGAAGGTTGTCCTTTACTATTTACAAATGCTTCTGTCGTAGCCTGTTAACAGTAACACAACAAATACTGCATTTCATGAATAACGGAATTCATTCCACAGATGAGTTTTAACAGGCTAGGTTTCCACATCATGTTTATCTGGCTTGTGAAGGGTTTTCCTTGAGGCCTGCCTCCTAATTCTCTTTTCAAAGGCTTCACCTGAGCCCGGAACTTGATGAAGTGTTCTAGCTACTGTTAAAAAGACCTATACCTCACTTATTTTCCTCCTCTAGGATTTGAGAGACAAAACCAGTACTACAAACTAGAAGAAATGGATTCTTGCAGTATGTCCATCACTATCCAACACGCAGGTTTCCAGTCGAAGAAATTCCTATGCTATGACTATCCCTTACTTTTTCTTCCCACATTTGCTGTTCAGGTAATTTGAATTCCATCGCAGAAACAAAAAAGTATTCTGGGATGTGAAGCTTTCACAGAGCCATTAAACACAAAATGTTCAAAGTGACGTTTAAAAACAGTAAGTGTGTATCATCTATATTAACTGGAAATAGTGGGGAACTGAAGCCTTATGCATCACGCTGAAGAAGGCTTAAATACCATTAAACACAAGTAACGTGTATACCAGTTGAAGACCCAGCTCTACTCACCCCAGCTGAAAGTCTGGCAGAAAGTGCATGCCAAAACAAAACATGACACAAATCATGTACTTCAACTAGTTCTTCAGAAAGATAAATCTTCGTAACAGTTTTGCAAGTGACGTCGTAGCATTACACGAGTGTGCTAGATTCTTAAGTCTCCAATGATCCACCGTTATGTTGAGCAGTCATAACCAACTTCTACACCCTTTAAATATGCAATTTAAAATACTCCAGTGAAAATACTACTAAATGGACTGGAACACTGGCAACACTTTCTTGGGAGCTCTGAAGGGACACCAATTTGCATTCAAAGTAGTTGCTTTACTTTAAACAAGTAGGAGGGGAAAAAACACAACTGTAGTAGTCATGAAGTCATATTTCAGCTTACTCATTCATAAAATCCTACAGGGTATTAAGAATGCAAAGGTGACACATACAAATAGACTCTACACCAAATTACTGAATGATTCATCAGTACTGCAAAACATTAACTTCTACACAGTGATGAAAACCGCAACTCCAGCATATTCCAGGTAAGGCATGGATCTCAACTCTCCCAACAGACCCAGAACAAGCCAGTATGTGTCTAGCTAGAGTGTTTCAAATCTGTGCTTCTAGAATTTAAGGAAGAAATGGAAACACCCAAGATAGAGAGGAAAACTAACAGGATCAATAGTCTCATGTTCAGCTTGACACAAAGAAGTTGGTAATCACTAACATGGAGCAGTACATTCAGATTAGAAATAGTCCATCTGACTCAGAATCCACCTTAATACTACACTAACTGTGCCAGTTCACAGACAAGACAAATTTTTAAATGAACTTTGTGGAGCTGATCAGGATTAGCTTCCGATCAGTGTATCTGCTCTGAGAGCCAGTGACTCCCAGCTAAACTTCCCTTTTATCGTAGATACACAAAGAGATAAATACAATATATTTTTAAAGTAGTGCTTTGCCAACAACACTACTCTTGTATCAAACACGTGAAAGGGTTAGTTGTATCTTACTCTTCAGTTTTTCCAACTTAAATATCATTTAAATATCCTATTTAAAATAGTAAATTCAGTTGTGGTATAAAAAAAAACCAAAGAGAGCTTGAACCGTGGTAATCATTACTACTTAAAATACTAAGTTCTTTACTTTCCTTCTATTTTATCAGTCAAAAGTTCTAAAATGGTGGTTTTATAAGACACCCACAAAATAACTAGTCAAGTATTTCTAATTGCTAGCATGAAACCACGCTATGAAAAGCTGAGAACCTGAGACACTTAAGCTGTCTAGGCCAAGTGTTTCTGTAAGCATATGCAAACTACCCAGCCCTTAACCCACTGTACCAATACAACTGCGAAAAAGCCAAACACACTTAGTTACAGTGAAGAGATGTCAACTGGCAAACCCATCATTCTTCTGAACGCCAGCCCAACACAGAATGTTCAACCAAACACTAAGCATATACGGAAGTTAACACTTACCTGCTTCTACTCCTAGTTCTGCTTTTACTTCTACTTCTATGTCTGTGTCTAGATCTTGATCTAGAACGAGATCTTACACGTCGTTTTCTCTCTCTGCTGCGAGATCGGGACTTTTTCCTATCACGACTTCTACTACGATGACGTCTGAAACACATGTCCCAAATTCTTACATATATTCTCCTGTTTAAATTCAGCTTCTACATAAGGACTTACATACAGGTTCGTCACCACAGGGCAAAATGCATCAGGCAGGGTGGGGAGACTGCCAACTACACATGGAAGAGCTCAAGCCTGGAACAGTTTAACTTGTAAGACTAGGAGACGAAATGGGAAAGCAACCAAACACTACCACCACTCACAAGAGACAAGTAAGTTACAGAGTTTACGTAAACAATCATACTCATCAATATAGCTATTTTTAGTAGTTCATTAAAGTGTTTATCTCAAAACAAAATACACAGCCAAACTAAACTGATGCAGGAATCTTAAATACAAGGCAACAAAACTCTTCTCCTCCTCACAGTATTCCAATGCCTTAGGGAAGAGATGCCCAAATTTCAGCCTGTGAGTCACACACAGTCCCTCAGTGTATTATTAGCCGAAGCTTGTTCCTTGCTGTCATGTTTGCCACAGATCCCTCAGCTATGAGCAGAGCTGGCTGAAAAGTTCTGCTGGCAGCAACCTGTTTGTCCCAAGCAATCCTCCTACCATGAGAGTGTGCTCGGTGGCGTACTGTGCAAGCAGGCTTAGACAGCATTGTCTCTGGGCAAGCTCGCTATTTAGGAGGTAAAAAGTCCTAACACTGCTAAGGTGTATTTTCTTTCCCGTCACTGGTAAGAGGGAACATTTAATACGCTCTGTTTATGAATTTTCTAGACTCTGTATACTCATTAGTAACATGAGAGGTCACCTATATAAAGCCTTAGAGATATTTCGTACTTTTACTCAGAATCAATTGGAAAAAACCAAGTAGCAGCAAACACACTACCCAGTGGAAATGGAAACGTGCAATACAAATTGATGCTTCCGAGTTAAATCAGATCAGTAATAGAACTGAGCTGTACTTCAGAAGTCTACACAAATTCCAAACGCTTTTGCAAACACACTTGAAAGAATAAGCACGTAAATCAACTTACCTTTCACGAGACCTGGATCTTGAATGACTCCTCCCTCTTGACGATTTTCTCTCTTTGCGTTTATGTCTATCCTCACCATTTTCAGATGAATTTAGGCTATCTCTTCCCTTGTCAGAAGAATGTTCTTTGTCATTGTGGTCTTCAGATTTGTGCTTCTTGGAGGACTTCTCTTTGGATTCGTGTCTTCTTGCCTGTTTTAAGAAGAAGTTGGTTCTTTCAGGAAAATAGTGCAACAAAGAGAGTTAGTATGGGTATCAGAAGATAAAAAATGATAAGTTGTGATGCAACATTAGTAACCTTAGGAGTGTGACTCAATCATGAGTGATGGCTACTTTACCTAATGCCACCAACTACCCAAAGCTGCAAATGCACACTATAAGTTTTCCCCCTTTTCCCTCCTCCCCACTGTCTAAAGGATTTCTAAAGCACCCATCAAGGTATCTTTACAGTGTTTCGATGTAAGAGTTCACAGCATTGTAACAAAAAAACCTGTCAGTTACTGTCTCCATTCCAAACACGTTAAGTACCTATCTTTAAGTACCTGACAATTTATGAATTATGTGTATATATATACATTTGTAGCGAATATTTAATATTTGCCTCTGCCTATCA
>VZSC01018790.1:405429-458285 GCA_013398225.1 Steatornis caripensis
TATTTGCCTATGCCTATCATTTAGAAAGTTATTAATCCATACATAGTTGCAGACATATACTATTTTGCTTTCAGAACTACAACAACTTTCTATCCACCATTAGATAATTAATTTTTAGAGCAAAACTCTCTTCAGTCAGTAACTTCCAACAGTTTTTTTAAAAGCAAGGTACTAAGTTACATAGTTGACATCCTATTTTTAGTATTTAAAAGTAACATGCATCACACTGAGACCTCCCACAGCAGTTTTAAGTTAAAGATATGCTGCTCCGCTATACCGCAATTTTTTCCTGCAGTGCCTCTTAAAAAAAAGATTCCTTTTTATAGCTGCAATGCCAAAAATGCTCAGCAAGGTCAATGCCTGATTTTTGCCAGTGTTTTACTTGGAGACTAAGTCATGACATCAACACCTTTTCTTAATTTATCCAGTTTATTCTGAAATCTTTCTAGCACAAAAGCATAGCCCACTTAAGCCTTAGGTTTAAATAATGTTTTGTTTCAAGTCACAATTTAAGCATAAGAATATCTTCATTTTAGACTAACACAATTTTCCAGAGGGCTTTTTTTGCTTATCTAAATCTCTTTACTCATAAAACCTTTCCTATAAATCACAACTGTCTCTCAAAAGAAACAAGTCTGGACAAGATGCTATAATTAGCTCACACCCACTTATCCAAGTCTTTCCAACTCTTACTAATATATATACACATTTCTAAATATATTTGATTGTAGTTCTTGAAGTACACAATAATGTTAGATTTTTTTCCTGCTTTTCCAGTTATTTTTTTCTTAACTCCTTGAATAATCAGTTGTTGCATAAAAACACATCTGAAGTTTGAGATGTTACCTGTTCATTAATTTTAAGTATGTATTTACATAACTAGTTGTTCAGATATACATATTAAAAAGAATTACTAATAGTAATTGTTTAATCTACAAAGAGCTTAATCTTGCAAATGAAGGAAAACAGTAAATCTACCGTGGGACATTATTCCTCATCTGTTCACTCTGTGAAACTTAAGAAACTGCTGAATAAATTGCGTAAGATTAGATCCAACAGCATGGCAAAACACTGGACATAGTTTTAAGCGAGAACTTTTTTTAAAAACATTTTAAAATATTTTTTTCTTTAATCATGTCTTCCAGGCACACACTTAGTAATAAACCACCATTATATCCCATAACGGATTTAAGATATTTTTAAGGGAAATATGAGTTTGAATGACTAATAGTTACCTTATCATGGAGTAGGCTTATAATTTTGCTATCTGAGTCTGGAGCGTCTTCAGTTCAGTCTCTTCGCGCATTAGCACGCTGAGTATGATTTATTATAGAAATGTTATCATGTGAGCTAAACAATATATTCAATTTCACAAAAACTCTCCTAGATTATTTTTCTTTTCCTTTTTTTTTTTTCCTCCTTTTTTCAACAGAGCTTCCATTGGCACGGGGGAAGGAGAAGTTCCTGACCCAGTTAGAAGTTAAAATGTCCCTCCATCTGACCCAGCCTGCTATTGCCCCACGTGGCTCAAGCTTCTTTGCAATTATTTTGGTGCTCCTGGTTTGCCCGTTTCATCTCTTCTCTGATGTGTAAGCCAGTTATTTTCAAGGCATTATTGATGCTGTCTCTTCTCACTCCCTTATATATAGATATACACACACATATTTATTTTTTAATAAAGAGACAGCCCTCTGAAATTTTTGCTACTACTGTCATGTTTCCAGCTGACCCAACTTATTTGTCAAGCTATGACAGTCTTTACAATTAAAGGATGCAATAAACAGAGCTCAGTCAGGTGGGGAATTATTTTTAATACACTTAAGTAGATGGGTATGTATCATTGAATGTCCTGAACATTGGCCAGGAATAAAGCCACCCAAGGCTTTTGGTTAATGGAAGCTCTGTGAAGTCACCATTCTACTTCTCCAAATGAATTCTTTCTTTTCGCTGTTTCCACAAAAAAAAAAAGAGAAATTAAGTTACTAGTTTCTAGAAGCATTTTTCTATAAAACTATTACCTTGTCAACATGACGGCTGCAATCATGCTTCACTATGAAAGGATCTCCATATCCATTTTTAAGCTTAAAGTTTCCAATTTCTTGTACTTACCATAAAGTCATTTACACAGGTTTACACATATGTGCATTACTACAAGATACTTTTAAAGATGTATTGTACAATTACCTAAACGCTACAAAGTGTTAATTACCTCTTTGCTTCTGCTCCGGCTTCTGTGTTTTCTTCCTTCAGCATCTGGAGAAGAAAACATTTATTTTTATTTACTGAGTTAAAGAGCAGATCAGCTGGCTATAATCTCTCTAGTTCCTTGTAGTTATTTCACCCCCCCCAAAGTCAAGACAAACAGCACTATTCTAATATCTACTGCAGAAGCAAACCCTAGCTGGTATTCCCAGTTCTTTGTTTGCATTTATTTAAGCTCTGACAGTGAAAAACTAGTCCATGTCATACTCCAGTCACATTCTTCAGCCAAGTAGCCTTATTTTTGTTACAACCACACAAAAGTATCCCAGTCTAAGCTTATATAGTTAAAACAAAGACAACGTAGTATGGTTTTCTGTTTGGTGTTGTCATGTCTCCTCACCCCTCCCATCCTCTGAACACTGACAAGCTCCTTGCCACTTCTACCATTAAAACTGAAAAGTTTCAGTGTAACACATTTAAGATACCAAACCACAATTAGTATCTTCATTTTTTCCCAATTCTAACAAGTTACTAGAGCTAAGTCTGTATATTTTTTCTAAAACAGCTTTAAAGAGATTTCAGTTCCACAAGCACACATCAGAACATTACTAAGAACTTTACGAAGATCATACCTGACTTCCGTCTTCTCTCCCTTGACCGTGAGCGTGATCTTGAATAATGATGCTTTGATGTTCTGGGAGAACTAGAGGCATCTGATTGTTCCTTTTTCTTCTCTCTTTCTGGAGAAGTCTTTTCTGGGGCTACTCCATCTCGTTCTGTATCACTGCCCTACACATGAAGACAGAATATTTAAAAACCAAAGACTTAGGACCAAAAACCCAGAAAAACTATTTACTTAGTACCTCCTCTGAAGACACACTTAACATTATTGTCTGTAAAGACAATCTCATGAGTAGCCATCCCATTATTACTTAGGCAACGGCTTGACAGACTTGCAGTGAACTGTGTAATTGCATACAGATTGACTTTTCAAGACTTTAATAAAGAGAACTACTATATAGTAACATTCTGCTCTCCCACTACATTAGACTGCAGTTTTTGAGAATATCATTAAGACTAAACTCTGATACACAGTCTTCTCTAAATGGTGTTGTTTGTAGGTCAACTACCTTTTAACATTTACATGACTAAGATTACTTAAGGTCAATGCTGTGCCAATAGATCTAAGTCACCTCACAAGTTAGGGCATTACTGAGGCATAGCACAAAATCCCTACGGTACGGTATTGTGAAGCACAGAATGAACTTTGAAGAGAAATGAAATTAGTTATATTGTATTAGCATTAGACAGCTAACTTTTGAATAAGGAAAAACCTCAAACAGTATCTCTATGCAAAAATGAGTATTTGTATGAGAGCATATATGTCACATCCACCCGTTCCAACAATTTCTATATCACATTTTAATTCGATGACAAAAAACAAGATGTTCCCTCCATCTAGTCTAAACCTTGACCTAGGAGGAGCAAACCCAGAACCTTATCTTGTGTAGAGCAGCCAAGACTTCTTTGTGATTCAATGCTGGGAGAAGTAAATGTGTATAGCTGGTGTACAATGCAATCAAGGGAAGAGAATGGAAAAAATACACACTGACAAGGTGAACATGCTTTCATTAATGCCTCTACAGATTCATTGGTCTCTCTTGTTTCGATCATGTAAACAGCAGTCATAATCAAACCTTCTGAACATTGTGCGGCTACAGAAGATTTCATTAAGGACATAATTTGGCCCAGGAATGCTACTCACGAAGATAATTTAGCATCGCAGAGGACTTGAACTTGCAGTTTTCTTCCAGCTACAATTTTAGTTGCAAACTGAACAAGAACGTGAAAACCTCTCAAATGTTGATTTGTATTTACTATTTTGAAAATAAAGCAGTTAATTGTTATTAAGCCGCAACAGATACTATAGATTGCCATTAATATACTGTGTATTAATGGCAGACTTTCTGCATAATAAGCTACAGGTAAATCTTTGGATTTGTGTTTCAACAACTACTGTTTAGTCTGCCCAATTCTTTATTAATTTGCACCTGCAAAAAGACATAACTATAGTAAAACCTCTCTTTATGAGAGGTAACGTGGCTGTTCACTTCCCCATTTGCATGGTACACAGATACCTAGTTCAAAACACACCAGCATATAGACAACAGCACTGACTGCTTAAGATTTAGTTACCGCCTTGCTGCGGGGTACAGTCTCAGTGACACTTCTGAATTGTATTGATACCCTACCCCCCGTCCTGAAAACCTTAAGACATTAGATAGAGTAGGAACTGACTCCTCTGTTTGTGATCTTAACCATCACAATCCTTGGCATTCCACATCTATTTATCATTTGCTTATCTACACCTCCCCCTCTTCTACTCAACCCCTCCTTTCTTCACCTAAGGATTCCAAAAGACTCTGCTCGAAGTTGTTTCAAAGGAATTTTTGAGATTCCTAGAAATTTACATTTCAAAGTTACTTGGGAAGGATCGGGAGAACACCAGCTAACAGTCTAAGTTAGCTAACCTAAGTTAGTCTAAGGGCTTTTAAGCATAGTACCCAACTGAAGTTGAGCCTACTGCCACATTTTTCAAGGCTACCAGTCTCATTATTTATACGCATTGCTGCTCATTAACATCCTTGTGCACTGCACCTTAGAGAAATCTCTCAGCTCTACAAAAACACAAACAGCACAAAAAAACCCTGACAGACTTCACCAAGACTATTCTCAGTACACATGGGTTGGCCACAGGCTCAGTTTCATTGAACAAGCCCCTTGCCCACTAGTTTAGAGGAATCTCAAAGAGTGCCTATAATCTAGGTGCAAAACTACGAGTCCGTAATTCAAGTCCTTTTACAGAAAAATATCTTATTCTAAACAGCTTCAGTTATATAAACCGAAAAAAGCATCACTAAAAAAAAAAAGATTCGTTTTCTCCAGAAGTTTATGGTTCTCATTCTGTTTCACCACTGGTCAAACTTTAAACACAAGAACTTAAAATACCAAATTAAACACCACAAAGTACTTAAAAGTAAGTTTCCGAGTTTTACCACTTTAGAGTCTGGTTTGTTGGGGAGTTTTTTTGGCACTCTAGACTATTTAATAACTTTTGAAAAACTTATCCACATCTGGTTTGATAACTACTCTTATTGGTTCTTCAGCTCAATTATGGGACAAACACCTTTATATGTTACCAGGCCACACGTTTTAAAAGTGAATAAAGCTACACTCTTAGACCGCGTATGAACAAGAAGGCCAGTGATAACTACAGCAGAGACGTTTCCTATCGATATTAACCACAAAAACAGGAGGATGGGCGCAAATAATCACTGCGTGCAACAAGACACTGAAAACAGCAGGTCTGTGACCAAACACAAAAGAAAACTAACAGGACAGGAAAAGCTACATGAAAGCAAGCTGAGCATGGCCCAACCGCCAACCCGATCCCCTCTTCCTCCCTTCCCAGGGAACCTGCGCCCCACAGCCCCTCTAAGAAACACCCGCTCCTGTAGCCACACCACTTCTCTGCCCGGCCAAGAAATCATAGGGCCTCAGCCACAAGGCCTTTTCGCTTCTCTCCAAGCCCAAAAAAATGAAACAGAAACTTCTAGAAGCAGGGAGAGCAGTAATGGGTGAAAAGCAGCCACCCCCTCCCCGAGGCCCATCATGGCGCCGGCAAGCGAAGGAGCGGCGGGCGCCATTTTGTCTCTCCGCACACACGGCTCCCCGACCCAGCCCTCCCTCTCTCACACGCTCTTCCCTTCCGCCCCGCGGCAGCCCCTTCCCCACCCCGTCCCCCTCCAAAAATCCCGGCGGCGAACACCACTTACCGCCATGACCGAGCGCCCAGGATGTCGCTCCCCCCTGAACAACTCCTCGCAAGTGCCTCAACCTCCCTGAGCAACCGCGGCCGTGGCGCTCGCGAACCGAGGCGACACGCCCCGCCCGCCGTCTCCCTTCAGGAGCCCGGATGTAACAATGGGGCGGGGGGAAGGCGGCAGGGAGCCGCGGTGCACCCTGGGGGCGGGGAAAGATTAGGTGGTGCCTTAGCAACGGTGCCGCCCGCGCTTTGAGGAAGCTTGGCCCGCGCCGCGACCCGTAGCGTCAGGCAGGGCTCCCGCCAATTTGAAAGCCTGAAGTGGCTGAGGGAGCGCGGTACGGGTCGGTCGCCGGTCCCCGGGGCCGCGGTGAGGAGATGGGAGGACGGGTCGTGGTCCCCGTGGGCAGGGGCGCCTGCTGCGCGGCGGGGAGCGCTCTCTAGCCCTGGATTTTCTTCAGCCTCGGGCGCGAAACCTGTCCCTGCCGAGCTGCGTCAGTCGGGGCCGCTGGGGACATCAGCTGGGATCCATATTGCTCTTGCAGCTTAACTTTGTCTTTTCTAAACACGCAGTTTGCCTTTAGGAGGCTTAGCGTACTCCCCTTCCTCCTAGGCGCAGCATCACGGTGGACTGGTAAAATCAGTAATTTATGCGTGGTCGCATAACTTCTTTAAAGCTCTCAGCTTTACAGCATGTTCCTTAAATGTTCATCGTAGGTAAGCATGTGGAATGATATTGAACTTCTTGCAAATGATGACACGGGGAGTGAGCAGCTCCCTGTAGGTTTAGGACGCGAATGTGGAACTGCGTTGTACCAAGTGGATACGCTACTTCAGATCACATCTTCAGAAAAGGTAGAATTCGTCAAAGCTGTGTTGTTCTTTTTCGTAATAATTACCAGAGCTTCTTTGTCATATTTTAACCTGCAATGTTTCAGTTCTTGTATGTAGCAACCTTTTTCTTCTTAGGTCTCCGTTAATCCGCAGTTGTACGCGTGCAGCTCAAGGGATGGCAGTATTATTGTTGTTGACAGATCGGTGGCGCTTCTTGACAGCACTGGGCAGTCTCTTCAGATGCACATTCAGTTTGGTAAGTTCATTCCTTTGGAATTCCACTGGAAGTTAAAACTGACTTTTAAAATATACATGTTAGGTTTGTATAGGAAAATATAGCAAGTATCTTGCATATCTAACTAGCCTGTCAAAAGAAGTATTATAATAAATACCTAAGTAATAAAAAGTGATTGCTGATTCTGTATACAATTAACTAAATATTTCTGTACAATTTAATTAGAATGCTCGCTAACTTTTCACTGAAATGGGGATAATGAATACCAAAACCACTCCCTCTATGCCCTTTCCTATAGTTTCTTTAATCAAAATAAATCATTTTGAAGAAATCTGGTACACTGAATTGTCTGATTCCTGTGTTTCAAATATGAATGTCTATTAATAAAAACCAAATCTTAATATTTGATGTTTTGCCATGGAACTTTTCAGATACTAATGTGGATGTAGTTGGTATGTGTCAAGAAAAACAATTTCTTGTGGTCGGTGAGAGAAGTGGCAATTTCCATCTTATTCACATACCATCAAAACAAACCTTGCTTACCAAGGTACGGTAATTTTTCCATTTGAATTTTGCTGAAAACCTTTTGTTCTGAGAACTTGTTGAGTTGTTTTTTCTTTCTTCCAAATATCAAAATATAAACATTCTTGTATTTTGAACTCATATTCTAGTTTGAACAAGCAGATTAAACAGACACTTTCATTCCCACAAGTAACAAATAAACAAAATATATTTAGGAATGGCATATATAAACAAGAACCAGTTCTACATGAAAGAATAAAGTTTAAAGTTTGAACTGGTGATTAGTATTTCGGTTTTTTTGTTTGTTTGTTTCAAATAAAATACACAATAGTGGTCTACTAGTCTTTATGTTGATTCTATTTTAGATTTTGGTTGAAAAATCTTTAAGTGAAAAGACTTACTTAAATCTCTTGATTGAAAAAGATAATGCAGATGCAGGTAAGAATTTGATTTTTTTTTTTCTCTTGTCTGAATTTTTGTGACTTTGTTCCCCTTTAATATCTCTCAGGGAAAGATACTACAAAATAAATTATCAGATACAGCTTTACTTTGCATTCCACACATTAAATGCACTTTTAAAAATCCTTTTTTGTAAAGATATTTAGCTCATTAATTATTTCACAAATGTCACAGAAAACAACAAACATTCAGAACTCTACCTCTTTCTTTTGAGACTGTGCTGAACATAGGAAAACGCTCAAAAGGAAGGATTTCTTCTGTCTCCTTCTTCTATCAGACTTCAGATTTTCGTAGTTCCTGTTCTGTAAGCTCCCAGTCATGTTCTGTCACAATATTTAGATGTAGTTTTGTCATGAAAATAGAATTTGCAGTCCGATGGATGCGTACGAAAATCATAATTTCAAACAGAACTCTAAGATGTACAAACTTATTCTACCCTTTGTTGAAGGTGACAAAATTTTTGTTTAACAATAGTCTAATCTATTAGTCAGATGGTTTTTTTGTCAGTTATTTCACTGTCCTGTTTATAAGCAAGTAGTCTCTTTACAGCAGTTGGATACTTAAGTTTGAAATATTTGTATCGGATTTTTTTAGGTGTTTATCACATGTTCATTCTCACAAGCAATGGGTTCTTCTGCATTATGTGTCTCCCACTTGCTAAAACGCAGGAAGGTAGGATGATCTACAAACCACTTGGGATTTCCATTTGAACAGGAAGAGCTGTATTTAAAAAGTTTTTCCATGCAGCTTTTTAATGGGAATAAGATACTAAGTTGGGATTTTCTATGTAATCTTAGTTTGTTTTTAAAGAGAAACAGATAAACCACTAGTTTTGTAAAAAAAAAAAAAAAATAAATTTTTAGTGCTGTATAAGGGTAGTTATTAGTTAATTCTCTATAACTCAATACTGTGATCAATAGAAACAGCCCCTGTCAAAGACACTGGCTAAAGTGTTTTTCAGCATAGTCAGGTTAGGATTAAACTGTCCTATATGATGTTTAGTGGCTGTTTTTCAATTTTGAAAAAGTTTATTTAACACTGATTTTTTTTTTTTTTTNAAATTTTTAGTGCTGTATAAGGGTAGTTATTAGTTAATTTTCTATAACTCAATACTGTGATCAATAGAAACAGCCCCTGTCAAAGACACTGGCTAAAGTGTTTTTCAGCATAGTCAGGTTAGGATTAAACTGTCCTATATGATGTTTAGTGGCTGTTTTTCAATTTTGAAAAAGTTTATTTAACACTGATTTTTTTTTTTTTTTGATGTAGCAATTGACAAGATGGATATGATTACGGCCAAGAAAGTAAGAAATATATTATAACATGTGTTAGGTGCAGAGTTTGTAACAAAACTTTGCTTTGTTCATTTCATTGACTGCTTGCCAGTTTATTATTACAACTCATAATTGTGATTATTACTTTTTCTGTATATGAAGAAGTGAGCAGTTCAAGGTTTTATTCACTGATGGTATAAACAACTGTTTTTCTTCCCCTTTTGTTTGCTTTCCTTTCATCTTCGACCCCACAAGTTACAAGGACAGATAAAGACAGCTTTCATTTCCACAGAAGAGTATCACAGCCTTGGCTGTGAGAGTTTTGTGATAAGGAACTCAGTGAACAAAATCCATTTGATAATTGGGGTAAGTACTAAGAATGTGTTCGTAACAATTACGTGATCAGTGACGCCATTTTTTGATAAGCAGCAAAATTTATCTCTACATGGTTGAAAAAGAACTTTTTGCACTAAGACTTTCATGTCCTTTACTGTAAATTTAAAGGTTATCAGTTGTGCAGTCTGTCCGTAGTTTTTCTCGTAAGTAAATAACTGTTGTCATTTCAGAACTTGCTCTGTTAGGACGGATGGGGGAAAGATATTTTCACCTTGATAGTATGACCTTAGTAAATCACTGTTGCTCCTAGCTTGTACCAGCTGGTCTATTTATAGTCTCATCCATAAGCTCAGAGACATAAGCTCAGTTGGCAGGAGTCTCCCAGTCAGGTTCGCATTCTTTCCAAAGTAACAATTAAGGTCCCCGTTGAACAAAGCCCTTAAGCATGAATGAAGTACAGGAACTAATAAAAAAATAAAAATATATACATATTTTGAAATGTTATTTTGGACTAGAAACAAGTTTTCTCAGTTTGTTGATGAAGCCAGTTGAATTCAATGGAGTTTTTCTCAGGATGTTCAGTGTACGTTGCATTCAGGTTTTATGTTCTATGGGAATGGAAAGTAGATGTTTTGAAATACGACTTGTGTTTAGAAGAGACAAAAATGTTTGAGGATGCTGACTGTAACAATTACTGTAGAAAAGGCCAGTCTTGAAAGGAGAAAGGAAAAAGGCTAGATTAAAAATAAATAAATAAGTGTGTTTTTCTGAACATCAACATTTGCCAGGAATAAAGTTTAAGTTAGTTTTGCAGCATTCCAAGTGTTTTTACATGTTACAGATCAATTGAAGGAGCATACCTGTCAATGGCCAAATTTCTAATGTATAACTCCATTTTACTTTGCCTTTTCTAACAGGGTAAAGGTGATTATGTACTCTCCAAATGGGAGGTAGACACTACCAATAACCTGGTGTCTGTTCGAAGTTTTGCTGATTCAAGTCTGATCAAAGGTACAGAAGAGGGGATTTTTTTCTTTTTATAGATAAGGGTAGAATTCATATTTAATTGCAAAAAATCCTAAGACATTTTCAGGTATTTCATTTTTTTTAGTAAATACATATATACCAAATGGAACACTTCTTGTAAAGGTACAGCTAAAATGTATGCTTCAAAATTGAACTTAGATACGTAAATCACAATTCTGTTTAATCTAAAGTTTTCACAGACCTAGGAAGATCCATGAGGTTACACATTTGTGTCTAATGCTTGGTTGTATATTTTAATACGCTTTTGCTTCCAATACATTTCTCAAGAAAAATAATAAATTTATGTGACTATGGATATTTTTTAGATGCAGCAAAACTTCAAGTTCTTGACAATCTTTTGTTCGTTTTAGATACAGAGGTATGTGTAATGATTTGGTTTAATCTTCGTTTTACAATGTTATTCAACTGGCTATATTTATTCTATAAAACAAAGTTGCTTATATTTACAGAGGATCTTGATCTTACTGTGGGTTTTTTTATTCTAGGTCTAGTCATTTTTTAAGCTATGGTATGTGTTAATCTGCTCAAAAAAGACAAAAAATGTCTTCTGTGAAGAAAGTCTGAAATCCATATCTGATTATTTTTTTTTAAATCTAGAATATCTTAAGCATGTGGGATGTTTATTCTCTTACTCTAATTTGGGATTGGCCTTTAATACGAATTGAAGAATATCTTCTAAGTACAGAGTCAGATTCTTCTCCAGTCGTATGGTAAGTAAAGCATTATAGTGCCAGTTCTGAAAAGTGAAATGTTGTCTGTCATTACAGGAAATGTGTCACAAGATTTTCTGTGGTAGTGAATTTTTAGAAGTCTTTGTTGAAATCTTTCTAGTCAGCAGGACATAATAATTGGACTGTAGGTATCCTTAGCTCTGTGTGGTAGAAAAGAAAACCTTGACACTTTCTGCTTTTTTCTTGGTTTATCTGTTGTTACTGCTAAGGAATCTTGCATGTACCCTGTATCATTTTAGGAAATGCTTGTCTGAAATAAGGTGTATAATATGGCTTACAAGTCTGATGTTATAAAAAAGCTAGTCTGTCTTTCGGATAGACAAATAGTAAGATCTTCATTCTGCAGATGGAGAAGCCAAAATCTAGAGGTGCATGTATTGGTTAAAATACAGAAGGAATTAATGGCAATTAAGATTAGAAGACAAGACTCTTGGCTCTTTCTGCTCTGTGACACTTAAAAAAAAGATAAGAATCAGATTCATTTGAAAAGCTTAAAAATGTCAGAAGTTAGCATGTAGATGACATACATTGAAAAACACTGTTATTTTTGGGTGCACTATAGGGTTTTAAAATGTACCAGTTTCCATGGAAAACTAAGTTTTCTAAAACTCAGAAGCCAGAATATTTCTTACTCTTAACATAAGACTTATACAGTATCTTCTGCTTTCTTTTCTTTCTCTCTTGTTCTGTAGGCAAGGGCTTGCCAATGTTAAACTGATAGTCATGACGATACCGGATAACAAACAGGTATAATCGCTTTATCTGTGTTCTGTTCCTCAACTGTTACACAGTCACTTGCAGAAAAAACGAGAGGGGAGGGACAAAAAAAGAAAATGAGATGGCTAAATATTTGGAGCAGACAGAATTCTCAGGAACTCAAAGTCAAAACTGAAACATGACTATTTATGTATTAGGATATAGCGAGTTGTCCTGGTTTTGATTGGGATAGGACTAATTTTCTTCCTAGCAGCTAAAATAGCTCTATGTTTTGGCTTCAGTATGAAATTCAATATGAGAAGAGGGTTGATAATACACTGATGTTTTTAGTTGTTACTAAGAGATCAAGGACTCCGTGTTTCGCTAGCGTTCAGGTTGCAGTCTCCCTTGGAGGGACTGTTGTGATGTCTTATGGTGGTGACCAGGGCAAGCTGCCCTGCTGTTTAGTTTTTTTGATGGATTGTTAGGGGTTTGCTTGCTTTATTTAATGGTAGGCAGATAGAGGAGAGCACCACAATGTACTGTTGTCCTATACCCCTCACAGGTTTCTTTAGAGCAGTATCTCTGCTGTGTTCAACATCTGTCTCCATGTACAATCAGTGGAGTTAACTGAAATAGAATTCCTGGGTGAATGATATACAATTTTAAAAATTAAACTTATCTAATTATATGTAATAGGCCTAAATATAGAGGCAACATCTAAAACTTCATTAAACTTTCTCAAATTGTAGAGATCTTTTTCATAAAAGCTTAGAGTGTCTTCCACCTAACTCCACAAGAATCCAGAAATTATTCTGCAAATATCACTCTATCACTCTATCACCAGTGTATGAGGGGAAAAAAAGAATTCTGACTTGTTTGTTGTTTTTTTTTTTTTTTTTTTATAGATGAGAAGTCTAATGGTTTTTGCAATGCCAACTATGCAACTGCTCTATTCTTTGGAAGTATCTGTTGTTTCTTCACTTGTTCAAAGTGGGATTGGCACAGTATGTTCAGATGATTTTTTTTCTGTTGTTGTTCTTTGAATAAATATAGTTGTCTTAATAGGTATAATTATTAAAGAGGGTACTATTATTCTTGTTAGTTTGGAACGCATTCGTGCTAGAAACTGTGCAGGATCAATACAAAGGAAGATTAAATGATGTCTCCGAAGCATTTAGAAAAAGATAAAATATATAGCAAACTGAACAGTTTATTTCTAGGCCCAGGTCTGTTGCAATGTTTAATACTACTGCCAGTTCTTCTTGCTGCTATTACAGCTAAAAGCTGTATGAAATTTTAAGTTCTCTTAGCATAGAAAAATGCTCAGGATTTATTTACGTTTAGATGGGAGAACTACTTCTTTTACTGTTTAAACTGCTTCCTTATAAAGGCTTTTAACAAGAGAAGGTCAATAAAAGTGAGAACTTTATGAATTAGGAATACTATAAAGACTGGTGGAGTGGGTGTTTGAGAGCATACCAAGTCAGAAGTCTAAGCAGTGGCTCTTCATTGGAGTTGTGAAAGTGAATGTAGTAAGCTCTGGATCTGATATGCAATAAAACGCAAAGCTGATGAAATTGCTTACCTTGTGTGAAGCACTTGGCAGAAAAGATTATATATGCAACTACACAGTCGATGAAATAATGGCTAAAATATCCCATTGATTTGAGATGATAAAAATGAGGCGAGAAATGCCAAGACATATATTGCATTTGTGGAATGTAGCACAGAGATCAGATTCTATGGGATGTGAAGATGGATACAGTGTGATCTGCTTAGGGCTCGGACAAAATGAAAGCGTGTAATTTTGAGATCATTCCCTCATGTGGAGGGTGTACTGATGGTACTTGCACTGGGATAACAGAGTGGGTTCAGTCTGAAGTGTCCAGTTAAGGCCCTCAGAAATTTTCGATGGTGGAAACTATGCAGCAAATACCATGATAAGCATTAAAAAAAGCAACAAACTTATCTGGGAGATAAGCAGTAGGTTTTTTCCAGATTAAGAACACAATTGTGCTTTCTTATGACTGATTTCCCTTACTGCCTAATGATTTCTGTTGTTGCGTGCTACAGGATACAATATACTTCTTGGAAGGAATTAATGAAAAACGTCAGATGTAAGATAATGTTTTGTTTCTTACTAGATCATTATTATATAAAAATGGCAGATTACTTCTACATATAGTTGTTTCACAGGTGATAAACTCACATAGTTCCCTCTCATCCTCAGACCCTCTGAAGGTCCAGTTTCTATTGTTGTGATGAGAAGTTTAACTGAAGCCTTGCCAGAAAATAGGTACTAGTTTCTGTGAAACACTGTTTTATTACTTCATTTTTTTTATCCGTGGTTTGGCACTTATACTGAAGTAGCACGCTTTACTTTATTTCACCCCTAGACTAAGTCGCTTACTTCACAAACACAGATTCACTGAAGCAGAGAATTTTGCTATTCAGTTTGGACTAGATGTTGAGGTAAGCTGTCTGTTCTTGATAAATAGATCTGGAGATTAATTAGTGTAACTGAACTTATGAGTAAGGTTCTTGCCCTGTAGTTCAACAGAAAGTATTAAAAATATTATAAATACGGTGGAATGTTACCTTATAAAGCAACTTTCTGTACTTGAAAGCTGATTCCAAGTTAGATGAGTACATGGTGAGCTATGTTTTTATTTACAATAACTAATCTTGCAATGAGAAGTGGTGCAGAAGTACATCTTCTGATCAAAATAAGCGTTGCTGGATCAGGAGAAGGCACTATGTCCCTTAAGTAGCAGGAAACAGTGTTGCTAAAGAAATTCTAAAAAGATAATTTTCACATGTGTTTATTATGGGTTCGTTAACTGATTTATTCAAATAATGCAAATTGAATGTTCCCTTTGCTGTTTTGTTTTGGTTTTAATTAAAAAAAGTCTTAGCTGGTGAGATAAAAAGATACCACAATTGTTAGGGACTAATTGGTAATCCATTTCTGTAACAAAATCATTTAATGTACATGGACACGCTTTATCTCAAAAATCTTGTGAACAGAAGTGTAGAGTTTTCATTTGAAGACTGTCTGCTTAAAACTTAATTGCATCAAACTGAAAACCGTGGTTTTCTTTTTGTAAACAGCTTGTATACAAAGTGAAAGCAAACACTATTCTAGAGAAACTAGCTTCAGCTTCTGTTGGGAGTTATGGCCATGAAATCTGGCTGGATCTTGTGAATGAAGCCAAAGAAAATCTGAAAAAAATTCAGGTATGTTTTTATTTCTACTTTGTTTCTCTAATAAAGTAATTCAAATTGTAAAAGAGCTTGGAATTAATTTCAGTTGTTTCCTTATGCAACAGGATAGCCAATTTGTTGTGGATTACTGCATAAATGCTCCATGGCCACTGTATGAAACTGCTCAAGAAATGTTGAACTACGCTAAAGTCCGAGTAAGGGGTTTTATTTGTTTAAATTGCTTATGCTCATTCCTATTACATGCTTCTGTACAACTTGAGAGGGGGGACGTCTTCAAACCAGTTACAGTCATTCAAAAAGTAAATGCACTATAAATTGTATGTTACCAAACATAAAGAAGAAGCAAGGCTTGTTCCAACCTGGTTCTTGCTGTTGCTTAATGGCAAAAAAGAGCTTACAGTTTTATTTTCACATAAGAAAGCAGATTTTACTTTTGAGTAGTAGTTTTTTTAAGTACCATTTAAAAGTTAATTTCAGGACTAGAACCTCAAACTATGTCACCATCTAGTTTTCATGATTTTAGTCTTTCCTGCCTTATCAAACAGAATCAGAGAGATGTGTATTATGCCTGACCCTGCATACATGTAGAAATCCAATCACAATCTAACATTATAAAATAAAGATTCCAGTTTACAGAGCTACTAAGCTTTTGCTTGGGTCTTTATTAAATTTGTAGTACTGTCTGGCATGTTCTGCGTGCATTGAGTTGTCAGCCAAACCATTTCATGTATTTGTTTCAGATCTTGAAGAAAGACGATAGAACTGTTGCTCCATCAGATGGAACTCTGGTATCCGTAACTGAGGTGAGGACAAAATTCTTGGCCCCGCAGTACGTTGTGATAAACAAGTACAATGCAGAGTTTTAAAAACCGTACTACTGTTGAACTTTTAAAAAGTCTGAACAGTATTTATTTTATAGTATGAAAGAGAATCATAGTAATGACAGGTTTCAGAAATAAGCAAGTTCTTCATTCATAGAAAGATTAATTTTCAGATGCTCCAGAAATTGAAGGAAGAAGCTTTCTTAGGTGCTTTTACGTATTTAATTTCGTTCCTTATTTAGTCCTATTGTATACTGGACAGGCCTCATGTGCCTTCAAGGAGAATCAATGTTAAGTGTTTACACAATTGAAATTTTGGATGAATGCTTTATTAAACAAACTTACGTATGTAACAAACTGAAATTCTTGAAAAGTCTTTTTTCCTGCATTCTTCCTCTTTGTGATGGTTCTTCTAACTATGTAATATCACTGTTTGATAAGCCAGATATTGACGTTAAATCTCTTGTCTGCGTTCAGGTATTGAGAGCACAGGCAAGGCTTACAACTTTCTATGGAGCTTTTGGACTAGAGAAATTCAGGTTTGTTTCTGTTTGTTCGTTAAGATTTAAAGTAAATTTAATTGTAATGGTGAAGTATGTGCCATTGAAATTAAGATTTTATAATTTTTTGTAAATTTATATTATTTGAGTTTATTAAACTTTAAACCCTGCCATCTCTTTCTGAAGTTTCCCATCCTCTACTGTGGAGAAAGGAGAATGCAGAGACATTCATTGAGTCATCCTGTATGTTGAAAATGTGTATTATCTGTTGCACATGTATAATCTTGTATAGATTATTTTTTTTATTTAACATATCTAGGAGAAGGGGTGATTTTACACACACACAATCTAACGCTACTGTTGTCTTTCACAGCAGATAGTACTAGCTATAAAAGGTTTGAGGATCTGCGCTCCAAATCCTTTAATATTGACACATAACAATAACGGGATTTTTCCTTTCTCGCTTCTAGCGGTATTGCTTGGACAGAATTCTTGAATAATGAAGACATTTTCAAGAATATCCTTTTTCAGCTAGAAGAAAGAAATTTATCTTGTGCACAGTACCTCTGGCTTAGGCATCAGGTGAGATGGCGTAGACATCTCTTTGGTATGTGTGGAGGATGTTAACTCTCTTAAATTTTCCAGCCTTATTTCTAGGTCTGAAGGATGACAATTCCTTGATTTATTCTGTGGTGGTTATAATCTTCCATTCACTGCCTTGCAGGCACAGCTCTTAGAATTTTTAAGTGGACGTTTGCTGACTGCCTTAAAATCCTTTAAAAATAATCATGTAGACTCCTTACTCTGAGTGACACATTCATAATAGTGGCTGTGGGCTATTATAAATTCTTTACTGTAGGACTTTCAGGGCCATGTCTGTTGTTTTCTTAATAAGACAGAACTATAGAGCAAGTCCTAAAGTAACAGGATGTGATCCTGCCACTGTAATTTGCAAACAAATTGCTTCAAGTAGGTCTTGTTTAAGAAGACTGAGCTCTAGTTTTTCTGAACAGGGCTATATTTTTAAAAAATTCCTGTCTATGATTACTGAGATGTTCTCTTTGTGTTTGTGAAATCTATTGCTTCCTGTTACTGAAACAGATTTACAAAATGTCAGATAAACGTATGCTCTATATATCTGTAATTGTCATATTTTAATATTTTAGGCAGATTTTGAAAGCAGCTTTGACGAGAAAATGCTGGAGAACTTGCTTAATGCCATCCATTTCACTGTTCCTCTGAAGGAACTATGTTTGTGGCTTAAAAATGTTGTGATCCCCTTCTTAAGAAGAGTTGTGCCAAAGGGACAGGTAAGACTGACTTAATAAATGCAAAATGTAATTTTCTCAAGCTGAGATAATTTTATAGTCAGACCTACAGACTTTTAATTTTGAATGTCAGAACCTTGTTCCTCTGTCTTTTAAAACAACTCTTTTCCCTACAGTTTATATTTTAAATGGTTTCTTTTAAAACCAATTTCTAATGACAAATTTTGCTTTAATAGATAGCGTAACTCTACATATAACTGTATTTTTTTCAGAAAATATTAGCAAAATGGCTGGAACAAGGTGCTCGAAACCTTGAATTAACTGATAAGGTAAGTCATACTGTAGAAACATTGCATGTCTTGTATTTCTCTGTGTATAATATAGTTTGCTAATAAAAATTATTTTGGACAGGCAAATTGGCCAGAAAATGGACTCCAAATGGCAGAGGTTTTTTTTACGAGTAAAAATCAAGGTGAAATGGGACTGACAACTTTTGGCCAGTGGACTGCTTTGGTAAGAAATGTAGCAAATATAAGGATTTGCTGCTAAAAGACTTCAGAACATATGCTCTGTGCTAGAGTTGGAATGGATGATAATTAGGTCACTATCGGTTTTGGTGAAGATTGACTTAATTCCATGAGAGGAAGGAACTAAGTTCCACTCTCTATTGTGTTTAAAGATTAAAAAAAAAAGTCAATGCAGTATTAATACCCTTTAACAGATGTGTTATTAGTCAAATATGAGAATATTCTTGAGTATTCTGAATTACACAAATAAGCCTGAATACTACAAAACACATTTCAGTAAAGATACTCCTTATGAAGAACTTAAATGAAAAACATGTCTCATCTCTGTCAAAAATGTTGGAAATTAATTGCAACTAAGCATGTTTTATGTCCTGGAGAAAACAGGTATTAAAAATCAGCTAGCTGTAAGTTTATGAACAATGAATTTGTGCAAACACAAATAAATTATGTATGTTAGGTATCCTAGGTATACTAGCATCTATAAAAGTGAAAAAACTAGCATCTATGAAACTGGAAAAAGATAAAGCTTAAAGCTAACTAGCTGTGCCTTTTAAAAATTGGAATAACTGACACCATGATAGTTAGATCTGTGGCTTAAACTTCCAAATCCCACATTCAAAGTGCATAATGGAAAGAGGAGAAATTTGCTCTGCATCCCACTTTCAACATGTACTTGATTTTCTTTGCTGTATGCCATATAAAGGTAATAGTTCAGCATGTATAATTCATAAAATCTTCAAGACTGCAAGCATCAAAAACTGTGAGGTTTCTTGGAAAATTGCATTAAAAATAGGGTTCCGACTCCAAAGAAAATGTCAGCTGTGGGGACATTGTTCCTAGCGATTTGTCTTATCTGTCCTTAAGACTTTCGGTGAATGAAATGCTCATCCCTTTTCCCGGTACAGGCTCTACTAGTGCATCACTGTCTTTATATTTAGAAAGAATCATTGCCCAATCTTACCAGAATCTTTCTTGCTGCACTGTAAGTCAACTACCCTTGTCTCAAACCAGAGAGGCAGAGAATCATTTGTTTTCTTCCTGTTTATGACAGCACTTAAAGGTCTTGAAAATTGTAGCAAGTCTTCTAATGTTTCACTTCTAAACACCGTTTCAGAGATGTGGTGACTGTGAAGAGGTACGTAGATTAAAGAAGCTGGTGAATGATTTACAAGAGCTGATAAATCTGTACAGAAAATACAACTGCAGGCTGGCACTCTGTGATTTTGAAAAGGTAATTCTGCAGACACTTCAAAAAGTGCTTTTGAGCAGTGGATTGTTCTGAGGAGGAGAAAAATGTTGTAGCATGCAATTTCAAGTCAGACAAAAGAGGAATTGTGATGGATTAGTTGGTTAAACTCGTGTTTGTAAGCTGCTAAGACTACTTGATATGTTGTGTTCATTATAAATTTTGTTTCAACCACGGGTATAAATATATAATGTGACAACATACTGTGAGAACGTATGACTTAAACTCCACGATTTGCAGTTCGTTACAGATCACATATTGTGCAGCAAGCATTAGCAACAGAGAAATCAGAAGTACAGCTGAACAATAAGGGGCTTTGTAGAATAAAGCTTTTATTTGAGCTAAAGGATGATAGTTCTTGAAATCAGTTCATTTCAATGGACACTGGATGCTGAATTATTTATTAGAGATGTGAAGGATCATGTACTAACATGCGTGCTGTTCTAACATGGCATTGTTCTACTTGCTGCCCAGGAAAATGCAACTACTATTGTGTTTCGCATGTTTGATAAAATTTTGGCACCAGAGCTTGTCCCATCCATTTTGGAGAAGTTTATAAAACCCTACCTGTGTGAACATAATCTACAAAAGGATGAACTACTTCTACAATATATAAAGGTATCCATATTTTCTTTCTTTTAAAGAAAGCTATTTAAACATGAGTAAGCAGAAAACAAATCTGATGACTATTTTTATTTACGCTTGAATTTTAGAACCAGCTTTCAGATTGGCTTACTCCTGTCAATGACCTTATTGATAGTTACAATTTCAGTAATAAGGCATTAACAGATACAAGGGCAAATAGGCAAATCTGTCCCTAATGTCCAAAAACCTTTTAATTTTTGTTTATATTATAAGATATTCCTATATTTTCTGAATTCAAATATCCTAATAGTCTTTATCAAAATATACAGGATTTGCTAGAACGTTGTCGTACGCGGTCTGCTTCAGTATTTGAAACTGCATGGGAGGCAAAGGCAATAGCTGTCATTGGCTGTATCTCGGATACGGATGTGAGTACATTTTACGAAATAGGCATCAGGTGGCTCTAACCTATCAGTTCAGAATGAAACACATAATTTTTACTTAAGCATAAGAGTACATTTTTGCAAGTGGTATGAGGAGGAACAAATGGTGTGCTGTCTTTTCATTCTATCTTAGTAATCTCCCATGTGATGTTCTTTGGGAATTTAATTGTAGTTTTGATGTAATCAGATGGAAAACTCACCAACTTTTAATATGTATGAAACTCAAGTTCTACAGTGTTGTAAATTACTATAAGCATTTTTTAATCTAACTTGACACATCATGTTATGATAATGAATGCCCTTTATGCAAGTAGAAATTAGACCAGGAAATAAAATGCTTGCCTAAATGAATCAATCACATCTGAACAATACTTCAAGAGACTACTTTGTAACTTATTTTTTGAAAAGTGAGCTCTTTATGTTCTTTTTATAGCTGAAATTTGATGCAGTTCTACAGATAATGCATGGTGCTATGGTACCATGGAGTGCAGCAGTGGAGCAGCTGGTAAAACAGCATTTGGAAATGAATCATGTCAAGTAAGGCAAAATCCACAGTCTACACCTTAGTTTTGTGTGTATTTTCAATTAGAACTCTGTTTTGGGTGCAGGGGGGAAATACTGTGTATCTGATGCAGTATGATGATTAAATCACACAGCTGTAGGTAGCAAATAATAACAGTCTGATTTGTCCATAGAGTAAAGTTACTGCAAGAAAGTTACCGACTGATGGAGATGAAGAAGCTTTTGCGAGCCTATGGGATAAGAGATACTAATCTTTTAAAGGACAAGCAGATGATAATGGTAAGCAATCAGCATTACACTTATTTCTATTAAACAAAAATCTCTACATTTACCTGCATGTATTTTCATGGGGTATTAGAAGCCAGACTTTAAAAAAAAAAATCTTAGGAACTGGTAGCTCCCACTTGTTGTCAATATTGGTTTTTCTTGTCCTATCGGGACATGGGTTTTGCCTGAAAGGCTACTCTTTTTTAAGAATTAATATATTAGTTTAGCCCAAATTAAATAAGTACAGCATTGATAATTTAGTGGTTTCTGTATGGGGAGTGGGAAAGAAAAGAGGTGACTAATGAAAGGGAAGGCTCAGTCCTCTCAAGACTTCATATCCAATTTCTTCTAAGGTCACAGTGAACAATACTTGGCTTTTTTCTTCTTCTTTTTTCCTTTCTTCTTTTTTTTTAATATCTCCCCTTTATTAGGGATAAAACATGAGTATTTCTGGAAAAGTTCCTTGCCATCCTGTGGAGCCAGATGTGAGTCCCCTGAATTTTGAGAGTTCCCAGGATAATTCTCTTTCCCAAGCCCAATCTTCTCCCAGTTATGCTTTAGTCAAGTTTTCTCTACACAGAAGTTTTAAACTTCTAGGTAACTTGCTTGGTACGAGCTTTACAATTACAACGCAGAAGTAGTGTGTATAAATGACTTCCTTAGCTAACTTATACATCAACAAACTAAAGTCCGTATCTGTTTTCTTCTTACAGAGGCTAGTGAAATACATTCTTAAACAAGATACCCCTACTTCTTTGGAGGATGCTTTGAAAATTGTAGCAGCATATATGTTGCCGGCTGTGGAAGTCTACATTCTGAGGATGATAGACCTGATTGACAAAGAAAGGGTACTAAACTACTTCATGCCAGTTGATCTCAGAATTTAAAGACACTGAGGTCTATTTTCAAAGCGGGCAAGTTGTACTACTTGCTGAAATCTTATATGTGGTTTACATATAATTTTATTTTATTATGGTTCTATTAATTGTATACATAACTGCCTATACTTAATATTGAAAATGAGACCTTTGTCAGAGTTTTAAATGTCATGAGCCATCCTTCATCTATGGCAAAAAGACATGAAAGTTATGACCCACAATATACAAGACAAGTTTGGAATTGAAGTGACTACATATTTTCACGTACTGTTTTTGCTAGAGTTGGTTTTGGACAAGTTGCTTTCTTATCAACAAAAAAAACCCCAACAACCCTTTCTTCTGAGAAATGCTTTATTCTAATGCAGTGGTACCCCACATGAGTACAGACCTGCCCCTTTAGTGTAGAGAGAACTTGAATGTTTTTCTTGTGATACAGGGTGTTGAATGTTTACCTATTAGTATGAAGTTTTCTTCCAAGTTAATTTTGAGTCCTAGTTTAGCAAAAAAACTTGAAGATATCTTTAAATTACATTGATGTCCTAAGTAGAAACATTTAACTTCACTTGCTATGTTATAGTAGGTGTGATAACCATTATACCCTATGGTTGTCCCTGGTTATGTTAATGGAATCTATTTGACCTGAGGAAAAGGAGACTTTTTGATTAAAGGAATCAAATTAACTCCTCTGCAAAATAATGTTTCTCATGTTAACATTTGTTCTGCCTTACTAGCACATGGTATTCTTGATAATCATACTGTTTTAAAAATGTTGCATAACTGCCAATGAACAAAACTGCATTTTAATTTGCCTATTATAATCCTTAGCAAGTAAGCACATAAATTTAACTGAAAGGCTCATAGATTTAGTAAAAACTACTCAGGGAGTTTAAGGAAGTAATGTCATAGTAAATGTATTTTCTAAAGAGATTTGAAGTTCATCAGCAGAAGATTAATCTTACCCAATAGGCCACCATGCAAGGGATTACACATAACTTAACTTTTCCAAAAGCAAATGCCCTTTTCTTTTGATGATTCCTGATTTACATTTTTTTTTTTTCTTCAGGGAGAGGAATCTCTGACTTTGTTAAAATCTCTGACACTTTCTGAAGCTGAGAAAGTTGCAGAGAGATTGACTGTATGGGGAACACTGGTATTACAGAATAAAGCAGACAATTCTGAAGAGGTACCAAGTCGTTTCACATCATAAAGTGTGTGCACAAATTATTCTTAAATACTGTTCTTACCCAAGTGCTTAAAAAAAGGTAGGGGATGCAGATGTAAAAACTATGTCTTCTAGCAAAAAGAGATGATGAACTGGTCCTGCTTTGAGCGAGAGGTTGGACTGGGTAACCCCTTGAAGCCTCTTTCAACTTGAGTTTATTCTGATTCTGTGTACTATACAATTATTTTGTGTTATTTTTAAAGGCATTTCCACACAGTGGCATGCCCATCTGAATTCAATTAATAATTTATAAATTCTGCTGCATTATTATACCTCTAGTCCCATGTGTTTTCCAGTTCTCTCTTTAGTTGCTTGGAAAACGTGTATTTAAGAACTGTAAGTGTGGCTTTGCCATGCACCGAAGTGGGTTGAAACTTCACAGTTGACAGTACATGTTACTGTCTTGCAACCACAGAAGACAATTTTTGTTAACAGTCGTTTTAGAGAGTTATTCTGGACCAGGGAAGAAAGAAAAAAGGGAGAAGGATGGATATTTTCAAAACTCCTGTGAGAGCTAACAGACTCTCAGGGTGGAATACATACATATTACAGCTATAAAATGTTTGCTGTTTTTATAAAGGACACATCTTTACAATAACTTTCTGCTCCTTCGCATTTCAACTGGTTGTATCTTAAACTTGATAATTGTCGCTTAAGACATTTGTAGTGCATTGCACAGTATTTTAATAGACTGGAAGCCTCAGTGTCACTGTCTGTTACTGGAAACACTTTGAACAAACGAAACATTAACCTCCTCCTTTCCTGCAGCACAAAACACACATGTTTATGACTAAGACACTCGTGGAAATCCTTAAATTCCTGTTCAGCATTCAAAAAGGTAAGCTACAACTTAGAAATCTTATGTTTTGTTTGTAAATGCAGTCAGGAAGCAATTGTTTTTCTCCTCCAACAGACAATCCTCTGAAGAAAGATGAATGCGAAGCAAACCTAAAAATGTTTGAAACACTTGCTACCCTGCAGGTAGGTATCTTTGTTGTTTCAAACCACTTTTGATTTAGTGTAGTTATTCCAATTGTTCTTATAACATGGGTGATATTAAAAATTAATGTGCATGTCAATTATGTGCAAAGGTTGTTTTTATGATTGACCTCAAAGAGATTCTAAGGCTAATCTAGCAATTTAAATAGTGCCTGGGAAGGTTCCCAATTACTAGAGCTCAGTTGTCCATTTAAACAAAAAAAAATCAGATACTGTCCCAAAATTCTTAATTGCTAACACTTCAAAGATTTCATGATAGAGTACTGTAATATTTTATTAAGGTCTTGTTATGGTTTGTAAACTTACATTATTTAATGCAGCATTTGAGCACGCAGTATGCTTCAGTGCTTTTTATTTTGCTTACCCACTGCCTAGCAAAAATCTCTAATTTATTAAATAAATCAGTAATTGGTAGAAACTAGTAGAGTCAACTTTGTACTGAAAGTGTTCCTCTAAGAATGAAACAAGAAATAAAATCATTTTAACAAAAAAAACCCAAACAACATTTTTCAAGGAAGTTACATGAATACAAATATATGATTTTTTTTTTTTTTTTCAGGAAGATTTTGATATCTTTCTTTCAGTCGATGAATTTAGGAATCCTTCACTAATGTCCAGGCTTCTTGAGAAGCACATAAAAGCTTATGAAACTGTCAGATCCCTGTCAAAGTCTAGAAAAGTGCAAACAATGACTTGTCATTCAGAAGATGGTAAAACCAAGAACCGTTCTACTGAATCAAGGTTGTATAGACTGGCTTTGCTCTTGCAAAGGTCAGAGCAAGAACTGGGAGAAAGACTGGCCTTGAGAGCACTAGATGCCGGAAAAGTTGAAGATGCTGTAAAAATATGCAGGTAAAACTGCAGAGGTTTTCAAGATTATAACTTTTAATGGGTTTTTCTGTACTATTTCTGATGCTTTGCAGAAGTAAGTAGAAGTAGGTTTTTTTCCTAAGAATGAGTGTTAAGCAATATGCTTATATTGCTTGTATGCAGTATTGAGTGTAGAGTTAATTTGTAGTCTCTGAAAATTGCTGTTGTTTTTTGGCATAACATGATTAACAAGTAAAAAGATTCCCTATAGTTTTATAGTGAGAGGTAAGTAAGGCACGATATTAAATAACTGTTATGAGAGCTTCTTGGCTTACACAGGTAGAAGAAAATTTTTGTACACTGACCGTACATACCATGTCACTGTTTCTAGTTGGTCTCTGCCTCATGCTTAGGTTGTCAGATAATTTAAACTTACTACCACCTCCCCTAAAAGAGGTCAGATGAAAATGTTAAATATATTTCTTATTATTAACATGTTCTGTGTGCTTCAGTATATATCTCTAAGGTAAGCTCCATTGTATTTTTTCCACTTCATTCACAGAAGTTTTAGTTGCAGTGAGTCATATTACAGGTGAAACAAGTAAAAGAGGATTAAATAATTAGAATAGAATATGGCCTTAAGTAAAAGCCCTAAGGACTACTTTTTTTAACATCTTTTTTTTTTTATTAGGGAGTTCTATGAAAATCACTGTAATGAAGAAACAGGGAAGCTGCTGTTTTCAGCCTGTCAAAGGCTTTGTCATATGTTGGGAGCTGATGTTCCAATGATCACTCCGAAAGATATGAATCTTCCAGCAGTGATCTATGAAATGGCTTGCCAAGCAGCTACAGTATGTAGTCCAGGTAATTATTTTGCATTTACGTTGGGAATCCAACTCTCAAAACGATATTTAATAAACATGAAAACAAAGTGAATTTCTGTATATGCCTCTGTAAAAATAGGTGCTGCAAAAAGTTGTTTCCTTTTAACAGGCCATATGAACTGTCCCTTCATAGTACGTTAATGGTCTTAATATTTTTATAGATTTGCTATTAGATTCTCTGGAACTATGTAAATATACTTCGGCTGCCAAGGAAATTTACAGACAGTGCCAAATAGAAAACTATGGATTTACAGCAAAGGTATTTTCTGCTAACTTAAATATATGGTTTTAATATATATATATGTAATGTCTTGACTGACTGAATAATGTTCACTTTACATACGTTTTTTCTTCCATTTCTCTAGCAGTATTTAATCAGTTTGTTTAAAAAGCAAACAACAACGAAAAACGCACACACAGCTCTACAAATAAAGATTTCCTTGAATATGTGTGTACTTCAGCGTAAAGAGCAAACTTATTCGAGTACAAAAAGCAGTGCAGCTGTGGCACAAGCAGCAGCAGCATCCTCTACTTACATTTCAGTATTAAAAAAAAAAGCTTTTTTTTTTTGTTTTTAAATAGGTAAAAATATAGCAGGGAGGATTTGATTTTTAAATGCATGTATTGTGTGAAGACATTTACAACAGTTTTGTAAAACTTTAAGATGGATCAAGTTCTTGAATAGCATCTTTGGGTTTTGTTCAGGTCAAGCAATGCTTTAGGCTACTTGACATGAATGGGCTCTGTAGTTTGAGTGGAATAGATCAAATTGGCTAGGCAAGCATATTTGTGCACTGAATGTTATTTTTCTAAAAAATGATACATTTGAAAAATATTAATGTATAATATTTGGCCAAGAATGATTACGAAAGCCTCCATTAAATTAATTAAGAATGCATTTTGGCTGTGCAACTAAATAACTGCAACATTAAAGAGAAATGTGGCGACTCTAAGTAGAAAATGTGTTTAATGCTTGTGGCCATTTAACAAAAAGTAGTGTGCTAGAATCCATTTTCAAATAGAAGATAGTGTTCTATCCCTGTATTCGAAAACTGGGAATCTCTTGCAATGTTTAGTTTGTTAGTAGACTTACTAGTTTTTCTTTTTATTGTGTGTACTTTTGACAACGTTCTTATTTAGACAACATCTTTTGGAGGAGATAAAGATCCTTATGAAGAGTGGACTTACGATGACTTCTTTAATGAAGATGGAATAGTTCTTGATCCACAGATAGCTCTTCCAGTTGCATATGAAACTATTTCTTCTCTTCTGCCTGTTTGTGGTAAACTTGCTTTCCTGAATATTGAGTCAATATAAAACCTGTATTTCCTATTGATTTTTGTTTAAGAATATAAATAATTCAGCACATGTGGAAATTATCACCCCAGAAATCTCAATTAGACAAACTCATGGAAGAAATATCCATTGGGGGGAAGTATAGAATGTAAAGATTACTTTGGGTTTTGTTATGGTTCAGAAAGAATCTGAATGATAAATACCTAAGACATGGAGAATGCTCTGGTAAACTTGCCCTGTTCTTAAGATCTTCTCTAGACATCTTCTAGTAGCCACTAATGGAGAGAGGATTTTATCAAGATGAATTTCAGCTTATTCTAAAATGATTGTCCTTGTATTATATACCATTGTAGATACACACAATTCTTCAAAATTTCAAGAACCCTACAATGTTGCAGGTGCTGAAAAAAGACACCTTCAGCTCTCTAAAAGAAGTGCTGAATTATTTATTTTTGATACTTCTTGATGTAAATGCTTTCTTTCCTAACGTCACTGGTGTATGAAAAAGCATATAATTGCAAATGCTGTTGCACAGTGCTAAATCTACCTATAAAGGATATGCTTATTTGATTGATTTGAATAGATTTATTACCTTCACAGATGAAGTGTTTGTTGACTGTCTCATAAAGACAAAGGGATTTACACACAAAGTAGTTACTGAAAACTGTTGGTTTGTATTCCTTTGTGCATTTGAAAATATGTTCCCTCCCAGAAAATTATTTATGATTAGGCACAGTAAAAAATAGCAGTCCTGGTTCTTAGAATTCATGTGTCTTTTATGTACTGTCCCTGAACTATAGTATTTTTAAGGTACTTCTAGGCTTCGTACTGTTGCTGAGATCTTGGCACACTGCTGATGTGTTATTTGTCTGTCTTTCAGAGAACAAGCTGTATCCTTTGGACTCTACAAGCCTGGCAAACTGTGCATTTATTAAAGGTATGATGGCAGATTCACCATGCTAAAAGTATAAACCAGACCCCCAGAAAACATGAGATTTAAATTAAACCTACACAAGCATGACTAACTCAGCTTTTTAAATAGGTGCCTAGATGTTCCACTTATATCCATGTTCTAGGGTGATAGCTTGGTTCAGCACAGAAGACACCGGTTTGGATGGTGATTGCTACCATTCAGCCATGTGATTTTGGGCATGTTGTCAAAGACCATACTTCAGTACGCAAGTTCTGCCACCATGAGCTAGGATCCATTAGAGCCTTTCCAAGAAGATGACCAACTTCTGGTTTTTGAACTAAATTGAGAGTCTGTATTAAGTTAAAAGCCCTGAAAATGTAAGGTTTCAAAGGAAGCTAAAGCTGGTCTTGTGTCATAAATTTAATGAAGAAAAAGAGAAACTGATACTAATTCCAAGAACCATATGCTTAATATAAGAATACTAATTATATTCTGCAGTTGTTTGCTTTCGAAATCTATTACAGGACAGAACCTTCTACTGCCAGCTAGAACTCCCATCTGTGCAGTGCTACAGAACCTCATGGAGTGCAGCCAGTGCGAGTTAGCTTTACAGCTAATAGTCTGTTCATTTGGATCCTGTCTTCAACATGGTATATCAAATAACATGGATTTGTCCCTGAGTGAAAAGGTATGGTGAGGACAATTCTGAAATTTGCTGGGAGTAAATCTTAAAAGTATGCCAACTGTTAACAAGCTTAGAGTAGTTATATTAGAATTTGATAGGCATGGGAGAGGCTATCCCCGTGACCTTTTAAAAATTACTACCACTTGATCAGATGTTGAGTCATTTTGTGAAAGGAGCTGCTAGGTTCTTTCCTATTTTTATGGTCCTCTGTTTCTGTTTGCAAAGTATGTTCAGAACTAAACTTCTGGTCTCTGCAGGGAGGCCAGGAATAAAATGAATGTTAGTAACGTTTATTATGTTCTTTCACATTATTTTATCTTTGGTTAGTATGGGAAAAGTTGCAAGTAGAATATCGAAGGTTCAAAAGCACTGGGAAACAAGTCTTTTTTCTATCTAGAAGAGATCTTTGTAAGACCTTAATTAAATTACTATCGTACCTTCTATTATGCTATAAACGACAAGAGAAGCTGAAGGCTTAGAACTGAATTTTAACTGTGTGCTGTCTATTTTTTCATAATAGCTATACGATGGCAATATGCTAGCTGAAACCAAAAGCTTTCTTATTGCTATGAAACAGAACTGTACTTCAGTAATCACGACCACTATCCTGACCTTACTACACAAGGTAAGAATGCTCTGAAAAGGGTAAGAGTGAGCTCCTTTCTTCTGCCCTATCAAGAAAGGGGCTACCCTTATTGCAGAAGCCCATTCTGAAATTGTCCTGTGGCCAAACACTGCAAAACCCACACATTCTGGAAAAATCATACACTTTGGTAAACAACAGAGAAGGTGAAGGGGACTACTGACAGTATCGCAGTGGTGGGAAGGAATCGGGTCCCACAACCTCATGTCTCAGTACCAGAATGGGGCAAGGGTGGACCGGATGGCCTGACAACATTGGCCTCTGCAGTCCCAGCTGTCTTGCTTCTTACCACAGCTGGAGCACGTGTTTCTGAACAGCCTTTGAACAGGCACCACCTTGCTAGCAGTCACACGTTTTAGCCCTGGCATATTTGAGCCTCTTACAAACNCGGATGGCCTGACAGCATTGGCCTCTGCAGTCCCAGCTGTCTTGCTTCTTACCACAGCTGGAGCACGTGTTTCTGAACAGCCTTTGAACAGGCACCACCTTGCTAGCAGTCACACGTTTTAGCCCTGGCATATTTGAGCCTCTTACAAACAATGGCTCTTTGATCTTACACTAGTTGCTCTGCCTGAAAGGTTACGTACAGTGGGAGCTTCATCTTTGTAGGATCCTTTAAGGACTCCTAAATTATAATAATGGCCTTTATTATTGTAGGCATTCTTTATCTCATTTTCAATCCTGGTTTCATTTTAGATTTGTAGACTTCTAGTTGAGGGAGTTTTTAAAAAAGCTGCCTGCAAAACCNGAAAGGTTATGTACAGTGGGAGCTTCATCTTTGTAGGATCCTTTAAGGACTCCTAAATTATAATAATGGCCTTTATTATTGTAGGCATTCTTTATCTCATTTTCAATCCTGGTTTCATTTTAGATTTGTAGACTTCTAGTTGAGGGAGTTTTTAAAAAAGCTGCCTGCAAAACCTGCAATATACCATCTTCTAAGGCAGTTTAGACTAAGGGAAGATACTTTTAGATTGGCTCCAGTATATTTAGATTTTAAGTTCTAAAACCTGAAATGCGTTTTTGTTCTTTTTTCCACTCTAACTTGGAGACCGAATACATGTTTAAATTACAGAGTAGTTTTTATGTGTTGCACTTCATACAAAGAGACCTATTGAAATAAATCCCTAAAGTTTATAACTTTTTTCTTTTTTTTTTTTCCCCTCCTCCCTCTCCCCTAAAACACAGGTGTTCAACTGTCGTCTCATAGATCAGAAGCTGGCCTTGGGATATTGCACAATTTTGCCCAAGAAAGATATGTTCAATAAGCTGTGGGATGTCATAAACAACACATGGCAAAATTACAGAAAAGTTTTGGTAAATTCACAAGGCAATGTATTTCTTCAGCAAATAAAGAGCGTTAAAGAGTTTCTTTAAAAAAGATGTCAGCAATATCATATGAAAGTGCAATAGTTTGCCATTATTAAGGGTGTGGCTGTTTGAACAAGTTCCTCATTTAGGATGCCACAGAGAGAAGCTACCTGTCTTTACCACAGCATAAGATTGTGCACAGGCAGTTGCTGTGAATAGTTAGCGTGATGTAAGTCCAAGAATTAGGTTACCACACCGCGACTTATTCCAAAGCTTGGAATTGTTTATTTTGGGTCCTACCATAATTTATACATACATTATATTTTGGAGAAATTGTTCTCTGACAGCAGTTGTCAAGAATGGAATAGATAAATAAATACATCTATTAAAATATAAAGGAAGATGGGAAGTTAAGCATAACAAAGAAATGGGGAAGGAGAGTGACATGAATTTGGAGAAAAGATGATGTCTAAAAAATACCTTTTTTATTAGCTTCACTAGTATACTACTAAATATTTTTGAGAAAGAAACTCGATTTTAAAGTAGCTTTGAACTGCCAACTCAGAAGGTGGGGTAATCTTGATACTACCTTCTGTGAGGTTTGTTTTCATTTTACACAGTTCTGTAATCATCTATGAATTGTTTTAAGTTCCTCTAAGGATTTAGACCTTAGGATACCAAATTTTCAGAGTATTTCTTATATTCACTTCCCTTCTAACTCCTTTTAGGCAGTAGCTCTGGTTGGAGCAGAGCTTGCTAACCAATATGGTGAAGCAGAAGAAAAAAAAAATTTCCAAGAACTGGTTACTGATGCAGAATGGGGTATCCAACTTGGTCAATTTGGCGTAAGTTTGATTATTTTTTTAAATTTATTTTAGAGTTTTATTTTAGACTGATTAAATGTCAGTATATTCTGAGATGCATTGTGATTTTTAGACAGATTCCCCATTCAAATGTAAGGATAGTTGGGGTTTTGTTTTGTTTTTAACTTTTCATTCTGCTTGTCTGCTTAAATAAACCTCAGAAACTGAGAAATGCAGTGATTGAGGGTGCCATAAAAGAACTTTTAAGTGCTCAAGTATTATTTGGCACAGGGCAGAGTCAGCAAATGCACTGCTTTTTCCTGCTCTAAAAATCTCTGGATTGAAACTAAAGAAAGCATAAAAGGTTAACGATACGAGGAAGTAGTCTTGATATTGTCTAAAAGGACAAGAAGATAAAATGTTTCTTTATCTGTAGATTTCTTTCGAGGCTGTATTTAGACAACCACCAATAAGGAAGAAGGAACTCATAAGAACACTGGTACAAAATCCAAAAGTAGACACAGATCTCATATTGAATTACTGCAGGTAATTATTGAAGCAAATCAATTGTGTTTAATTGTTGCTGTAATAATAACCATGCCTACTGAAATCTAATTTTTTTAAATAGAGCCTAATTAATGTAATATGCAAATTGTTCTTTTTTTTAAAAAAAGGATTACTCAAAATATGTACTGGTCTCACGATGAATTTACTCATAAGGAAACAAGCACCTTGATGACACCAAAGGTCACAGAGAAAATAATATTCTGTCCTCTTCTAGTACTTTCATGCTGGACAGTGATGCCGCACTGCAGCTTTGCATTGAAACACTTCTTCTCCAGAATGCTAATACAAATCATGTTGAAGATGACTCTGCAGAATACAGTGAGAAGCAACCTCATTCGACGCTACTAGCTAGAGCACTAGAAATAATTCCTCTACTGAAAAGCACAAAAGACCTGGTTGCTAGCCTCAGTGCAATATTGTACAAGGTAAAAAAAAAATTAAAAAAACTAATAAAAAAAGACAGAACAAAACCACCAGAACAAGCAAAAAGAATCCCTGAAGTATGTGTCTAGTCCCAAATGCTGCATGTCATTTGAATGACAGGTTAATAATTCCACAGAAATTTGAAAAGGTGATTTCTTTTTCCAATTTTGCTAAATAATGTCAATGTTAAGTTTCAGTTTTCTGCTCCTGTTGGGGAAAAAATAGAACCGCATAGCTGATTTTCTTTTAAAGACAGGTAGAGTCTTTCTTCTCAACTTCCCTTAAAAAAACAACCAGAAAATAATCAAACAAAAAAGTGACTTCCAAAATATTTTCAGTGTGCTATGATTTTTAAAGTGCTACATTAAAAATAAATGGGACAACAAAAATTGTATCTTGGGGGGGAGTGTGTGTGTGTGTTTGTTTGGGGTTTGGTTTTATTTTTTGGGGAGGTTTTTTGCTTTTTTTTTTGCTTGATTGGGGTTTTTTCATCACTTCATATTTGGTCTTTCTGCAATATCCTGACAACTTTTTTAGGATTTAGGACTATGAAGTGAAGTCTTTCATTTTAGGGAAGTATGTCATGATGCTTATACTATTTCTTCAGTATTATGTCAATATAGCTGGTGTTAACATTGGACAAAAACTCAGTTGTGTGTTTTTATAACACAAATCATATAACATCCTATAAAATAGATTGGTATTTTGAACAGCTTGATCCTTACGACTACGAAACTATTGAAATCGTCCTGAAAGTGATACAAAATGCTGATGAAAAGAATACCAGTATCCAGCTGAATCAGGTATGTCCTGATATGTTGCTGTTACCTAATAGCATCTGTATTCTGTTTTGTCCATTTATTAGTGCAGTTATTCAAGAGTCTGTTGAAATTAATTGAATTATTCTATCTACATAGCTCTCATTCAGAAAATAGCATTCAAGAAATTGCTGTTTCTCAGCAATGGCTCATAGCAGGGATAAAAACTATAGATATGTACCAGCTCTACCAAAAACCCATATGCCTCCAGGACTTCGGCATGTTTACTGTGGGGGGGAAGGAGAAATACAGTAGTCTTGTGGCTTTTTTGCTTTTTCCTTTTTTTTTTTTGTTTGGCTTTTGTTTTGGTGTTTTGGTTTTTTTTGCCCCTAGGCTTTGAGCCTTCTCAAACATCTGGAATCTTACAAAAGGATTTCTCCACCTGTGGACCTAGAACACCAATATGTTTTAGAGCGTGTGATTCCCTTATCTCCAGCTGCTCAAACCAGACTGCCCTTTCATCTGATATTCTTTAGAACTGCACAATGTTNGTTTTTTTTTTGCCCCTAGGCTTTGAGCCTTCTCAAACATCTGGAATCTTACAAAAGGATTTCTCCACCTGTGGACCTAGAACACCAATATGTTTTAGAGCGTGTGATTCCCTTATCTCCAGCTGCTCAAACCAGACTGCCCTTTCATCTGATATTCTTTAGAACTGCACAATGTTTCTGGAATGTTATATGTACGTTCAGTATTTTTTATGGCTAGATATATGTATTATTCCCTTTCTCTAGAACTTTAAAGTTCTACAGTATATATTTTATATTAATAGTATTTCTTTATTAATGCAGTTTTCATCCCAAGTACTTCTGAAAGCACTTGTTCTCCCAGATTGCTGCTGGTGAGGTAACTGGGTTTCAGTGGAGCTAAGACGATATATACAATGCAGAATTCTGTCCTCAAATTAGGACCTCTCAAAGACCAAAGTAATCCACATATCCCACTTCCCGGGCCAGTGTGGATAGTTAAGATTATATTCTTTCTCTCCCAATGGAGGTCTGCATCTAACAGTAAACTGAAAGTTTCATAGAGAAAGCTGCAAGCGGACTGGGACGCTATCATAGGCAGCTGTCTTTTTCCTTTCAGCTGCAGAGCTCAGTGAGGAATCCTTCCCAACACTTCTGTTGATTTCCAAACTAATGAAGGTAAAGTAGCATCTTGAAAGGATTTATTTCAAAATTACTCTTTTTCCCCCACACAAAGAAGAACTTTCATCTTTCGTTTACATTATTTTGGCATCACTATAGAACTTCAGACAACTCTTAATCTACCTTAATGTTCTTCTAGTTTTCACTGGATACCTTATACATGTCTGCAGCTCAACATGTCTTTGAAAAAAAATTTAAACCAAAAATATTTGAAATGAGAAACACAGGATATACATCAGTTGTTAACAAGGAAACAACTAAAACCGCGCAGACGATTCAGTCTTATCTGCTGTCTATAATTAACCCAGAGTGGGCTGTAGCTATGGCACACAAGATTGCACAAGAATTTCCAACAGGTAAGGTACATATGTGATGATCTGAGGGTGAAGTAACGGGAGGAAGAGAATAAGTTTGAGAAAAGAAAAGCCAGTCTGTAACCAAATGTTTGTTTGGTATTCTTGGTTAAAAGCCAGGAAGTTTGAGAACAAAAATGCATTTGTCTCCTACATCAAATTTTGAACAGTAGGATAGAACAGCCATTTTATAACACAGCATCACTATTAAATCCTTTTTTCTCTCTTTTTAAGCCATGTTGTCTTGCTTAAAGTTTCTGTGTGTTCATACCATCTTCAGACAAGTTTTCTAGCCAAAGCAAGTATTTCAGACAAATTTAAATTAGCTTCTCTATTATGTGAATCCAAATAGATTTTTTTTTTTTGCTATTTAGGTACAAGAGCTTTCCTAATATTTTAAACAGCTTCTATTTTTTTAAATTCTTTGAAATAAAATGGCTATTCTGTATACTGTAGAAAGGATTCATGAAAACTTACTTTATTTACTTCCTTTCCCCTCTTTTTTTCTTTAAAAAAGGTCCTGACCAGATTCAGGCATTTAAGTTCTGCCTCTATCTGGCTGAGAAATGGCTGAAGAGTACTACAGCTGAGGTAATGGTAAACTGCTTGCAAAACTGTTGTTGTATAGTTGGGTACTTGTGCTATTGTTTTGTCTGTTGGTGTTTTGGATAGTGGTGTGTAAATTGTACCTTAACTGACCCTGGCACGGGAAGTACTTTCTTTTGGGGAAGTGACTGTGTAAGTGACCCCTCAGAAAAACACTCTCTGTCCAGTAATGTTCTCCTGTTCACAACCTCGCAAAAATTAAGCTTACAGTTCTTGGAGGTTGGACAAAAAAATACACAGTTTAACTGAAAAGTGATCTGTTCTTTTTCCTGTTGTGTGCATTTTTCTTGCTGCAGAAGAATGAGTTGGAGTCTGTTCCAGCTGTTAGATCAATAGCAATATTAACTTCTGCTTTGAGTTCCAAGACTTGAGCTATTTGTAGTAGTATACATGAAGAAAGTCTGCTTTGACTTGATGCTCAGGCTCATTTTTAAATGGTTGGTAGGGAAAGGTGAATAAGAATCTCACCCTTGCTTATAAATATCAGACCTGCTATGGAGTTGTTGAGACACAATGAACACTAAATAGTTCTGATAGTTAGTCACATCTTTGAATAGAATTGTGCCAAAATTAAACTAATACTAGCAGCCAAGGTTTAATATTAAATCTTTTTTCTTCTCCATCTTACCTCAGAATGCCTTAATTTTACATACTAGTGCATGTGGTACATATTTTAATTGGCTTTTTCACAACATACCTTTGTTTACAATTTTTCTCAAAATACGTTTTCTTGCTAGAGCAGCACGAAAGATTGGTCACTAGCTTCAGTGGAATATTGTAAAAGGTAAAAAAAAAAAATCAATAAAAAAAGACAAAACAAAAAACCAACACACAAAAACAAGCAAAAAGAATCCCTGAAGTATGCTTCTAGTCTCAAATGCTGCATATCATTTGAATGACACGTTAATAATCCCACAGAAATTTGAAAAGGTGATTTTTTTTTTCTGATTTTGCTAAATAATGTTAACACAACGTTAACACAACGTTAACACTACTGTCTATTGAAAAATACCTCTAGATGCTGGTATGTGGACAAATCTGAAGAACAGATCTTGCCACCCAGTTCACTGTTTTAGACTAGAAAAAGTTAAGATTATTTTTCTGGTGCTTTTGAGTACAAGGAGATTGTTTTATATAAAACGATGGTGTTTTCCTTAAAGAGTGACTCACGTGAAAAAGCGGAAGTCCTACNTCAAATGCTGCACATCATTTGAATGACACGTTAATAATTCCACAGAAATTTGAAAAGGTGATTTTTTTTTTTCTGATTTTGCTAAATAATGTTAACACAACGTTAACACAACGTTAACACTACTGTCTATTGAAAAATACCTCTAGATGCTGGTATGTGGACAAATCTGAAGAACAGATCTTGCCACCCAGTTCACTGTTTTAGACTAGAAAAAGTTAAGATTATTTTTCTGGTGCTTTTGAGTACAAGGAGATTGTTTTATATAAAACGATGGTGTTTTCCTTAAAGAGTGACTCACGTGAAAAAGCGGAAGTCCTACAAAAGAAATTAAAGATGCAGTATAAACGATCAGCAACAGAAAATGTTCTAATAACACATAACTTGAACACTGGAGAGCATTTAAAATCTATTGGGAAACCAGCAAATCTTATCGTTTTACTATATGAACACCACAGTATAGACCAAAGAATCCAAAATCCAACTGGCAGAGGTTATCCAGGTGAGTACCCATAATCTAGTTCCAAAGGAGCAAAAAGGAGTTCTTTAAAAAATGCTAAGCAAGATAATACTAATTTGTAAATGTATTTTCTCTACCTGTTCATGTAGATATCCATATGGCAGCTAAGGAAATAGCTGAAATTAACAATTTGGATATGAACAAAATTTGGGATAAACTGCTGGATAAATGGCTGTGTCCAAGCATACTGCCCTCAGAAGTAAGTCATCACTGGATATGTGGGTTTGGAGAAAAATGGCCAGTTGCATAAAATATGTATATTTTTATCACTTGTTCAAAAGACTAAGGTTATTTTGCACAATTTGCCTCTAGTACTCATCAATCGATTTAAGATGCATCTGAATTCAGACTACTAACAATTTCAATAACTTTCTAATATTGTGGCACACCACGGTCTCTAGTGAGAATGATTTGAAATGCTTTCCCTTCTCTCTGTATAAAGATTAAAATCTTATCTTTGGTGCTACAGTAAGGTTGTGCAGCCAGCGTAGGGGAGTAAAGGATTTGTAAATATATTAGTCACATCACTGATTCTGGAATCAGAAAGCGAATGAATCCTCTTCTGTTGTAACTTAACTAAGAGAGAGTTAATTGCTGTCTGTGCAGCATACAGCTGGGTGAGAAAGGGCAGGGAGCAGGCGTTGCCTCAGCTTCAAAATACCAGTTAGCAGGCGGAGGAATGGTGTTGACTGCCAACCGTGTATGGTTAAATAAAGGAAGGACTGATAAAACCAGAATTCCTTTCCTTGGCTGCATTAGCAGGCGTGCCCAGCTTTTAAGACAGGGTTTAAGTAAGGCTATGATGCACCTATTTAGCCGAACAATTTAAAAAAACTCTCACAACTAGATTTTCATGTCTTTTTAAAGAAAACTCAAATCTTTGGAGATGTAGAGGAAGATGAAGAACTCCGAAGGTATGTGTGTTGTCTTACATATAATATGGCAAATTATTGTTAGCTTGCAAGTTTAACTGTATCTGGCTTTTTCAAGAAACCCAACTGTGTGATTCAGAACTCACCATCGTGTTCTTATTTTTACTTTCTGGTGACATCAGGTTTGAATTGTCAAATACCTATGCAATGAAATACCATTTGCAATAACTTACAGATGTAAGTAAATGCTTAAGAGTAGCTGTTTGGAGGTTTTCCCCTTGTTTTCTGTGTCCTTGGAATCTCTTATCCTTAATCTGGTTTTGACAGTGAAATACACTTACATTTGAATGAATATTGATATGTACTTGTATTAAAAACCAATGCATTTTTGCAGAGTTATATATCTTCTTCAGTCACGCCCAATGGATTATAGTTCAAGAATGCTTTTTGCAGTTACAACATCTGCCACATCTGTAAGTTTCTAAATTCTTACTTTAGCTTGCTACTTAGGACATTTTTACCTCTTATTAAAATCAAGTGTTGTCTGCCTAACTGTATGAGTCTCAACCTAAGGCCTTTGCATCTCTGTTTTAGATAGTTTATATATCTGTATGAGCTCTGTGTTTCTCACCCCCATGCCTTTGGAGTAAAACTGTGATGTTCATTGAATTTTGCTATTGACTGTCAAGAGCAGCCCTTGAACTCTGGGTTTTCTAAATTTATTGTTGATACTATCTGAAAATAACTTCATTAAATGTTTTCTAGAATGTGCTTTTAATGATGTAATACATTGGCTCACTTTGAGTGGAATTAAAGCAGAGTGGTAAAATTATTTTAGCGGAAACTTAACCTTCAGTCTTTCACAGTTACTGAATGTATTTGTGATATATAGGATCACAAATGTTTTTCTTGCCTGCATTAATAGTCTTAAATCTAGAAAACCACCTGGTTTAGCAGCGTTCTTTCAAGTTGACAAATATTTCAACTGTTTAGTATAAAAGTTGAATGTGAACCAGTCTGTTACTTAGCCTGTATTTACATTAAATTAATCAAAAAATCTTAGAAACGATCATACTAGACATATACAACCCTCTTTCTAGTTGTTCAGCCAATTGTGACTTTTCACTGTGTTGGGTTTTTTTCCCCCCTTTCAGCCGATTGGTGTTACTCAGTTGACGTTTGCTCACAGGAGCAGAGCACTTAAGTGTCTGCTCTACTTGGCAGATACTAACACTGTGGAATCGCTCTTCAAGAAACCCATTGAGAAAGTAAAGTAAGATGAATTTTCCTTAAGGTGTTCCTTCATAATGATGTTTTTCTGGTCTTTAACAGCCATTGGGAAGAAATACATGCTATTTGGAGAATTATTTTTTACTAATCTGTTTTTTGAGCTTTTAAAATCTATTTCTGAAGAGCATAATTAGATCTTTTTAACTTTACTGTAATGCAATCCAGTACATCACAGTCCTAATTCGTAAATCTGAAAGTAATGTGACATGTGGAAAGTATTTTATTCCATTTTGGATGGATTGCAGTTACTTCTCCGGTAACTGAAGCATTTTCTCCTAAGCATATATATATATACAGTATTCTGTTCATCAGCATTTGGAACTGGTCATCTTGCAAAGGCATAGTCCTCTGCAAAAATAAGGAACCAAAACCCCAGCAGAATAATGTTGTTTCTTTGAAAATATCTGTGGAACTTACTTCCTTAGAAAATATTTAGAATAGATTTTCTATGCTGGTAATCTGGAATTGGGGCCTTTTTAACAGAAAGGGATGTTTTCTAAGTACATCATGTCAAATAGCTACATATGGGTTTCTGTAAATATGCAGTCTCTGTGCATGAGTGAAATTTTAATTGTTAAGAGTTACAGTAACTGGTTTATATTTAGAGATGATCCAAGCCACCCATTGTTCATGTGAATGAGGTTTCCCTAAGCAATTACCAGCAAATGTTTTATTTCATTAAGATCTCCTTCGTAAGTACAAACAGAGTCTACATTATTTTTCTTTTTTTTTTTTAAAGCAACAGAAGAACACTTTTCCAATATTATCCTGAGCTTGATTCTGTGAGTTATAATATAATGATCACTGTAAATATCATTAAATCCTGGTTTTGGCGGGGGGGGCTTTTTTACAGGTATTTTCTAAAATGCTGCATTTATCTGGCAGAGTTTGAAATCTTGAATATTCCGTATACTTATGAGTCATTTCATAAAAGTCCTAAGGAAGGAATGATTAAGGGACTATGGAAGAATCACAGCCATGAACCCACGGTATGATTTTTAAATCCTTTGTAGTTTTTTGTCTGTTTGTGACACATTGTGTGAAATGTACACCTTTCTACACAGCATGTGCATTTCTAAACAGATGTTGCTCCAATGTACTCTGTCCTATTCAGACTCTACTTGTGGTATACTACTCATAATTCTATTTAAAAATACCAGCGAATATGTAGTTACCCCAAAGACTCTCCTCTTTCAGAGTGACCAAAGAAAGCCAGCCCCTGTTGATGTGCTGGCTACTGCGATTCACGTAATTGTTGTACTTGCCCACCTTTGCGTACCCATATCTTGTCTCTTGTCTGGAAAGCAAGATCTTTGGTGCAGAAGCCTTTTTTTTTTTATGTTGCTTGGACTCATACCTCATACTTTAATATGAATTAAATAAATATTATCAAGTATACACCTTTAGAATAACTGTTAGTTACTTATCTAATATGCCAGGGATAGGTTTTAAGTTATGCTCTGCTTAGGAATTTTATTTTGACAATTACAAAACATACCTGGTGACACTTAAGTAAACAGCTCACCTAACACTGAAGACAAGGGTGGGTAAATGAGATTTGCAGGTAGACAACAGTGTATGACAAAAAAAGTATACTATTCTATTAAGGCTTCAACAACAATACTTCCAATTTGTAGCCATAAAATGGAAGCGATCTGTTCTTTAGTTGAAATATACACATGCTAGTCTAAAATTTGCAAAAGACAGATTAAAAAAAGCTTTAGCCTTCCTACAGAAAATAAAGTGATCTCACCTATAGGTGGGTTTTTTGGTTTGGTTTAATTCTCCTCACATGTATAAAATAATTTTGAAAGTGGCTTGATTGTGGCCTTTCAGGAGTTAAAGATCCCTGTAATGCTGTGAAAATCTAAAATTACGCTGGCAAGCACTAAAGGCTGAAGAACATGAATGTATATTAAAATACAGCATGTCCTTGCTCTCCTTCAGGCTGTTAGACTGGTGACAGAACTTAGTCTAGAATACAAAGTATACGATTCCCAACTGTGGAATGGCCTGCTACAGAAACTCCTTGGTTTCAATATGGTAAGGAATTTTTAAGCGTAAATTCCTGCAGCGAGGTGAGAAAACGCCTTTTTTATCGACTGATTGCTAAAGAGTGTGATAGATACATAAACCATAAACTCACTGTGAACAATTACTGGTAATTTACATGGTTGCTTTGGACTCTTAGATATCGAACTGATGAAGCTTTGAGGAACTGAGAAATTGATCTTAAATTGTTCTAGGGTTTTTTTTTGTCACAGAGCCTTTCAGATGGCAAGAGTAAATACTATGATAATAAATTGAAAAATTTCTTCATATTCTAATTTTACAACATAATGGGCATATCTTTGTGTGCAAATATATACATATAAATGCACAAACGGTACATATACATATATGTGTACGTATGTACATATACACACACAGAAATATTACCCCTAAAATGCATGTATTGTGGTAGTGATGATGATTTTTATCATTCACGATCTTAATTACCTCTGATTGTCAAACTTTAAGTAAAATTGCTGCAGCCTAAGGAGGTAACAGATGTACCTGGTAGGAGCAGGTATTGAAGCCTGTTTTAATCTAATGAGATTTAGGTACTAATAGCAAAGAAGATACGATCATAAAGTTTTCAGCACCAGTTGTATTAAGACTATTGGAAATCTTGGGTGTTTACTGAGACAATGTATGCTGCTACTGCTTGTGATAATTTAATTTACTCAATTATAAATCATATTCCTGTGTGCATCAGTTACCCCTCCCAAAGGAACAGAGGTACCTTGAAGAACTGTAAGTTTGCATCCCGCAGACAAGACTTGTAATGCGGTTCTGTAGATTACCATCAAATCTTCAAAAACACTGTAGCATTTTATAATGATCTTTTTTTTTCAGATTCAATATCTAAGAAGAGTTTTGATAGCCATTATTGGGATTCATTCATTATGGGAGGTAAGCAAATATTCTGTAGCTCCTCATCTTTTTCTTCATTTAACAGGAGTTCAGCATCCTGTTTGTGTGTGTGAATGGCAACCATCTATGCCATGAAGCGTTACCCATGCAAAGATTCTTTTTGAATTATTATTTTTACAACAATGCAATATGCAAATGAGTATCATTATTAATCACTGAAATAACTTTTTTTTGCACTTGCTTCAGTAAACACTCAGAGGGTTTTGTAAAGTTGGACAGAATAATTTTGCCATCAGTCCAAATATGGCTAAATCTTGGACTATGAGATGAGGGAAGGGAATAATTCATCCAGGATAGAAAGAAAAGAAAATTGACAGTCTTCTTCCACCTACAGTGGGTCAGGATGTCTGTGTGTCTGTGTTTACAAGTACACTTAATTACAACTGTATTTGGCTATTACTTCAAAATTTTGTTGTCAACAGATTCCCAACTTCAGTCGAGCTTGGCGAAGTGTAATTCTGTCACCATTTCTCACAGGTAGACTTGTTATTAGCTATTATGCTTGTATACTTACTTGGTTATGTATTTACTTTATCATATTTTCTTTATTTCTTAGCTTCATGTCCACCAAGTCCTAAACAGTTAGAGGAATGTTGCGAGTGTTTTGTGATTCTGCTCAAGTAAGTAGATAGTACATCCCACATCTGTAATTTCTTGTCCAACAACCTGCCCCGGAACACGCAAAGGAGCTCTGCAAACCGGGGAACCCGAGGCATGAGGAAGAACCTATTGCCTCTTGCGGGAAGGACAGGATCAGGGCATGTAACCAAACAGAAATTCTGTGCTTGCCCGCAGGCTGTTGACAACATGTGCTGTAACTCAGTACCTTGACTGTTGAAACTGTACTGGGAACTGCTCTCTGAATTGGGACTCAGCATCAGCAGCACAGACTGCTGAAAACCATTTATCTGCCCAGTCACTGCCCCCATGAGGAGTTATGTGTTCCTGTACTGACATTTTTAAAGGACTCACGGTCAACCCTAAAAGTCCAGTTAGTACTTTTCTTAGCCCAAAATATAGCACATTTCCTAAAACATTAACACAGAGTATAAAAGAGAAAGAATTATTTTCCTACAAAGAATAAATCTGACATGACGAAAATCTAATAGCAGCACATCTATGAACATTGTTAGCCAATGGTATGTTCCAAAACATGCTTCATGTAAACCAGTTCCGCATTGCCTTTACAATGTAAAAAAGCACAATAAATCGTTATCTTATTCATCACAATGCTCTGACTTGCTCAAGAGAAGAACCAGAGCTCAGAGTGCCTGACTTGAACCAAAAGTTTATTAGGAAATACTGGAAAGGGATCCAGCTGAAGAACATTCCTACACTACTGTGCGTACACACGTGTACCGAAGCATTACTCAGGGCAGTTGGCCAACGCTTCTCCTCAAAATAGGGCTTTGGGTGTTTACAAAGAAACTGGAGTTGGGGTCTTTTTTCAAGCTAGAAAATTGTTACACACTTGTATTCTGTGAAACTTCAACTCACATAGCTTGGCCATTTCTGAAAATAAAACGAGGTTACGATGTATTGTTCTGTCTTGCTTAAATGTCTCAATGCAGTTTTGTTGACCATACTAAGCCATCCAGTTATACATATCATAGTTCAGAACATCACTCCTAATCTTCTTCCAAAGGTGTCCTGTTCTGGCTGACTTGGATGTCATCGGAATAGCTAAACAATATGCACAGCTGGACCTTCCAGCTTTTGCTTTGGGGTGCCTGTTGTTGATTCCTCAGTCTGAGAAGCGAGAGCAGCAAATTCAGGTAAATAATAAGTTTTGTGTTCTGTCTGTGCAAGAGAAATGCCTTTAAGCATGTTATGTTCACCAGAAACTGTGAGAGACTAACTTAAAATTCCAGGTTATTTAAATACGTCACTGCTGACAGCTGCTTGGCATTTCTCACCCACAAAGGCTATTGCTCTGAATTTGTTCTTCTGGAAGGGATCACATGAACACTTTTTTTTTTTTAAACCACAACCAGCTAGCTTCAAGTCATCCTCAGCAGCTTTGTCATATGACTTTGCCTTCTGGGGATATTTTATGGGATCCCACCCATAAAACTCATGAAAAAAGACTCCAACAAAACCCAGTCTGTAGGCATATTCTTGCCAGAGCGCTGTGAAATTAAGATAACATATATAATTGCCGAGAAGCTACCAGCAGGCTAGTTGCACAGCAGATTGTAAGAAAAGTACTGAATCCTACTTCAGAAAAGTGTTGAGTGAAAGGTCCTGACTTTTTTAGAAAGATGCTTGACATGCACTACAAGTTCTGATGTAAACCTTTTGCCTTAAAGCCATATCCTCGTTAGTCATGTGTCTTGACAGTTTGCTTTCACTTCTCATTTGTTTCCATTAATTTATGCTCTGCATTGTTCTCCCAGATGAAGCATTATAGGCTGTTCCCATATTTGTCATGAACAAACTGGCACTAGTAAAGGCGTCTCAAATTCATAGACTTCATTAAAGTCAAGCTCAGAAAGATTTTCCCAAATTATAACATTAGTGCAAGACATTTAGTCTGCTGGCAATGAGACAAAATCTGTAACAGCTACAGCAAAATACGCTTTGAGAGAATTAAAAGCAACGAGTACTACTCTCAGCCAAACCACACAGACCCTGGTTGATAATTGCATGTTTGTACCTAGAGTTTCAAAATATTAATTGTTCCTGAATAAATCAAACACTTGCTCTGAAGGGGGTGTTTCTACTTTAATCATTCACAGAATACTAATGTTTTGTAACTTATTTTTGCAAGGGTTTCTTATCAACGTGCAACACAGAAACTGTGCTGCAACAAATAGATGAACACATGAACACTGGAGAAGTAGTGGCATTTGCTTCTCAGGTAAATAAACAGAATTTACTTCACCTGCCTTTGACTTAGAGGCTTTTTTGATAGGGAAGTGTACACAGAACCTTTTTTTTTCCTCTCTCTCTCTCGATCTTGCCACGCATTAGCCGACATAATGCACACTTCTAAACTACAGCAACGTTTGCAGGGATTTGCTTTTTTTATTAATGTTGTGAAAAACTTCTTGTATGTATATACACAGGGCTGTGTTACAGGCTGCCCTGTTTGTAGGGCAGCATTGTTTGCAGCAGTACTACTTTATTTTTTTAAATAAATGTTTCAAGGAAAAAGGCTAAAGAGCTGATGGAACTGCACTCTCTCTTACCTTGCCTTGGGATGCCTTCCTAAGGGCAAGTTTCTTAAGTCGTTGCCCTATCTGAATCTGAGATGAGTCTTCATAAAATTTGCCATTTCACAGCACTAAAAAAAAATAATTTTACAAAATCCTGCTTTATCGGAAAATGAGCTCTTTTTGTTCAAAAGTAAAATTTCTAATGTTTACAATATTAATACTAAATCTTAAATCTACAGATTAGATCTTTGGTTTTGGACAGTATCATAAATGAGAAGCTATATGAGAAATTCTTGAAAACTAAGTATTTTCCACTGTTGAAGCAACAACTGATGAATACTCATCGAATGAAAGAACTGGTGGATTATTTTGCCAAAAAGAACTGGTAAGTTAATAAGACAAGTGATGCGTGACTGATAGCAATGACAGAAATTTAATATCTCCTTTATTTCATTTTTGTTTGAAGTCCTGGTATTTTCTAGTAGTTGGTCTCCAATAATTTTTAAGGTATTACTAAGTTAAATAAAGAAATAAAATAAAACTCTCGCCTCACTACTTTGCATATTTAGGATAGAGATTTATGGTGCCGTTCAGCTTATTGAGCCTGGACTGGCAAGCAGATCAAACGCAGAAGTAACCTGACTGAAAAAGCACATGTTTTGCTTTGTATCAGTTTGCCTTACCTTCAGATGAATTCCGCTTAGTGGCATCACGGAGTCACAGCTTCAGCAGTAAGAACACTCTGAAAAAATAAATGAATTGCCTGTAATCAAGGCTTAGGAATTAGGGGGTTTGCTGCTAAGTTTTTTTAAGAGTTCCACTTAAATAACAGAAAGGGTCTTGCCACTGACCTACCGCGGGGCAGTTCTCAATCAGCCATCTGTCAGTGACTCACAGCACTCAGGCTCATTGTGAACAGCTGTCATGTTTCAGGCCCCAAATACTCTCTGTTACAAGGCACTTTGTTACCAGTTACCCTGCAGTCAAAATGGGACAGGAACCAATAAATAACCATTTAAATTCTACTATATATCTGTTTCATTAACAGCCACAGGTTAAATGCTAGGCTTGTCATGGCTTGTTTTCCTCTGCTGGGGCATACGTGACTTCAAAAATGCAGGGTCGTACCTTATTTTTATACTTCACTGTATATAGTCTAAATTCTTGGCTTTTAGAGAACTTGTTGACAAAGCTGATAATAAACTTTTGCCTCCTGCAGCATTGATGATGCAACTGCCCTGATTCAAGAATATCAAAAGAAATGTGGAAATCCTACTCTGGCAGATATACCACCATCTGATCTTCTGAAGGTGAAACAAACCACCTTTGTACCTCATGCGATGTTTTCTCCTTTTTTTCTAAACAAAGACTTTCACTCAACTTTTAGCAAAAATACTTGTTAGCCAATTTACTTTAGTAAAATATATTTATCTAATCAAACATCCCTTTAATTCAAATAATTCTTATTACTTGAACCAAATCTGTGCCATGCTAAGCCTTATGCTTTCAAGTACTTCCACGGGTCTTAGATGATACGCTGTTTTCCTAAGCCCTATTAATATTGTTCTTTTACCTTCCAGATGTATCTGAATGGAGCAACAGAGACCTGTGTACTAGAACTGTCATCGATACAGCATTGACTTACCCTTTTCTTTTCTGCGTCTACTGGGAAAATGAGGGCCATGCATTGAGAAGGCTCTTTATGGTCAGGTGAACATTAAACTAAAACCTCAATGCTTTTACCAAAAGCTACCCTGAGCTTTCCACATTTTTTTTAACTCTTCTAGGCTGTTTCTTCTCCATACTCTATGCCCATTGAAACAGTTTAGACTTATAGCACAATCTCCTGTTTGTATTTAACAGTAATGTTCATATTCATCGCTTTGATTTTAGGAAGGATTAAAGTTTATTTCCTTTACTTCAATATTTCTCCATGTTTAAGTCTGCTGAGGATCACTCTAAGACTTCATTCACACAACAATAACCTTGCATAATTGGTATTTTTTTAAAACTGTAAGTGGTGTACTTCATGTAAAATACACTTTGTAGACAAATTGTAATTTTTAACTACAGTGAGAACAAATAAACAGCCTTACATATCAAGTTTGGCCTTACACTATTCTATAAACCTTTTGTAAATACGAAGCTGTCCGTAAACTGATGTCCCACTCAGTCACTGACCTTCCTTGCATAACGTGTGCCAAGGTTTTCTTTTCAACTTTGTTCTTTCTGTGGGGCTGCAGCAGGACAAAGCAACAGGCACATGCTTCACTGCACGAAGAAGCAGCTAGCCAAAGGTTCCTGAGACACCAGCCTGAAGTGCTTGGTGTTTTTGTAAGGTAAAGCAGGTTTATTCTCAACAGAAGTTATTTTGTCAGCTTATGACACAGAAGTAAGGGTTCTAGCTGATGGAAAACCATTAGTTAAACAGTCACAACAAACTACGGCACAGCTTTTTGCACAGATACTGCACTGAAAAAAGTCGTAACAGAGGCCAACATCTGCAAAGGAAACAGGCCAGCTTTCTAAACGTTCTTCTGTAGAAGACAAAAGATAAAACTCTGTTTTTATTGGAAAGTTAGCAGTCATGAGAAATGGGAGCTGTTAAAATACATTCAGTTCCCTGCAGTCATAAGAAAGGGAGAGCCAAAAGGCCCAATCCTCTTGAACAACCCCTGTTTTAGTCTCCAGTAGTAGCACAAGTGCCATAGGGAACTACATTATTTAAAACCTTTGTACACGGGCAAAGTGCATATATGTGTACCGTCAAATATAAGCCAGAGATAAAGGAAAGCCTCTCTTCACTGTTTACAGATGTGAGACCACCATTCATTGAAGCATAGTGGTATTTGAAACTGCTTTGATTATGAACAAACTAAAGTTAAACTTTCTACAGTGAAATTACTCCTGTAAGTAATGAGTTAACTGTAGTCTTTTCAGAATCCATCAATCCATTATCTTCTTTTAACTTAATTGGGAATGTTAAATTGAGACAAATATCAACAGGATTCTGAAGCAACCATAACGTGGCCCCAGAGGCCTCAACCTTTTTGTTAAAGCCCTTTACACGTATCCTTTGGAAGTAAGTCACCAAACCATGTGAAGTACCGGGCATTTTAAAAGCAACGACAACTGTTGCATTTTTTCCAACAACAGTTCATAAAGCTTCATTTTACTACGAAGTGGAGTTTATTACAACATTAAGGAACAGTATTTAAACAGTTATTTTAATGGAATATTTTACAAATCAATTCATACAGAGAAAAGCAAACACAATGTTGTTTAAAGTTATTACCAATAAGCTACATCGTTAAGCTGTTAGCGAGTAAGTGTAGTACTGTAAACTAGCAATCAAGTACTGTAGTAACTTGCAGTTCAGAATGAGATGGTAAAAATAGCACACAAGCAAAGACTTCTTAAGATTTTTTGTACTCAATCCTTTCTACTTTCACATCATCTCCAATTAGTTGATAGACATATGTAACTACTGTAGAAGCCTGGATATCCATCAGCACAAATGAAGGAATGATGTTGCTGGAAAGAGAGGGAAAAATTCGTATTAATTCTGCGTATATAATCGCCTTAGCAGTGTTTCATCACTACTTAACAGAAATCACTCTTAAGAAAAATGGGTATGAATTCTGTAAGCACAGCAGCTGCAAAGCTTTAAGTATTTCACTCTCACCTGTTTCAGTACTTGCTCAATCTCCTTGACTACCAACCCTGCCTCTCCCTGACATTTAGAATGTAAACATTAATCTTGATAATGAGTTCTGTAGTTCAGCTTTGTTATCAAAAAGAAACCCCCACAGGTATTTCCTATACTTCACTTACTTCTCTAAGGCATGGTAGGCTCCTGTAGCTGATCCTGGATTGATATAGAACTTGTTTTCATGTTCGAATGCCTCAAATTTGTGTGTATGTCCTGAAATTAGGATGTCCACATCAAATTGCCTCTGTAGCAGTGCCAGGCTGGCCATATCGCCCCAAGGAATAACCTGATGGCCATGAATCAGCCCAATTTTGAACTGTCCAACAGTTACAACTTTCTGTTCAGGATAATTCAGGTTCTAAAAATAAAAAAATCAAACAGATTAGACGTACAGATTTATATTTAAACACAACTCTATGCAACATCAAGACGAAGGGGGAAGCTTATGGAAATATTCAATGTAATTGGCCCTACTGCTACAAAATGACAGCTACAAAAAGCTGCTTTTACAAACACTGTGAAGGATGTGGTAGCATGCAAGGAACTTCAAAGATCTGACAACAGCAGGTCCTGTTTGCTGGGGTCCTAGACGCAGCCAAGTACGCAAATTACTTGTATTCATACTGATGACAGACAAGAACTTACTGTGCAATTCGCGTTATTGACTGTAACCCCAACTCTTTTTGCCCAGGTTGCTTCTCACGTGCTCTTAGTACTACACAAGCTCAGTTTGCCCTCTTTTACTTGAGTCACAAACAACCCAAAGGTTGTCTTGATGTAAAAGATGCACAAAACAACGTCACTCTCAAGAGAGGTCACTACCTCATCGAAGTCCCCTCTGACAACATGAACATCCCCAGCCAGAGTCTTGAGGTAGTCGTAAGTGTCCTTGGTGCAGAGGTTTCCTGTGCAGAGGATGTGTTGGATCTTCCCTGGAACCAGCAGTTTTTTGAATTTGGCTGGGAGGCTGTTGCATCGATGTGGAATGTGAAGATCTCCTAATACTAACACCAACTTATCGGGTGTCATGACAGGAAAGAAAGATTGTTACAAATGCTTATTACGAGAAGAATCATTAGGAAACAGAAAGCATTGCAGTGTTTTTCTTCAGTTTCCTAACTTTGCGTTTTGATAGAAAAGCTACTAAAATAAGGATGAAATGGTGATGGAATATTGCTACTTTGGGGAAAACAAGGGCCCTTTCTAATGTAGAACATTATCAAGAGGGGAGCCTTACAAACACATCAGTCTACAGATTTTATTTTTTTATTTTGTTGCTGAAAGCCACTGCAAGGCATAACACAAGAAAGGTGGTGCTACTTGATGTATTTTACACAAATTTGGGAACTACCGTAAACTGACCCACTTTTTTTTTTCTCTCTCCCTAGACATCAAAAAAACACCCCAAAAAGGACATCTCTAGCACATGTTGTCAAACACAGACCTGACTACACTGTGGCCACTTCCCTTTAAAACTCTTTGACCAAGTTTCTTTCTACTTTAATTAACTTTTGTTTTCTTCCTTATCCAAGTTAAAAAAAAAAAAAGGCAGGAAATCTGCAACATGTGTTGGTAGCTGACCGGAAAAGAAAGCTTGTTGGAGTCCGTATTGTAGAAACCACTGAACAACAGAATAAGACTTAACAATTTGGAAAAAAAAACCCCACACAAATCAAAAAATCAGGGCACTGCAGAGAAGATAAGCCAGAGCGCTGCGCACAGTAGTTCTATTACCAGTTCTATATATTCATAGTTTTGGTACAACAGCTACAAGGAGAATACAAATTTAATGAGGGCTTCAAAATTAAGGATTCAGATGAAGTAAGACCATAGTTTAATATCACAGGCTTTAAATCGGTGAATAAAGAAATAATGCGAGCAACACAGCAATAAATTAATTATGCAAAAGGCATGAAAAGCTCTGTAAAGCGTGTGCTGTTATGCCACTGCGCTGTAAAAACACTGGCTCTAGAGACAGCCATCCCTGTTAGCTTGACAAACAGCTCCATATTAAAGAGAGAGAGTTTCTCTTCCAGCCATAATTCTTTGTTAGTTAAGGCAGTTCCTAAAACAACAGCCATCAAATAAGTTTGTAAAAAACACAGCCCAGACAGATAGATATAAAAGCAGTAGTAACTATGCTTAGAAACTACCTTTTCTAATATTTGCTTTTTAAATTTTTAGGCCATGCAGCTATCTTCATGCTAACGGTCATCAAAAAAGGCAGAGGGAACTTGGGGGGGTGGGAGGGGTGGTTTGGTTTTCGGTTTTGGGGTTTTTTTTTTTAGATTAAGGACATCCCAGTGCCATCATCAAAGCCATGCATCTTTGGAGAACAGATGGCTGAAAGTATTGGTAAAGCAATATAAGAGTTTTTTATTCAATGAGCTACGAATTTAAAACCAACCCAGGAGAGGAGGAAAAAAAAAAGACACATTTTTGATGGTCTTTCAAGGGTTCCCAGTGAAAAATACCCTCACTAGCATCAGTCTAGAGATGACATACTTGAACGCAACTAAAAAATGGGTAACAAGCGATTTTGATCACTGAAGTGGCAACAGACAGTCTCTTACTGACGCTTAAGGGATTTAGACACGCAATATCAGTTATGTATTTAATGTTTAATAAAATTACACTGCCACTTAAAACACACAACCCCACTGAAGCCAGCAGTTTCTGCTTTCAACAAAGACCATTTCCTTCGCTGACCAACTGGCAGGCCCTCTATTTTCCCCCAAATCACGTCCGAGCTCCCACCAATTAAAGAAAAGCTTGGCAAGCTACAGTAACACAAACAGATTAAAAGCATGGAAGCGCGTTTAATAACCGCAGGTATCTGCAACATAAAACAGTGGCAAAGAATGTTACGACACGGGGCTTTCACTACGAATTTAGGTGCGATCGTGAGCGTGGTTTGACCAGCAGCCCCTAATTCATATGTACCCTCTGACATTCGTATCATCTAGTAATATTAACAAGCCCTTACCACCGGTGTTAGCAACAGCCAAGACGAGTAAACTTACTCTGTGCCCAGCCTGATTGGAATGAAGGAGTTGATTGCAGACAGGGGGGAATGAAAAACAGGGTGAAACATGATCAATGTTAAACAAAAGAAAGCAACAGAAAAGAAATTATAGCCAAATGAATAGGCAAATTATAATTAATGAATTGTTGGTGTTATGAAAGAAGCGTTAACAAAAAAAAAAAAAAAAAA
>VZSC01018790.1:458949-487928 GCA_013398225.1 Steatornis caripensis
CCCGGCACTGCCCTCAGTGGGCTTCACCGTGGGGGCTTTCAGACGGTGCAAAGTGGGGCATGAAGCGCGGGGAGCCGCGGGCAGCTCCGTCGTGGTCACAGCAGAGCTGAGGAGCTGCCTCGTCCTCATCCCCAGGAGGACAAAGGCGTTTTTATGGGGCGACAGGCAGCCTCTGAAAGTTGTTCAGGTTAGGGAGCAGAGGGATGGGTTTGTGGTGCTTCCAGGTGGAGGAGCCATTGCTCAGCTGGGCACGCTGTTCTCCTTCCTGAGGCCCAACCAAACCTCCCGCGCACAGCGTTGCGTGCAAAATGCTGCTCTGCCGCTGCCAGCGTCGGCAGAGACAAATTTTGGGACCCGCTGCTGGTTTCTGCTGTGTTTATTATGGCTGCATCTTTACAGATGTCCAGCTGCTTGGTGCTTGCTCAAACTTGTTGCCATCTATAAAATGTAATTTTTAACTTCAGTGGTGCTTTGTCCAATTAGACTGAATTAATTTGTGGGGACATTGGGTCATACCAGTTGCTGCAAAGGGACAGGTCGTATTTGAGGTGCCCCTCGTTGGAGGCAGGTTTCGAAAACATCAAGGTGTTTCTGCTACTAAAAGGAGGGAGTAATGAGTTCCACCATCCATCGGTTTCCTTTGAAATGTGTGGGAAATTTGTAACGTTTCCTCTTCAATTATTCTGGAGAAAATGCAGCATGAGTTTGTATTTAACTTAGAATGCACATTGCACTCTTTTCTTTTCCTGCCTAGTGTTTAGAAGAGCAATACATGCCATAGCACGTATTGGCGATGAATTTTGGTTTGACCCCTTAGAAAAAGGTGTAAGTGAATTTATTTATCATAATTTAAAAATCTTTCTTGGAATCGTAGTATTTGTGGTGTTGGATAGCGTGTTGTTTTCCTACAGGTACCCTTCAGTCGGTGTTACATTCTCTCTTAGCTTGCTCCACTTCCAATATGGAAAAATGCCATATTTTCTGCAATTGTAATTAAGCACGTTACATCGTGGAAGATTCGTTCCTGCTCCGCTCCTAGTATTCTTACATTTTTTGTTACCCACACCGAAGCTTGCCCAAGACATCCAGAGTAATACCAAGGGTTCTAGTTCTGTTGTTGTGGGTGAAAAGGTGTACATTTTGTACCACATCAGAAGCTGCCTCTAAACAACACGTTTTGGTACCAGTATGACTCAACAGGAAGAATGCATCCATTAATATGCCTCCGGTTAATCAAATACCATTTCCAGCAGAATTGGGGTTTTCTCTAGAGGTTTCTTAGTTAAAAGTGATCAACTCTCCTCAACTTGCTGGGAGGCTGGAAAATCAGAAGTGGAGATAATTTCTTTTTATACTTGAAGAATTTTTGAGGTGCCGGTAATGTTTTTGCTTGTTTGTACGCATCGTGCGCATAGGTGTATGGGAAGATTGTTTTAGAATAAACTCTAGTCCTTCAAATGCCTCAAGTGCAAGCTGAGCTCTAAGTGTTCAGGTACCTCACACTTCAGGGCCACTTAAATGTCCATGGATTGGGTTCCTGTGCGGTGTTGCACCAGTGACTTCTGAGCAGTAATAACGAAGGTGATAAGTTTGCATGATGCATCTATGTTTATTCTGAGATGTACACATTTAAAGGTTTTGTGGCTTAGGTATGGTACCGAAGCGCAGGGATGGCTTTTTTGTTAAAGGTTCAATATGAAATAGTTTTGAGTTAATAAATCAGTTTATGTATGTTTTCAGCTTGCCTTAAGATCAGTGAATTCTTCAAGGTCAGCGTATGCGTATGTCTTCTTCTCATCTATGTTTTTTCAACATTACCGCTGGACAGCTGCGTCTCAGCCACATCAGAAGGAAAAACAGTTATCCCTCCCGTGTAAATTGATAATTAAGGTACATTTTAATGGCTTGTTACGCACAGCTTTGGAAGCAGCAAATTAGCCCAATTTCCAAATGAAATTATAGGGGGAGGCTCGTAGAGGTATGGGGATGGCTCTGAACTCAAGTGCTTCTGAGCAATTCTGCAAAAGCGAGCGTTGGTATTTAATTATATGTTCAGAAGGTGTACCTCCCGAGCTGTGCCCTGCGGTTCCCAGAGTCTGAACCGGCCTAATCTTGGCATGAAGGGATACCACATTTCTGCCTCTGGAGCGTTTCTCCTGTGGCCTTCAAAACCAGTATAAGGCAGGAGAGCTTTGACCAGTTGTTTAGCAAACAACAGGCCTGTTGGCCACGTGTTGGGCGAGGATCGGTATCGGCTGCCTCAGTGTCTGCTTACGAAGCAGTTTGGGGGGAGCCATAAAAGCAGGAGCTTGATTGAGATAAACTCTATGAAACTCGGGAAATAACACTGCAAAATTTCTTGGGGAGTAACCTTTGCGCTGATGTTTTTTATTATTTTATTCATTTTTTTACAGGCAGTTCTTCCTGTATTTAGGTGTGTAAATGTGCTGGAAAGGAATGTAGAGAAATGCAGCATTTATACCAATAGTAACGATCATCACATAACTTTTCAGCTCCTCTGCAAACATGGTAGGTTACACGTAAAGTGACTTTACAGAAATAGAAGCAGTTTAAAGCAGCAGGGCAACGTAATATTTAGTGTCATTAATAACTGAATGTTATTGATGGAACATTACGCCGAACGCTTGCAGCCTCTTCACATCATATTTATCACGTGCATCACCTTGTTAAAATGAAGTTGTAACAGGATTTATCAGAGGAACTGTCTTCAGTAGTTAACGCATGCTGTGTATTAGTTGTCAGCCTGCTGCTTACAACATTTAGAATTAGTCTGGAGTCAATTCTGAAAAAACACACGTTGCGGAAAGGGAAGGAAGTCCTGTTCTGCTGGGTGTTTGAACTAGAGGATTTACTGGGTCTTTCCACTTCTAGTACTTACTGTTCTTCAACACGGTATCAGGTCCGACATCCTCAGTCCAGCAGAACGCCAGGTACATTCATCGGTGTTAACCTTTGCAAAGCTCATAAAGAACCATCCTCTACCAACGTACCTTGCTGAGCTGAGCTGTGTAATAGGCAGTCATTTATATTATTAAAAATCTAGCTTGTATTACTAATAATGAGATCTTGAATTCAGTCTCAAGACAAGCTCTCTTAGCTCATGCTTATCTAGAAATACATACAGATCTGTAGGGTTTGGTTTGCCTTTTGTGTTCCACCACCATTTATATTATTATTTATTATTATATTATTATTATACTATTATTATACTATTATTATACCAGTTAAATATTGAAGCCTTTTTTCCCCCCTGCGTTTGTTGCTGTTCTCTTATTTCTTGTGGAGTCTTAAAAAACCTCAGATCCTAGAGGGGCATAACTAATAGGATGGGGGAAGTGTTAGATGGCAGGTTAATCCAGGTTTCTGTTTGTGGGTGGGTTATTCCCGTGTTGCTAGAGCGGGTCGCTTGGTTACTTTCACTATTGAGATTTCCTGAAAGAACAATTAATACTGAAAAAACTTTGATAATTACAGACCTGCGTTGATTTTTGTTCATATCCTTTATACTTAGGTGTTGTAAAAACATACAATCTGACGTTTCAAGGATGTGATCCGTTGCAGGCTGTTTTTGCAAAGCACATGTGTCCAAACATCCTTAAAGTCCACTCCAGGTAATGAATACAAAAATATTTTTTCTGAAGGAAAAAAAAAACCCATGCAGGAGGCAATACTGCTCTCGTAATCAATAACGTAATCAAAGTCTGATCAGGGCAGTCAAAAATGGCAAATTCCTAAACCCTGTATCCCAGTGCTTGATTTTTCGTATTACAACCTAAGAAACTTGGATCCCTGCTGTTAGTCCTACTCAGTCTAACCTTGAGAAGCATGTGATATGTAATTTGAATTCACACCTTTGAGCAACTTTCACCTGTGACAAATAAAGCAGTGCTTTGATTTTACAGGCAAAGAATCTGGTGGTAAAAGTACAATTTTTTTTAATGCGATCAGGCAAAGTTCTGCTTTGAAAAGCAGGCCCTGGAAGAATCCAAGGTTTGTATTGTCACTGCAAGCGGAGGCAAAGAACCGTTGGACTGCGTTTCCTGACAGTGCTGCTTCCTTGTGCACAGGAGCTCATCGCGATAATCAACCGTTAAAGGTGTAAAAGGATATCTCTGTATCGATATTATGTATTGCATCCAGAGAAAGATTATGCAACTTCTAAAACTGCAAGCTTTGGAATAAAGAGTATAGGATGCCGAGGTTTGCTCAAAATTGCGATATGCACGTATAGCAAGGTAGCAGCAATATGTAGATATACGTGAGACTGATTTGGCAGCAGACACAGGCATTACATAGAAACAAGTTTGCTTTCATAATTACTAGTTGTATTTTTAGATTTCTTATGTACCTACTGCATGTAAATCAATTAAAACAATAAATCATGCATTACAGGGTGCACGTTTCAGAGGCCGTTTTCCCCAACAGTATTGCCAAGTAACAACGCTCATTTCTAATGCGAGTTAACAAATGCTAGCTAGTCATTTGTGGCAGGTAAAATTATTTTAACATTGAATGAAATTTTACAGGCTGCTGGCTGATATAATGATTCACTTTCCGACCAGTCAAGAAGAAGTAACCTTATCAGTTACGCCAATGAAAGTTTGTTTCAAGAGTTACGCTGAGGAAGACACGGGTAAGGAAATTCAAGACACGAAACAATACTGGGACTTTAAAACAGGTGAACTAAAGGACAGCAGCTATTGCAACGTAAATGGAGAACGCATTTTATGGCTGAATGAGATTTTTAAGAGAGGGAACATATATAGAGAAATTTTAAGTCATACTGCCGCCCTCTTGTTTTAATATATTTTAAGAAAGTGTGTTTTTAATAACATTTTCCTGGTATCAGTGGCAGATGGCAGACTGAGCAGCCCGTTGAAACAAATTATGCCACTTGCTGTAGGCTTGAGCAGAGGTAATTACTGTACTGCAAACCCAGAAGCATGGCAACAGCTGGGAAAAAGGAGATAATTTTATGTTTTAAAGAAGGACTATTTAAATCTGAATCCCGTAATTATAGAATTGATATCATTACGGAGTGTATTTTAGTGTAAGGGCAACGCAGCGTGTTGGCTGGCCTAATGCTGTGATGCTGCGCACTGCCACGTGCCGACCTCCGTCTGACATGGAGATCGATGTAGATTCTTGGGGGTGTGACTCGAACTCGTTTTAAAGATATAATTGTGTTTTTGAAATATAGGTTCTGGTATATCATATAATAAAGGGATGCTTTTCATAGTTGCTTGTGACCAAAGCTGAGGATAATGACCCAGAAAAAGGTGACCACCTAGAGCACAGGGGTGGGGATTGTGCTGCGAGCAGGCTAAAGCAGTGGCAAGCAAGCAGGATTAAGTGATGGAAACCAGAGTGAAGCAGGGAAGAAACTAAAAATAAAAAGACACTAAAAAGAGCACATTTTGAATGACAAGTTTTGTTAGTTTAGAAACATATGCTTACAAGGGTTATTGTAAGAAAGTAAGCGGAAAAAAATAGTACGTAAAAATGTAACGCAATACCAAAAAACCAAGGAGTCAAAGAGGAGGCATCCCAGTCAGAGGAGGAATTACAAGCATTGTTCTTGTCCCGTAGCACATGATGTAGCATACTGCCTGCAGCAAATGTTCCGTACGCACTGAAACGAAACGTGTCCTTTGAACGTAGCGTCTGGTGATGGCTTGGGTTTTTCCATGGCCAGGATTATTTTTCAAAGAAAGAAATTCACCTTCTGCCTAGATGTGTTTTCATTTGCACGCGGTACACTCTGCCTGGCAGAAGGCGGCAGGGGTCTGACGAGCATGCATTTCTGCAGTTTTAAGGAACTTTACAGGAGTGTATTTGAACATGCAGTGGGGCCTTCTTGAAGGCTGAGAGAAAAAAATGCACTTGAGCAGAGAAACAGAAGACTGGGAACAGTTTGCAGTACTTTGTTAGCAGCCTGGCCTTTGAAGAGGACTGCATGGGCGTGTACCGTTTAAGCTGCCGCTGAATTTTTCTGAATGCCTCTGTGACTGGAATTGCCCTCTTACTTTCTTTTCACACACCCTGTAACAACTACGGACTCATCTAGTGATAACATGCAACAATTGAATACCTGAAACTGAAGAGCCCATTTCCTGTTGCCGCTTGCGTATCCAGAACAGATTATGATTTAAAACAAAGAACCTAAGTCCACCTTCATTGTCCTCTGATGAGTGTCAGCAATTATGATTAATCTGTTAAAGTCGTGCTGCGTTTTGGTCTTCCCATTGATGCACCAGTAAGCAGCCGGTAATAGTATTTGTGATGAATGCCTGTCGACAAAGCAGATTTGCAAGAATGACAGCAGGTATCGGGTTAGATCACGCAGTGGGATATAAAATGGGTTCTGTTAAAAGCCATTTAGATCTACACAATATACTATAAATACACTGAGGATTTTATTTTAGTTATGAAATAAATTTAGATAACTTTTTTACTGTTAGTCACTATAAAAATACAGTTATTTGTTCAAATTATGCTGATGTAAAAAGCTCATGGTTATAATCGTAGTTTTGTTGAGTTCAAACTTCCCTCTTCCGAGTCCTTGACTTTCTTGTTATTTTAAACAGATTTTTCAAAGACGATGCTTACTGAAGTACAACTAAATCCAGATGAATTTGACTACTTTCAAGTTGGAGTAGATTCTGAAGTGACGTTTTGCCTAAAGGAATTGAGGGTAAAGTTAAGAATTTATCTTGAAAATAAAACATTTCCCGTTAATTTGCCTGACTTCACTGGGACCATGCAGAGTGGCCCTGGGACATGTTCCGCCAGGCCTCCTGACCTGCAGCAGTATTTCACCAGCTGGTTGAGGATGAGCTTTAAAAAGCAGGACCTCCAGGATACACAAATGTACAAACACCTCAAAGGCAGCTTCGGTGCGGGGCAGTCGCGCTGTAACTCTACTGGAGGAAGGACAGTGGCCATGCAAGTTCCCCACACAGAAGCTCCTCTGGCAAAGCTCCTGGCAGAGCAGGCAAGGAACATGCTCTAGAAGCAGGAGACTGCCACCCTCGTTTTGCCAGTGAACAACAGCTGGGATAAACTAATATTGATGTTCTGTTTTCCAAACGGCGCTTAACAGCTCACCCCTTCTTTTCAGGGCCTGCTAGCGTTCTCAGAAGCCACCAGTGCTCCTGTCTCGATCCATTTTGACGTATCTGGAAAGTACGTTTAGGAACATGCCTGACTAGAACTACTGCCATTACACCTCTGAAGCCGGTTTTTGTCCACGGGTTACTCAGCAAATATTTAACTGGAACAGTAAAACAGATTTTAATTTCCTACCAAAAGCTGTATTTCTAATCTGCGATACAGGGTTAAGTGGTTTGTTATTATGCATAAAGCATTTAACATAGGCAGCAGCGTCGCTAAGCTAGCCATGCTGACTAATGAGCACCTACGTCACCTGGACACTTCAGGCTGTGTAATGCATGCAGTGATTTTATTTAGGAGTCTAAAGAAACAATACCTTTTCTGTTTTAAATGCAATTTGAACAGTTACGTATTTCAAACTATAATTTGACTAAGTATAGTATTGTGTAGCATTTGCTCGTTGGTGCATTTAAATCTGTAACGGGAAGCTACGTCCCGTTCTTCAGCAGCAAACATATTACACGTTCAGCTTTTCAGAGGAGGCATTTTTTAATCTCTGTGTACAGAAATGCATGAGCTGTGTTTCCTCCCACAGTGTGTGTGATTATGCATGCTGTTTAGTCTCTGAATATTTGTGTTTAGACCAATTGCTTTCAGCATTGAAGATACGGCGCTGGAAGCCAGCTTTATCTTGGCTACCTTGTCTGACATTGAAAAGGAGATGGCGTCCCAGCAGCCTCCGTGCTTTTCACAGCGGCAGGAAAGGTAACAGCGGGCTTCAGGGGCACGTGAGGGAGGCAGACTGCCTTCAGAGAATGGAAAAGCAAAGTCTAACGTTTTCCAGCAAAGTCAGATTTAAGACGGAAAGGAAGGGACCTGCTCATTCTTGCAGGGTGTTGGTAAGCACTGTACAGATACGGGAGTTTTTGTTCACAGCAAAACCCTGAACTGGACGGGTTCGGGAACATCTTGGCATCATGCAGAGCAATAAAGCTTGGTGCCGCAGAGCTCTCTGTACGAGCTTCTGCTTTCCTTCATCTCCACGGGGTCCTGTTGCAGTAGGAGGGGAAGAGAAGATACTTGTTGAGAATCTATTCTAAAGCCATCGTGCTTTTCATTAACAGAAAGTAAAGACGTTCTAACAAAACCACATAAAAGCAGCTACTAACCTGACCTGCTCTCTCCACTCCAGCTCGAAGACATGGATGGGTAAATCTGAGAAAACCTCTGCGGATAAAGATAACGACGCAGAAGCAGTCACTTCGAGAAAGCCACAGTGGAACAGCAGTGCACCAAACCCAGAGCCAGCGAAACCTGTGAGTCCTTTGGCAAAACAAGAGATTAACAATATTCCTAGGGTCGCAAAGAGAGAGGTGACGGGTGCAGGAGGAACCGCCATGGCCGAGGACCATGCAGTGCTGGAGCGAGAGGAAACAGCGTCTCGTTATGAGAAGGTAAGGGGGCTCCCGGGTGTGTTTACAGCAGAGCACCCGCTGGCATTGAGCCGGAGGCTGCCTGCACGCTGGGGGTTGCTACACAGAAACCGGCTTTCACAGCAGCACCACCAATAAAATGGCTGCCACAGCCACGTTCAACTGTCATGCTGGAAATCCTCCCAGATGGCAGGTGTACTTCACTAGGAAACGCTGCAGACCAATAAAGATTTTACAGTGGGAAAAGCTTCAGAAATAATTAACCCCCTGATTCTGTATCACGTGCAGTTTCTTACTTCTATAAATATTGCATTTTCCAGTTTCAGTCCTTACTTTTTGGAGCGGTTTCCTGTAAGGGGAAGGATGCCATCGGTCACACCTTCCATAATTTAGCAACCGCTAGTGACACCGAAGAGGATTTTGGCAACATGCAGAGCTCCCAAGTTCTCTAGTGCTGGGAAGCGTCTGAATCCAAGTAAAGCCTATCAGGGATTGCCTGGAAAGATAAAGGTGTGTCTGACAGTAATTGTGGAGCTGTTCCTAGTTTCAGACAATAATTTAATTGCAAGTTCTTCAGCAAGTCAGAGCTCAATGGGAACTATTTGTACTGCGAGCTCGTGCGATGAACTGCATTTCACAAATACCTGCACAGACAGTCTGGAAGTGGGAATCCCACCCAACAGTGCCCGTTTCTTTTTTCGCCAGACGGACAGAAGGACAAAACGTGACTCAGCCCCAAGTGCTTTATCAGTTCCTGCTCTGGCGGTACAGGTTAAGCTTTATTCGCCGTTTGCTTTGCTCACCAGCACGGGCATTCCAGAACTGTTACCTGCTGTCCCAATACAAACAGAGGCCAGGACCGACTAGCGGAGATCGGTGTGGTACCTGTTCCGTCAGTGCGCTGCTTCGGGTGTCCAGCTCTCCTGCACGTTCTCACTGGAGAATTCAAACTGTCTTGGCGCTTCAGGCAAATGAAGCTGCTGTTGTAAAGTTAAGAGTGCTGGAAAAATAAACCCACGTGCCCTGGCACAGCCAAGCCCAGGATGGTGTAGCATAGCTGGGATTTATACAGAGCTAGCGTTTAACTGAAGAACCAAAGTTGTCATAGAAATGCATTTAAAAAAATAAAAGTGTCATTTGAAAGCGTGAGTTTGAGAGGCATTACATTTTGGACTCGCGTTCTTCTCCCCACCTCCCCCCAAACGCAGGTTTGAGCACAGTGCGCGAAGGGAGAGCCCAACGCCCCGGCGTCAGTGGCTGTGCATCTCTGCATGAACAGACAGCGGTCTTGCGGTGAACTTGACTTTAAAAAACAGACTTTAGTATAAATACTATATTTATTAAATATCTTTACAATTCATTTAAATGTATTTACAGAACTATTCCTGCATAAGTTATACCTCAGACAAGAAATTCACATAGTTGCCTCTTAGGTAAGCATAGATGATAGTCTCATTTCAACAACGACGAAAAAGCATCCTCATTAGATACAGACTCAGATTTGCTTCATTATTTCAGCTATCTTTGTAAGAAACTACTTCACACAGTCAGTTTCTACACACACAGTCTGGTTTTTCCCCTGCAGAAAGGATGTCCATTACCGAGAGACAGAGATTCCACCACAAAACCCTTTGCATCCTCACCCGCCCTTCGCCTCTCCCTCCTGCTTCACCCAGCCATCGACTGTCTGGTCCCAAAATCTGTGGTTTTGGTTTGGTTTTTTTCCGGCCGTGCCTTCTTCACGAACACAAAGTACACCTAGAGGGAAACTGTATGTCGCAGGTCTCCCAAAGATAGCCACAAAAGATGCCAGGACCACAGAGTTTTTTTCCAAGCCACCGCACCTTAGCCCTGTTCTACCCAAACACCAGCTGCAGAAACCCGGCTCCTGCCAGCCCCGTGATGCTCTGTGGCTACCGGCAAATAAACCTCCTCCTTTTCCTTCAGGTCGCTGCTCCCGAACCACCAGCTCCTGGGAACACACGCACCCCCACCTCCGTGGCAGCCAGGGATCAGCCCGTGCTGCGCTCACGCACGCTTCCGTTTCGCGGAACACCTTTCTGGAACCTTCCTCTTGTGAATAGTCACAATAAGCTAATTCCTAGGAAGTGTTACTGCTTCATGCATCGTTTAAAATTGTTTTGATAGTATGGGCCCTGTCGTGTCCTTTTTGAAAAAATCTGTTGTGCGCAGACAGCTTAAGTTCATAGGAAGAAATTAGGTTTGATATGTTTAGAGTGCACATCTTAAAAAAACCAAAACAACCCCAAAACAATCAAGCATGTGATAAAAATATCAATTCTTTATAATACAGTATTGCTTTATAAACAGATGGAAAAGCTATACGCTTCACTGGTCTTTGGTGTGTCCGGTGAGGGATAAACTCATGATTTATAAATCAAAACCCAAATTTGTTCTTTCTGAAAAGAAAAAAAAAAAACAAATCACGATGTGATATGAGGCAAATGGCTTTGTAGATCCTGCTCAGCGGAGAGCGGCTTTAACACGGCGAGCGAGGCTCAGCAGCGAGCGAGACTCGGCCTCACGCCCGCCCGGCAGCGCGGTTCAGCTTCCGAGAAGCCAGCCGAGCCTCTCCGCTTGGGGATTCCTGGCCCCGGCGCCCGCAACACCGGAGGCGGGGGCAAGCGCCTTCGCCATACTCGTCCACCCGATCCGCATACGTCGCCCAACGTATGGTTCTGGAAAGGGGTGGGGGAGGGAGTAACAAGGGCCGGGGACGAGCTTGCCGAGAGCGAGGGGTCAGAGCATGAGGCAGGCCAGGTCGGCAGGGGCATCGTTTTAAGGTAAGTTCAAGGGAAAGAATAATTGATCAAATCTGCTCTAATCAAGAAGCGTTGATAGTAAATACTGGAGAATAAAATGTAAAGACACCCAGACTTGAGAGAGGAACGCCCCTCCCAAATGCTAGAGACAAAGCCCTGTACTGCAGCGTGAATACATTCCTTCTAACAAGACAGCTAGATACAGCTTGTTCAATTGTAAAAAACAACAAGGACTAACAATTTGTGCAAAGTTACCCACCGCTCACTGCTCCACGGATGGCAAAACGAATTAATTTGTCTTCATTAAGAGAATCCTCCCCATACCCTCACCAAAATCACATTTTGGTCAAGCCAGGGTAGTTAAGGCATTTTGACAAGTAATTACAAGGTGATTCACAATAGATAGCTAACATTATGCCAATTTAGGAATAGCAGATAAATTACCGAAGAGCTTCCGAATTAATCACTTACTCATTACGAATGAAATGCCTGTTACAAGCATGATGCATTGAAATATAGTAAAATGACATGTACATGGTACATGTTAAATGATCTTAAATAAAAGCTCGACATAGTTACGCAAATATACAGTACGAGTCCACAAAAATTCTTTAAACAGGTTGAGGTAACCTCAAACTTAAACAGTTTTAACACAATAAACCAGGTAGTAAAAATCTCCTTTTGAGAGCAGGTAAGATTACTTACTGACCAAGTTTAACTGCACTCACCTAAACAGCAACATTACCCGACTTTTTATATATAAAAACATGGCTTTAATTTATTTCTACGTACTCCTCTACCGGCAAAAAAGTTAATGAAAAACTGACCAAAAATATATATATCTTTACAGCTACCAGCTTTTTGTATGAACCTCAGGAAAGAAAAAAGGAAAGCTTGCTGGAAGAGGTGGAACAAACGTGAGCTACTGCCATTCAAAAGGAAATGTAATATTGCAAAGTGGCTGTTAGATAACTGTAAACATCGTTAAGGTTCATTCCGAAAACCCTAAACTGTAGTTACTGAAATGTAAGTGTCGCTGATTAGTCATTCATAGCCTCCACGGACGTACGCGCTGCTGCTGCCTCAGCAGAAGCAAAGAGGTGCTTGTCTGAGGGTCGGAAAGGTAAGGATCAACCAGACCAAAACTGGTGCGGCACAGCCCGTTCTGCGCACCCGAGAACGGCAACTATTAACACCGGTTACGTTTGGTTAACAACAGAGTTACCTACCAAAAGCCAAAACGTTGGGAGTCGAGGATGATCTGTTCTCCGTGCGACCTCCCACTGTAGCATTTATGCACCATCCCGCGCTGGCAAGATGGGTTCTAACGCTGAGCGGACCTCAAATGTTGCCAGCTCAGCTTTTTGGGACCGAGTTAAAATTGTTGGGTTTTTTTTTTTTTAAATAAAATAAAATAAAATTATCCACAGCCAAAACCTCCAGATACCAGGCTCATTACGGATGAATGATCTGCAGAACTTTTAAGATCACAGTTAAGCACCTGAAATCACAAAACACATTTGCATCCATTTAACTTGAACTAAGTATGGAGTTTTTTTGAAATTTCGTACTAGAAAAGGCTCCTAGGCTGACAGCGGGTATGGCAAGAGCAGAATGTTTACAGCAGTTATAAACCTCCTGAAAACTGGAGCTTAGAAACACGAAACCTCAGCTATCACTGTAACAAGACTATGCCTATGAAACTGTGTTCTGTAACATACCCTTTAATGAATAGTGAACGTTTCTAGTAAATAGAGTAATATGCCCTCTTGCAGAGGTTTTATCTATTGAATCTAGTTTGAAGGATGATAAACCAACTCGACCCCTTTGCAAGTCAGTTACGTTTCAAACGCAGTAACGATGCGGGATGGATCCTCCCCCTTTTAAGGACAACGACTAAGCTCTGAAACACATGCTTCAAGCCTTGAGCGTCTTCATTTCTTGCTGGCAGACACAGACCAGTGTACTGTGAGAGTGGTTCTTAACCAGGACTTCAGTTGCATCTCAAGACGGGCAACAAGCTCGAGAACCGGCCGCTGAGATCAGTTGCGACAGAAGAAAGCAATCCTGCCAGCAGGAAACCGTACATGTGAAGCTAGGAGCTCGGGGCGAACGAAAACGTCAGAAGCTGACAGTCCTGGCAGATCAGTCTGTATACTCGGCTACAATAGAAAGAAGGACGGTGATGTCATCTGGTTTTCCCCCTGCAATGTAAGAAAAATACTTCATCAAACCACAGTGGGTCATCTTCTTATAACCTGCGACATTCCCCCGTGGAAAGCTCTTTGAAACATAAATATTCAAAACCTGGTTTGTACAGACGCAAGGACTCTGTTTCCTCCACCTCCTTCCCAAAATGCAACTGAGGGCAGCAATGACATTCAGCACGGCCAAAAAAGCGCTCTCCTTTTAAGCTACAGTGAGATCACAAACTACTAAAAGGAGCACAGAACCTCAAACATTGCCGTTAGCCGCTAGAGCGGAACGCCTGTTTTCTAGCAGACTATTTCTCTATTTAACAAGTGTACAAAAAGCCTGACGTTGCTTTGTCACAAGCAAGCTGCGATAAAAAAAAGTCGGTACCTTCCCAGGAATCTCTGCTGTAAACCAAACACCTCTTTAGCTTCTTCTGCAGCACCGCATCACCGTGTCTCTTTGTAAAAGCTACTTAACATTTTCGGTAGTCACTTCTCAGACCTCGACAGCAAGCGCAGTACCCTCAAATCCTAGAGAACCAGCTCAGAGAAGAGGCCTTTCGCCAGGTAGGAAGCCCAACCGGACCTTTGGGCTGGCAGTTTCATTACTGAATGACTGAGCTTCGCACCAACGTGGAGCCTGAGCTTTACAACCATTGCCTCTGCCTTCAGGAAAGACGCTTAAGGGTCTTGCAGGAAATCCTGCCCTCCTGATACGGAAGTCATGAGAACGTCTTTACTACCAGAACTATATTTATTTATTAAAAAAAGGTGTTTGATAGGATTCTGAACTCTGCCAGGCGTCAGTATCTTTCTAGAGCATAGAAATAGAACCAGAGAGATCAGGACGGGGATGCTAATGGTACATGGTCAGAAATTTTAACAACCCCCCACCCAACACCAAAGAGTGGGCAGAATCTTGACTAGAAGGCAGCAGTAATAGAAGACCTTAAAAAAAAAAACCAAACACAAACCCAAAACCCAGCACACACCTGCCACCACCCACAGCCCCAAATCCAAGGAACAAGTCAAGTCCAGTTTCCCCAAAAGCGTGGAGAACTTGTGTCAGGCAGGATTGCTGGGGCAAGAGTGCACATGCTAGGTTAAAGCAAAACAAAACAGAAATCTGTGCACTGCGTTCTCTGCGTTCCAGCTGCTTCCCCACAGGAGGCTTCTGCTCAGCCGGGGCCTGGGATGACCTGCACCAGGAGCCGGGGTCATTGCCAAACGCAGTGCGTTAGCTTGGCACTCTACTGACAACCACGTTTCTTAACGCTCTGGTTTCCCATCGGATTTTGGAACAACACAACTTCACTTTGCTTAAGATTTCTCAAAGATAGCAGGAGTGGGAGGAGGAGAGAAAAAACAAACCCCAACCAGTCTTACCTCTCACATTCAATCCGTTGTCACATGCGAACTGTGCAAACGGCGACATGTAAGTGGGATCATACGCCAGCTCGTGAGCTTGCTCAGCAATGCTTCTCGCAGTCTGCTGTATACTCTCGTAGTTGGAGTTCTGAATTCATGAGGGGAAAAAAAGTTTATTCTTACAAGAAAGTCTACCGGTAGCTGTTTTGCTGATGCACATCAGTTTTCTAGATCGCTGACTGCCAGACCTCCGTCTCACAGATCAGGGCCCTAGTCAGCACCTTCTCTTCCAAATGGAACCCTCACCATCTTTTAGGCTTTATAAATTTGGGTTAGAATCGCCAGTAGTCACAACTCAAGTCCAGAGCTCCGTTTCCTACCAGCAGCCACAAGACTTGGGTTTTGAAGATTTGTAGAATTTAGAGACTTAGAGGACTCGCACTCAAAACGGGCTAAACAGCCTCACCTGAGGGAAGCAGGGTATTTGACAGCTGTACTAGCAGCTTGCACCGAACCAACCATCCTTCCTTCACAAAGTAGGCTCTGGCAAAGCAGTTAATTTTCCCCTGGAATGGGAAGTCTTATCTCTCTGACCCTCTTACCCCAATCAGCAAGACCACCCTTGGGCAGAAGGGGCANCAAAACAGAAATCTGTGCACTGCGTTCTCTGCGTTCCAGCTGCTTCCCCACAGGAGGCTTCTGCTCAGCCGGGGCCTGGGACGACCTGCACCAGGAGCCGGGGTCATTGCCAAACGCAGCGCGCTAGCTTGGCACTCTACTGCCAACCACGTTTCTTAACGCTCTGGTTTCCCATCGGATTTTGGAACAACACAACTTCACTTTGCTTAAGATTTCTCAAAGATAGCAGGAGTGGGAGGAGGAGAGAAAAAACAAACCCCAACCAGTCTTACCTCTCACATTCAATCCGTTGTCACATGCGAACTGTGCAAACGGCGACATGTAAGTGGGATCATACGCCAGCTCGTGAGCTTGCTCAGCAATGCTTCTCGCAGTCTGCTGTATACTCTCGTAGTTGGAGTTCTGAATTCATGAGGGGAAAAAAAGTTTATTCTTACAAGAAAGTCTACCGGTAGCTGTTTTGCTGATGCACATCAGTTTTCTAGATCGCTGACTGCCAGACCTCCGTCTCACAGATCAGGGCCCTAGTCAGCACCTTCTCTTCCAAATGGAACCCTCACCATCTTTTAGGCTTTATAAATTTGGGTTAGAATCGCCAGTAGTCACAACTCAAGTCCAGAGCTCCGTTTCCTACCGGCAGCCACAAGACTTGGGTTTTGAAGATTTGTAGAATTTAGAGACTTAGAGGACTCGCACTCAAAACGGGCTAAACAGCCTCACCTGAGGGAAGCAGGGTATTTGACAGCTGTACTAGCAGCTTGCACCGAACCAACCATCCTTCCTTCACAAAGTAGGCTCTGGCAAAGCAGTTAATTTTCCCCTGGAATGGGAAGTCTTATCTCTCTGACCCTCTTACCCCAATCAGCAAGACCACCCTTGGGCAGAAGGGGCACTTCACAAGTTAGAAGCGGAAAAAAAAAAAAAATAAAAAAAAAAATGTATCGAGCACACAAACTTTCTACAGACTGTATTTTAAGTGCCATTTTTTCCTGTTCACTAACTCTGCTGCTTTACTCCAAGACTTTTCTGACTCCAGCCAACATGACACAACAACCACCACTCTTTCTGTTCGTAACTATTTTAAAATGCCTTGTCATTTCAAGAGTCTTCCCCGCAGTTTGGGGAATCAGCAGGCATTTACATGATTAACCCTTGGCTAAACGTCACAGGGAACTTCAGCGCCTTTCCCAAACACGCCAAAAGGTGGAGCTCAACTTTCTTCCACAAAGGAATTCCATCTCCAGGCTAACCTTCCCTCTGCGCAGCAGAAGGAAGGTGGGAGTACAGCACACAGAGGTATGAGCTGGGTATAGCATAACTATGTCACTAACAGGTCAGCCACCAGCCCCTTCCAAACCACGACGGCATGCCGATACATCTGCGGCGCTGTCATTACCTTCACTAACCAGACCCAAGGCTCCGGGACAGCTCGTGCTGCCGCGCGATGACATTTCCCTGTTCACAGTGCGGCTAAACGCTGCTCAATTTCAGACCTGAATATTGTACCGAGGGGAGACAGCATGGGGACTTCAGAGAGGGGGAAACACAGAGCCTGCCTGATGTGCAGAGGCCTCTCAAACATTCTGTCCATAAGGACCCATTCTCTGTCTGACACCGCCTTTCAGTTACATACCCGCAGGTTAAGAGCAGGCAAAATTTTTTTAACACCGCAATATAATTCTACGTGTTCACCTTTATTTGCATTTCATAACATCAAAACAGTTCCCTCAGGGAGGTTATACATATTGATACCTCCCGAGTATACTTTCCTTTCTGTAAGTAAATAGCCTCAAGCTAAATGTTCCCATCCAAATTAAAATATTTTCATGTATTTTTACTATTCATTTCATGTATTTTTACTATTTAAAAAGAACATTTGTGGGCACTAACCTGGAAAAGTTGCCAGGAATTTTTTTTACAGAACACTAAAGATTTTCAAGGACACGCAAGCCAACAACTGAGACAGCCCATATGACTTTTGAATTACTGTTTTATAAATCTTCAGAAAAGCTATTTTTATGTGTACAGCTCACCCCCTCAAATAACCCGTGAAAGCATGCTGTATTTTCATGTGTATAATCTACAGCCTCTAAGCACAGACAAAATACAATGTGTGGGCAGCTGGCCAAGGGCAGCTTCTGAACATCTTCCCCTTTCCCTTCCTCCTCTCCCTCCCATCACCAGTCGGTGCCATGGTACCACGTCGGGGAATTTATGCCCAGGCTGCTGCTTCTGGACCCAGCCCGGATGCAGATCCGGGAGACAGCGCTTTGGGGCTCAGCATCCCTTTCTACTGCTCACGTGTGGTATTAACTGAAAAGTCTCTAAGGACAGCGCTTTGTGGCAGGTCTTTTATACAAAATCCGAAAGTAACTATGAGGGATAACCAGTGCAAAAGATGCGAGATTCGGAACACGCACACTTACCTTCAGCTTTTTTAACTCCTGCAGAATCATGTAGTCAGGCATGTTGTCAAACAGTCCATCTGTTGCAGTCAAAATAATGTCTCCCAGTTGGACATCAAACGAAGTACTATCAGCAGCATCAGGGCTGTGAAGATGACAGGTACGTTAAGGAAAAGGACTCCAGCCTTCACTAAGGCGCCATGCAATGTCAAACAAGCACATCAACAGCTTTTGAAATGCCTTACTGTTACGTGTTTTTCCACAGAAGAAATAAATAATCATTAACTGCAGAGCTTTTGCACCAGGACAGCTTGTCAAGAAAGCTACAACCGAAGAACTGTGACTGCAAACAGGTAAAGTTCCAGCTCTTACACAAAGGATTTGCATTTAAAATTCCCCGATGAACAATCCTGCAAACTAATTTGCTTCACGAGTGTATCTCCATGGAAACCATTAAGTAGAAAGGCAGCTCAGGGCTTCCTTCTCACTCATCTTAAATGGGTGAGAGCACTATACTCCAAAGGACAATTCATAACAGGAGTGGCCAAAACACTTGGGGATTCTGAATCACTTTCTAATCCAATGGAATACGAAACATTTCTGCAAATCACTACCAGGAGACCACAGCCGGTTGGTCTACTTATGTCTAATATATTACACAATACCAAGAGGAGAAAATACCTGTTTTGGCCACAAATACTGCTGCAAAATCTGATTCTCAGAAGCAGCATGACAAACCTTTCATTTTTAAAGATTCTTCAGGGGTCTTTAAAAGGGAGAAACGGCTGCACCCCAGGCCATTCAGCTGTGCCAAAAAGCAGAAAAGCTGCTTTGCTCAACTAATCTGTAGCTTCAGGAAGGTTAATAGTTATGACTGGCTGCCTATTCCCATATATAGCCAAATTTAACATTTAACTGAGACAACAAATAGAAAAAAGTACTGGAGAAACATTTAGACAACACGCATGAGTACTAATTAACGTCAAGAACAGTGCAGAAACGAGCTAGAAAGCTATAATCATGATTCAGAACTGAAGTGTGGGAGCTCATTTATCTTGTGCTTTCCTCATTACGTGATGACTCAGATTGCTTTGCTTTCCTGACTTCCACTGGGCATGATCAATTATTCCTGTGCTTTTTGGTTATTGCCTTCCCACAGATGACACAGAGTCTTAGAAAAATTAAGATTTTTATAGTTCTGGAATTTCAGTAATTTTATTTTAGTCTAATAAAGAGGTTAGATTATTTAAGGTTCTAATTTTAGAATTCTACCCCAGCTTCCTCTCTGCAGTCTTATGACAGAGCAATAAAACCACATGCAAGAAGAATGGTCAGGAGTTTCAACAACTTAACCAGCATTTTCAAAAAGAGCTATTTCGGCATTGAAAGTTATAACCCTTACTGCATCAGCTTTGATATTTAAAGCCTTGTACCGAAAACTTAAGATGCCTGTTGCATTCCCTGTATACTATGGTCACTCTTGGAGATCCCTTTATCATCTTCCTGTATTCAGAAGAGGGTATCACTTTAACGAGTGCATAACCATCGATTTGAAGCTGCCTTTTAATACATATTTGAAAGTTCATTTTAAATTTTTTTTTCTTTATTTAGTGAGACTTTTCTTTATTTGGTGAGACTTCACAAAGTCAGAGGATGTATCAGCCTGACATTCTTAGGGGAAGACACAAGTACAAGTCCACCTTTGAAACGACTCATTTCTGTGAACAGATCGTCCTTTCCTAATACTCTCATTCCCAGCTTGGTGTTCTGCCAAACAGGTTTTTTTTTTTCCCCCACTCGTTTTGGTCAAATACAATATGCCACGGGAAACACAGCTATTTGGAAACACAAGTTACAGTCACGTGTCCCTCTGTTCTATTCTTCAAGCACTTGCTACCCCACTGCCAAGATATCTGAACTAGCGTACTCCAGACCAGACTCAAGAGAGTACAGACAGCAACAGGGAATGAAAGCCACTGATAAGACAAGCTGCTCACGCAGGATGACCGGTGCACACACCAGCCGCGGTCTTATTGTGGCAGCTTTACCGAGTAACGCCCTTCCATGCATCAGAACATGCCTACAGCACCCCACAGACTATGGGAATGTGCCACCAAGAACGAGTCATCATTAGCCTGATAAATTCAGACTGCACAACAGCGCACAAAATTTGTTAAGTAGAACGTGAGAAACGTTTGTATTACCTCAAAGCCAGAGGGGCTGCTATAAGGCCCTTTGACTGGATACATATTTAAGTCCCACGCACTACGCTGCACTATGCAAAAAGCACTGTAGCAGCAACACTGCAACCTTTTGGGAGTTGATCACATAGACAGATTAAAAGTTTAAGATCCTCTTACCTGTCACTCAAGACAACTCCTTCTGCTTCTGGTGGAGCTATCGACAGTTGGAAAGGAGTGTTGAAGTAATGCTGCTGCTCATCAGATCGATGTACTACTTCTCCTCCTCTGACTACCAGAAATCCAGAATCTCCCAAGTTGGCTGTATGTAAACGGTGACTTGTTCTGTCCAGAACTACTATACAAGCTGTACTGCTTCCTGGAAGCAAACAGAATATGGGAAATGGAGTTAGCCTTACTAAAATTTATTCTTATATTGATTTGATTCACAGTCCAATTATTCAAATATTTATCAAAGCTTCCAAATCAGGAAAAATGGAAATACTCAGTAATGCCCAAATTAATACACACTAAAAATAGCAAAATGCTAGAAATCTTTGCATCACAAACTATGATTTTTGTGTAGAACTTACTTTTCCTGCTTTGATTTTGGTAAACACATTATGCTGACAAATACCTGGTTTGTTCCACTTTATTTACAGTTTTCCATCCCAACATATGTCAGCACATTCTGCTATAGGCCTGGATTTACAGAAGTCACATAAAATACTGAAATTCCAAAATCATTGAGATAACAGAATTCTAGCAGCATCCATAGAGTGCTAGGTGCTCTCCACACACTTGCACTCATCAGCTGTAAACAAACCACACCAAAATACTTAAATACTTAATTGCAAGCAGTCCTTCGGTATTATTCCATTACTCTCGGCAGAACACTAAAATGCTTTTCTTCATAGCATGGCTCCATAGAGCTATCTTCATGGTTAAAAAAATAATCCTGTCATGTCTTTAGAATACTAACTGCACAAGTTTAAAGAAAATATGTTTCAGAGACAAATACCATTGAAGGTTAAAAGTAAAACAGAACAGAAACATATCTACTTGTCAGCCGTGCTCAGAACTGTCCCAGCCATGCTTGAGGGCACTGAGGAGTTCTTGATTCATTCCCTGGGAAGTAGCCACCAACTGTGTTTAGTTGCAAACCACAAAAGCAACTGTACTGCAGGTACCCATCCCCAGACTGAGCCCTTCACAGCAACCAACAATCCCTTAATTTCTGCAAACAGGATAGCATATCCACCCCAAGAACCTTCATTCCTGAAGAGACCGAAATACAGCTAAAGCATTTCTGCTTGACTTCTGCCTCCAATGTTAAGTCCCCACATCACCAGCTGGCGAACAGCCTTCATCTTGTATCCTGCTGTTCTTGCAGCAGAAGTTTCCGAGCGTAGCTACATGTTGGACAGACCACAAGCTTGCAGTGACCTAAGCTAACAATCAGGCTTGCTAGTACAGAAGTCCAGCTGGCTCTAGGCATCACCTTGTTCCAGATGTTTCCCGTTCTAACATAGGGAGTTTCCCTGCAATACACTTGCACTTGGTTTGTTCCCTAGTGAATACGTAGAACCTTCTCCACTCTTACTGAACTGTAAGTCAAAGTAGTATCTTAGGAAAAATTCAGATTTCACGTGTGACAGCATCCAAGACTGTTCTGCAACACACGAATAGTGTTTAACAATGGCATGATTTCCTCTCGCTTCAGTTTTACTTTAAAGTATTTGCTAGGTTCAATTCTGACGAACTAAGTATCAAGACTTAAAGCACAACAGCAAGGAGAAGTTATTGCCTAATAATCCTCCTTAATGAAGCCCCCTCCCTTAACTTTATTTTAAATAAACTCTAAATGCTCATTGCTGTGCCAACTCCAAGCTTTTATTTCTACTTCTAAAAATACTGTTCTCGGTTAAAGGAGAAACAGTAAGGATCATTAGTTTCAAATTCTAACTCTATTAGCAGAGTGTAACTAGGAGGCCATGTGTGGAATGCAGATCTTGTGACTCAGCATATGCTGCTTTTCAGAATTCAAAAGGTCAAGCCAAGCAGAGCTGCCTCCGTCTACAGAGCCACTGAGAGAGCTCTCACCAGTGGCCCACTTTGTAGATCACTTACTGCTACATCTGCTTTGCACAAGTAAGCACTATTAAACACACAAAATCCTAATGTCATTACCGACCACTGCTATTTTTGTGATACTTAAGGTCACTTCTGAGGTTTGAACCTATTCTTTAGGCATATAATGCGAGAACATCTGTTCCAAAGCTCAGCAGACAAGTTAAATATATCTTACACAGCGCTCCTCTGGCATAGAAGCTTAAGGTCAGGTGAGAAGCATGCATATCATGCAGGGCAACACTTTCTTGGTGCGTAAGAGGTCACATGCCCTTTAGAAAAGTATTCTGTTTTCAAGGTTGTCAGCTGAGGCCAAATGTAGCTCTCTATCTGCTCACCATTCCCGAGGTAGCTGGATGCCCTGTCTAAAATCAAGCCTGACACAGAAAATGCTAAGCATCTACTTTAGTTTGCTTTCAAAAAAATCCATCACGATTCCCTCCCAAAGAATTACAAAAATAATATATGGTACCAGTGATTGTATGATATAAACTACTTCTAAACTATTTCTGGGCTCCCCAGTTCAAGAGAGACAGGGAACTACTGGAGAGACTCCAGCGGAGGGCCACAAAGTTGATTAGGCAAGTGGAGCATCTCTCGTATGAGGAAAGGCTGAGAGAGCTGGGTCTGTTCAGCCTGGAAAAGAGAAGGCTGAGAGGAGATCTGATCAATGCTCACAAATATCTAAAGGGTGGATGTCAAGAGGACGGGGTCAGACTCTTCTCAGTGGTGCCCAGCGACAGGACAAGGGGCAATGGGCACAAACTGGAACACAGGAAGTTCCACCTGAACATGAGGAGGAACTTCTTTACTGTGAGGGTGACAGAGCACTGGAACAGGCTGCCCAGAGAGGTTGTGGAGTCTCCTTCTCTGGAGATATTCAAAACCCGCCTGGATGCATTCCTGTGCAACCTGCTCTAGGCTAACCTGCTTTAGCAGGGGGGTTGGACTAGATGATCTCTAGAGGTCCCTTCCAACCCCTACCATTCTAGGATTCTACTTAATCAATTAGGTTTAAAGTTCACTGGACATAAAAGGCAACAGGAGCAGTAAGGCATGGAATGAGCAGAACTGCATCCAATTATCATCAGAAAATATTTTTGCTTGCATAGCTTAAGCAAAAAGCCACAACCAACCATCAAGAGTTTTCAACAGAGAACGGTTATTTATACATACGTAACAGAGAGAGTGAGCACGCATGCCATAGCATATTCGACTGCAGAATTCATTTTGTAAACGCTCCGCAAGTGGTGGTGAATTGCCACCCTTCGCACACAAGGGCAGTTTGCCTTTGATTTTTATTTTTTAATATATATATACATACACACACACATTCCCTGCATTACTGAATGAATCAAGATCGTTTCTAAACATACAAGAGAAAATAAGGATGCTACCAAGACAACTACATTTCTACATTTTCGGGGTACTTGAGAAGCTAACTGCCTGCAAATTTGTTACAGAAGCTGACAACAGACTTAAGAACACTTGACCAAGTATATGTCTCGGTAACATACAACACAGATCAAATTTATATATTTTTGCTCTCTTACCAAGCAGAGGTACTTTGTTCTGCAGCAGCTCACAATAACCTGCCGTGAGAATCCCAACAGGATTGCTTGGTACAAACCGTCCTTCTTTTACTAAACGTTCACATGTTCGCATTAGAGTCCCTGAGAACTGAGAAGGGTCAACCCCATAGTCTCTCCAGCCGCCTACACCATCTGCTACCCCTAGGAAAAAAAAAAACACAAACAGAAAACAAGAGTTACACGAACACAAATTATTTTGAAAACAAGGTTTTTAATTTTTGACATCACGTATGACATTCAGTAACTAAAACCTAGGAGACAACACCTCCTTGAAAAACATTTTTGATTAAGAATTTTTAAGGTAACTTCTGTCATCAGCTCCTAGACAAATCTCTAAATATCATCTGAATTGCTGAAGAGAAGGTAAAAGTTCAATGCTGAGAACTCTGTGAGGAGGCCGACTTTACTAGAGAACAACTAATGGGGAATTCAATCACATTAACCTTTGATTAGCCCATTAAAATGGAGCAAGTTTCTATTAGTTTTAAATGTAACGGTTGTTAAGATTTTTAATAGGACAGAAATTATAAAGAAACTCTTCCTCACTATTCAGCAGCCCAAAGTTGCTTCTCAAGCTACTTGCTCATGTGAACAATAATGCTTTCTCTTTCGTAATATCAATTTCTGTAGAAAGTAAATTCCTATTTTAAGTGCGTTCAAAAAACCAGGCAATCAACACAATGCTGGGACCTACCCCTGCAAGGATAGTTTGTTGCTTACAGCTTCAGCCAAGCAAGAGAATGAAAACTGACTATGATCCAGTCAATTTTCACTCAGTTATTCAAAACGCCCTAGATATCAGAAAATTAGACCAGTTCTGCCAAAGCTTGGGAAGCTTCTGAGCAATGACAGAGGCAAACAGCAAAGATGCACATTGAAAAGGGGGTGGTCAGAGGGAGATAAGCAACACATACGATATTCTGCCGCCCATTTGGCTGAAGTAGTTTGAACGTCCTCAACTGGCTTTAATGATAAACGTAAAATACTGCCTGAAGGTATTATTTAGAGAGAATAATATTCCTACTTGGAAATTTTCCCAAAAATCTTTTTGATCCTCAGCACGTAAGGGACTAACCATTCCACGCACAGATTTCTGTAACATAATAAAGCTAAAATAACACTCGTGATAAATATGCAACGAGCCAATTTCAGAGCTCAGATGACGCTGAAGAACAAGAGATTCCTCAGAAAAAAAAAATGCCACTACTAGCAAAGGTACCAACATTTGACTGAGAAGGTAAAACTAAGTTTGCCTGATCTACAAATGCCCTTCACATCGGACACCATCTGAAACCGAGACGGAAGGTTTAGAGCCGACCTTGGCATGAACTATAATCTGACAGGAGGTTATAGCCAGATTCTGAACAGCCTATCAACATTAATCAGATTTCTCCCAAAAATAGTGCACAACCTTTTAGACACCTGCTTTGTCCGTTTGCTTTCTTAGAAGAACGCTATAGGAAGGCAGGTCCCTGCATTCACCTCTTCAGCCCAGACCCTGGGAAGAAGCTCATGCAAAAGCCACCCTGGCATTCTCGGAAATGCCTTTTCTGGTTTCTTCAAGAACAAACTAATCCTCTCTTTAAAGGTCCCACAACTTCAGGTTAATACTGGATTAACCCTTTGCTTTCTGCTGCCCTGCATACAAGTCTAGAACAAGAGATCATGAAGAAAAAGCTCTTGATCTAGAACTTGAAATAGAAACTAAGCTTCAGTTCGGATGATGGTACTTGCTTTACATGAAGTTACCAGATGAGCAGCTTCTTCCCCCCCCTTAAGATGAACACAATCCAGATGTACTTTTGCTAGCTGGCACAGCACTGCTGCACTGACAACAGGGTTAATGCAATGAAAAGGTGATGTTTGACAAGTACTGTCCAAAATTTTTGGCTCCTAAGGTGGCTACAAAAGAAGCTCATCAGAAGTTACGGAGCTCCCTCAAGTGATCAGTAAACCATTCCTACATTAGTTTTCTTGGGAAATATTTAAAAAGAAGCACTACAGCATTATTATAAATGAAAGCCATCATAGCAAGCTCAGGTTAATTGTCAAAACCTATTTCAATTTTTAAAGCAAAAATAAGAGTATGCCACCTGATCATCTTTGCTCACTTCTTACTCCAGGCAGGAATTACAAATCTGTAATCATGGCAGCACACTTCATACTCTATCTTGAGCCATGAAATGGCTTTGTCTGTCTTCCTGCCTGCTTCTCGCAAGCTATAAACAGCTTTAAGTACATTCTACCAGCGCTTTCCGAAACAGTCACCCTCTAGATGGCCCACAAGTAGGTCCTCTGACTTTGCTTTGTATCATACTTAAGAGAACACATTGCTTGCATAAGAATCAATGAGGCAGTTGTGCATTCTCCTCCATCGCTGGCACAGAAGCAAATGGGACCACCACATCCATGAGCAGACCCAGGAGCACACTTTCACTGCAACACCTCTGCAGCTCACTAGCCCACGTGGGGATGTTTTGCAAAGGTCTGGGTCATGTGTGTGTCGTCCGCCCTCTCCCTCAGCCTTTTTCTTTTCTTTTTTTTTTAAACTGTATCTCTGAAAGACAATAGGTCAGTTCATTTAATTTAAGCTAAATGACCTTGTTGGCTCCCAAAGCGTGTTTTGCGAACACTGGAAGAGCAGTCAAATGCTTCCTCCTGCTCTGGCACAGAGCCAGGAATTACTGCTGCCATCAAGATCAACGGCAGTACATAAGGAAAGCACATTCAAGAAGCCCTATACCATACAGTGCCACCTAGAAAACATCCACCTTGATTGGTTTTGCCTTAAAAGAAGATTTTTACGTTCCCTAAGATTTTCAGCAATCCTGTCCTACCTTCAGCGTGACTTTAAAACCAGTATCTTTACATTCAATATTCCCAACATTACTAAACAGTTCTACAAGAAAGGAATATATGATTTTAAAACAGACTGAACAAACTTACTGAAATAGATGAAATGCAAATGAGAATAAAGCTTAAGAAAACTTTGTGATATTTGATATACAGCAAACAAAGTAAAACTATTGTGTGAGGTATTTTAAACTCCAGAAGTAGCAAGAACTGAAAACAACTCAAAACCAGACTGATTTCTATGTAATAGCATATTTTCCCCTCTGTCACCAAAGGGGAATTCAAAGGTATTGCTATCAGCAGTATCACTGCAAAGGAGTAACGCAAGCTCTATTGATTTATATCATCTTTGTCTTCATCCAAGACAAAAAAATCCCCTGTAAATATTCAAAATAACTATTGTTTTAACAAGTGAAAGAGATTACTCAGGTTTTCATTTTCTTATATTTCACATAAAACATTAAATATTGTCTTCCAGTATCCACCATGTAACTTAAAATACCCCTCTTACAAAATAGGAATCACAGGACATTTAAGACAAACTGCATGGCTGAGAAGAATTGCTGAAATTGAAGTGTACGCAATCCTTGCTTTTTTTTTTTTTAAGCTATTCAGTAAATCAGAAAATTATATAGAAAGAATACTTCTTTGGATAGTCCCCGTTCAAGTCTATGCAGAAAATACACAAATGTCCACATGACACAGTGAAATGCGTGTGGCTAGATGAACAACCACTATAAATAAAGCAATTGAAAATTTCTTGAAAAGAATGAACGCTGCTCAAGTATTTATATTATGGAGACCTTTCAGAATGGTTGAGAGTTAACACTCCACGACATTGCCTTCTGCTGGAAAATACACAAATACTACTGCCAGATTAAATACTCGCTGCATGTGTCAGTCCAAAAACTGGCTCTAACTTCTTAAAGACTCAGTGTATCAAGATCTCTCAAACAGAGACAGTTGTCACGAAGTTTCAAGACAAAGCACAAGCATCTGACATCGCAGCACTGAAACTGAGCAAGTGAAGATACTGGCACTGGAACTTGTTAAAATTTATTTTGAAATGCTAAAAGCACCTGGGATAAAAATACCAGTTGAAATGCAAACGTAAAGTTGTTTTGACCGTCAACACATAAGGTTAACTGCAGAAGCCCAGGGAACAGCCGCCCAGTGCTGAGATGCGTAACATGTGCTTTTCACTGCACATTTTAGCTCCGATACAGATGTTCCATCTAGTTCAGAGCAAATAAACACTAAACAGGTGTAAAGTTTAGAACAAATCCACGATACTAATCAAACTGTTTAATGTAAATAGCATTATGAGTAGAAGTTCTGGCTAGCTGGCAGACTAACTTGCCCATGGTCAAGAGTCCAAAAGTATCACCCTGTCCCAAAAATCTCTTGAAAGATGGACACTTTCAAATGTTGCATCAGCTAAGAAGCACACACAGAGACACCAGGCAGGCACGACTGTGCCAGCAGGAGTTGCTTTTGCATGCAACCACAATTAACTTTGTGAGACACTCCACGCATCCTACCGAACTTTAAATCTCTCAAGATCCTTACGTGGATTAGCAATGAATCACCGATAAAAGAATATCAAAAGGATGTCTTTGTGACTGAATTTATTTTGCATCAAATCTAGAAGAAATGCTAAAATCGTAATGAAGTGCAACCTGTTGCACTACACAGGTTTGAAATACAGCACCTAACATTTGTCAACATATCAGAACTGAGATAAAACTGCTAAGATTTCTTGTCTTATCAGCGATGAGATAAATCACACACCTAGATAGGGTCTCCATCCCAAGCAAGTCACATGCTCAAAGTCACCACTAACTCTCCTGGCAGCTTCACTGGCAGCTTGCATGGGATCACAATGTTAAAGCCAAATGGCATCTACTTCCCCCTCACCCCAAGGTTTTGACAAAGAAATAACCTCGTTAAATACAAATCCCTGAAGGCAGATTGTGTGTGACTGACAATTAGTTACAAAAGGAAAGGTTACTTATTCACACTGTGCATTTTAAAAGTTACAGTAGACCTTAAACTACCCTCGCATTAAATAGGAAGGAACTGGAAGAATAACTGGCTAAGTGACAATGGGGAACGAAAGGCAAGAGGTAAAGTTAGAGACGAAGAATAAACTGAAGGAGAAACAAGGAACTGAAAGCGTTAAATTGTGCATCTACTTCCAGGAAAGAGCAGCAGTTCCTTACACCTTTTTTTCTCCCTCCCCCCAACACAATGCTGGGACCTAAGAT